>CM023450.1:29722224-30199724 GCA_013339765.2 Haemaphysalis longicornis | reverse complement strand
TTAATACGGCGTGTTGTCAACTTGAAATTTGTAGCAACGCCGGCCACTTCGGATCGCCAACTGCCAATGGAGATCGGTTGGTTCGGTAGAAGGGGGGCATGCGCGCCACGGCGGCGGTAGGCGTGGATCGAGGCGGCCGTGGCCAACGTTGGCTGTGGCCGTGTGTGCGGAAATCTGTTGCTACCGACCTCCACAAGGATCGCTAGCTACCACCACTGAAAACAGGTCTTTCATGAACGCGGCAGGTCGTTTAGGGCACGACCGGGTTTGGAGGAAGTGCGAGCGCATTTTGTACGCTAGGCCTACGCCGCCTGCCTAGGCGTCAGTTGCATGTTTTCCCGAGTTCAGTTGTGAGATCGATGGCGCTGTCAAAAGCAAAGTAGTACTTGCAAGTATTTCTGGACTCATACACAGCTGAGTTTCCGTGCTTCGCGACTTCGCGAAAAGAACAAAGCAGCTCAAAATAAACATCCTTACCCCTTTCTGATGTCAATCTCCAGTCCCAGTAATTTGCAAAAAAAAAAATCCCCCCCCCCCCCCCCCCGCTGCGGTCTCCCGAATTTTCATGTTGCTAGGTTGGCAGGTATGTTCTGTTAACTCTGCTCTCTTTGCTGTGGAAGTGACACCTGCAAAAAATAGTTTGGGGGCAACTTTTGGGGGGCAATGTTTGGGGGCACCGTGGCACCCGCCGCGGTGGCTCAGTGGCTAAGGCGTTGCGCTGCTGAGCACGAGGTCGCGGGTTCGATTCCCGGCCGCGGCGGCCGCTTTGCTGATGGCGGCGAAAAGCAAAAACGCCCGGTGTTACGAGATTCGGCGCACGTTAAAGATCCCCAGGTGGTCAAAATTAATCCGGAGCCCTCCACTACGGCGAGCCTCATCGCCTGCGTTGCGTCGGCGCGTTAAACCCCCACAATCAATCAATCAATCAAGGCACCGTGGCATCAAGCAGTGCAACATGAATACTCTATATATATATATATAATATATATATATATATATGATATATATATATATATATATATATGTGTGCAAAGTAAGAAATTCGGTAACAGCAACAACGGAGGGTTTATTTCGACGTTTCGACTTCGAGACAAGTCTTCTAAGGGTCATTCTACAAGTCATTCCTGTAGAAAACTTGTCTCGAAGTCGAAACGACGAAATAAACCCTCCGTTGTTGCTGTTACCGAGGTTTCTTACTTTGCAGGTGAGGGGTTGACCCCAACGGTGTGGGGCACGGTGTGGGGCAGTTCACAGGTGCACAAGTAAGCGCACATCCCCCCCCCCATTCCTCCGTGGTTGGAAGCGGACGCCTGGCCGCGTGGATTTACGATGCACGGTCGATGTAAACGCTTCATGCGAGAAATGTGCACAATTTCACTTCCGCGTCTGCGACGGTCCGTGGAAACAGTTGCCGGCGACACTCGATAGTTCACTGGAGAAATTTGGTCAGTGATGACGTAGGGGCCGATATACCTGTGCAAAAACTTCTAGCACGATCCAGGTGAGCGGATTGGCGTCCAGAGTAACACTTGATCTCCAGGGCGGAAATGAACGTCGCGGTGAGTGGCATCATATTGTGTTTTCCGTTGTTGCTGCGCGGCTTCAGTGTTATGCGGGCTAGCTGACGCCAGTGCGGATCCGAGAGATAAACTGGTCGGAAAATGGAGTTGCAGGAGACACCGGAGCAAAGAAGAAAGCAGTGTCCATAACAAAGGAAGGGGAACGGCGAAAAACGAGGAAGAAAGGTGAGTAGCCGTGATCGCTGACAGATAACCGACTGGTATAGGGAATGTTAGGAAATGGAGTTGCATGGCCCGTTCCACGGAGCAAGATAGTCCGGCAAAGTCGGAGAGAGTGTGAGGCGTTAGTGTCCATAACAAAGGAAGGGGTAGCTGCTGCTCGTTTTATGAAAACGAAATCCGGCAGCTCGAAAAAGGTGAGTAGAATTTCGCTGAACAGCCGAATTATAGGCGAATGTTAGGAAAGGCAGAACTCGTGGTCCCAGTTGGTATGGCCCGTTCCCAAGATAGTCCGGGGAAGAGTGTGGGGAGTCTGAGAGCTGCTGCTCGTTTTATGCGAGGCTAGCACGCCAAGAACGTTGCACTGACCCTTCCGAGAGTGTGCAATGAACGGTCGTTGATCGAATGGAGTTGTAAGGAGAGGAGGCGCCCAACACCCGCAGTCCACTGGAGAGGAGGCGCCCAACCCCGCAGTCACTGAGCGGAGAGAGGAGGAGGAGAGTAGCCGCGCCATCTCCCCAGCCGTTGCGAATAGGGAAGACGAGGAACGCGCGCACCCGCAGCTGTGCTATGCGGACGACGACGGCGGACGATAGTCTGAGTGGTAGCTGCTGCTATAAGAAGTGCTCATTCGCACTTAAAAGGCCTTGCCTCGGTCACTCAAAAGCATGCGATGTGCACCGTGCCGCAACATGATGCTCTTCAGGACGATATCTGCGATTTTTTGGGCGCATCCAGATCGCAGGGGTGATGTCTCAGCGTACCGGGTTAATTGATCAACTGCAGTCGCAATTCAGCGGTATCCGGCTGGTGTGCATGGAAGCGGTCCGTTGAGATCAATGCCCACTGATTCGGAAGGCACCGACGGGCAAGGAAGCGGTTGTAGCGTACCTGGTGCGGGAGACGTACTGTGCTTCCGGTGTTGGCATTTGGCGCAAGAGGAAACATACTTGGCCACGTCTGTGGAGAGTCCAGGCAAGAAGTAGCGACTGCGAATGCGGTCGTAGGTTTTTGCATAACCAAGATGTCCTGCTGTGGCTTCATCATAAAACGCCTCTAAAATGGCTCTCCGTGGGGACTGAGGTACCACAGGGACCCAACTGCTGCCTTCAGGATGATGGCTGCGACGATGAATTCCATCTACAAGCCGGAAATTCTTTAGCTGTTGACGTAAACGGCCATTGGGAGGTGGGGCGGAGCCGTCCATCCTCTCCATTATGGTACGACAATAAGTGTCGCTTAGCTGGATTGCCGGCAGGTTGTCTGGAATATCAACCATTGCAGGAAGAATGGGTGTGACCGGGAGAGCAGCTTGGTTTGCAAGGGAGGCAGATGCGGACGATTGAGGCAATGGACAGCGTGAAAGAGCATCTGCGTCTATTTGCTTCTTTCCCGACTTGTAGGCAACGGTAAATTTATACTGCTGGAGACGGAGAATCCAATGACCCAGACGTCCGGAAAGGTTCTTGAGCGTGGACAACCAGCATAAGGCGTGGTGGTCCGTGACGACTGTGAAGTGCCGGCCGTATAAATAGGGGCGGAACTTTTCAATGGCCCACACAACAGCGAGGCACTCCTGTTCCGTTATAGTGTAGTTCTGCTCTGCTGAGGTGAGGGACCGGCTGGCATAGGCGACTACTCGCTCCCTCTGGTGAGAGTCAAGTTGTAGCAAGACTGCGTCGATGCCTTGGCCATTGGCGTCCATTTGCAGAATGGTTGGCACAGCTTCATCAAAATAGGCAAGCACCGGACTCGTTGTTAGGGCGTCTTTAAGGGACTGGAAAGCCCGTTCGCATTCCTCATTCCAAACAAAAGCAATGCCAGCACGCAGGAGGTGGTGCAAAGGAGAGGCAATTGTCTCAAAATTTTGTATGAAGCGGCGAAAATAGGATGCTAGCCCGAGGAAGCTACGGAGATCTTTCTGCTGTAGTAATCGGGGAAAATTTAGAACGGCAGAAATTTTCTCTGGGTCGGGTTGGATTCCCTTTTTGCTGACGACGTGTCCCAATACTTTTATCGACTTGCTGGCGAAAGTACACTTTTTTGTATTCAGCTGCAGTCCTGCATTGGAGAGGCACCTAAGCACTTCGTCTAGACGTTGCAGATGTTGATCAAACGTAGTCGAAAAAACAGCGATCTTGTCCAGATAGCAAAGATAGCTTTTCCATTTGAGCCCGCGGAGCAGTGTCTATCATTCGCTCAAATGTCGCAGGGGCATTGCACAGACCAAAGGGCATTACGTTGAATTCGTAGAGGCCGTCTGAAGTAGCGAAGGCAGTTTTTTTCTTGTCATCTTCGTGCATCGGGATCTGCCAATATCCGGAGCGTAAGTCGAGACTAGTATTCTGCCCGTTGGAGACTGTACAACGCGTCATCAATGCGAGGCATCGGATAAACATCCTTTCGAATTATCTTATTTAGCGCGCGGTAGTCCCGAACGGAACCATTCTTCTTCTGAACAAGCACAACCGGCGATGACCATGAACTTGATGAGGGGCGTATGGCATCGCGCTTCAGCATGTCAGAAACTTGTTCTATAATTTTCCGTTCGTGCGAAGATACTCGGTACGGACGACGGCGTACAATGGCTGAGCCGTCTGTTTCAACCTGATGCGCGGCGACAGACGTACGTTTGAGTGTGTTGGAAGTAACGTCGAATGATGCGCTGTGCTTTTTCAGAACGGTCAGCAATTTTTCCGTCTGTGCCGCCGTGAGGTCTGGGCTAACAGTGGCAGCGATGCTGGGCAGAACAGCCGAGGGTGCAGAATCCCGCATGCGCGAAGGTCTAATGGTGTTAGACAAGATAGAGGCTCGCTGTCGGCTACAGAAGCAACGGCCGTTCCCTTGCGTAGCAATATTGGCTCACCGGTGGTGTTGAGCGCTGCCAGAGCTGCAAATTCCCGCAAAAAGCGAAGGAGGCAGGTAGACATGGCGATTCCGCGGGGAATCAAGCGGCTCGCTGGAGAAGCTATCACGTCGCCTTCAAAAATGTTTCCCGATGAAACCATCGGGACTTCTTCGTTACCAGGCGGCAGGACGTGGTCAGCATGCAGAATCAAAACGTGACGTAGTAAGGTCGCAGCAAATGTAAACTCGGTATCACTGATTTGAATGGCTGGGTGGCAACAGGATATTACGGCGGAAGCTGAGGAGAAAAAGTCGCCCAACCCAAAATTAATTCATGAGAGCACTGTGACAGGACCGCAAATTGGATAGGATTACGATCTTTCCCGATGAACTCTCGTGCAGTACAACTTGCGATAGGCTGCATAATATGTCCGTTTGCATCAAATAACGAAGGGCCAGAGTAAGGGGTCTACACTTTTCGTAGACGAGAACAAAGATTAGAATCCATAACAGAAAAACTTGCACGCGAATACCTTCCTTTTTAACAGATAACACATTTGAAGGGCACTCTGGAGGAGCTTCAATCAGTCCGAACGATGCAGTTTCCCCTCCACAAACTGCAGCGCCTAGTTTTCCGGTTGGAGGTCGGGGGTCACGAGAGACGGGGTGACTGGGTGACACGAAACGACGGTAAGGCGAGGGTGAACGACGCCTCGAGTCACGGCCACTGCGCGAATGCTAGAGTGAGTCCTGAGGAGCCAGAGAACGTTTGTCCAGGAGAGTGGGCAGGTCCTCGAGTCGCGTAGTTAAAGCGGACATCACGTTCGTAAGGTGCGTAACCTCGCCGTTCATCTTGCAGGCGGCGTCGGCAGAAGCGCGCGATGTGGCCTCTTATGCCGCGGTAGAAGCAGACCGGGCGTTCGTTGGAACGAACGTCGAGACGTGGCCGCCAGTTTGGGGATACGCACTCTGAGCGGGTCGTCGGGGCGAGAAACTGGCCGAGCATGGGCGGCGGTGACGGAAGTTCACCTGGCGCAACCGGTGGTCGTTGCAGTGCGTCTGCGTAAGAAGCGCAGATGGGAGCAACTGGGTGACCGTTGCGAGGACTGCCAGTCATTGACGCCAACTATTCTTTGATGACTTCTCGCAAGTCAGTTGCTGGCTGGGAGCAGCGGTCACCGTGAGGGCAGGAGCTGAGGGAGCTTTGTTGCTGGAGCTCCTCGCGGATGATGCTGCGTATTAAAGCTCGCAACTCTGGCTCTGGCGGAAGACGAGCGAGTCCCGTAGTCGGCTGTAGGCGAATCGCGTGAAGCTGGTCAAAGCGCTGACATGCGGCCCTTATTTGCTACATCCGAGCGAGCGGAAGAAACGCCGAAAATCTTGCGAACGTCTTCGGTGAAGGTATACCCGAATCAGTCAGCCTTTCGTTGTTATTTAAATACCATGTTTCGGCTACTTGAAACAGGTAGAATCCGACATTTTGAAGCTTGTAACCGTCGTCCCACCTGTTAAACTGAGTGGCCCTGTTGTACTGTTCCAGCCAGTCCTCGACATCTTCGCCACGAAGGCCAGGGAAAGACGGGGGGTCGCGCTGGCGGCAGGTCATGAGGAATGGTGACGAGGCAGAAACGGGTGCATTCCGCGCGCTTTCTCGCTCCATCGGAAAGGTTCGCGCCGACAAAAGGGGGCCGGAACGGAGCTCCAGGGGTGCAGCCGGACTAGGTATACAGGTAGGGATCAAGCGCAACCTCCACCACTTGTCAGGAAGCAGGACGCTTTTCTCAAGGAGGCAGCAGATCGAGCGGTTCCGTCCTTTACTTTCCAGATCGCTATTCCACAACCAAGCGACTTGTGATGATGGTTATGTACAAATGATGATTGCAATGCTTATGAACAGGTGAGAAGTTGACCACTCCAGTGGACGGTAGATTGGCACAGTGTGGGGCAGTTCACAGGTGCACAAGTAATCGCTCACAATATATATATATATATATATATATATATATATATATATATATATATATATATATATATATATATATATATATATATATATATAGCGAATCAGAATGGGAAATTAGGGGCTCGCACGAGCCCCTCATTTCCCATTTTGATTCGCTACATGCATAGCGAGGGCCTCTGTTCTGGCAGTCTTGGTGCCATAGGGAGCTTAAAGGAGCCATGAAGAGAAAATACAACTTCGTTTAATTTGAAAGAACTAGGATTCAGTATCTCACTCAGCTCAATTACAGCCACAAAAGATGTTTTTTAACGAAAAAAAAGCAAGTATTTAAAAACTTTCAAATTTTGCGCCACAGGTGACGTGTTATGAGCAAGAATGACGTCATACGGGCCAACAATAAAACATAATTTTCAGTACGTTAACTGCGCGTTAGCATTCAAGTGATGCGGTCAAATGGAACTAGAGGCCCCATTACAGACGTCCAGTCATGTGTCGTCGCGACAGGTCAGTTAGGCGGCCGCCAATCACACAAACAAGGTTCCGTGACGTCATAGAAAAGTTGCGGGAAATTAGGCTAGGGGGTCGTGACTGCTTCACACGTTTTCTTTAATATCTCCGTTATTTGTTCGAAGATTGCGATGATATTGGTATCATTGTTATCGGGACTAAGCAGTCTTTCTAATAAACCCAACTTGTATTTTGTCTTCATGGCTCCTTTAAAGGGGCACTGACACAAAAATTTTGCATCTTGTTTTTTTTTTTGTTGCGATAAGTAGCTAGTGACCTACTTATAACATGTAGAAACCTCATTTGCTTCAGCGTGCGACGGTTGTTTAATTAAAGGCATTTTCAATGCGGTCAGTCGCAGTTTCGGTTTCAGCGAGTGCCGCGAAACGATGGATTTTGTGGATTTTGTGTGAACAAAGCTGACCACGTGACCGTCGGAGGGATATCACAGAGCAGAGCCGCCGTAGCACTGTCGAATCCGCATCGACGGCAGTTTCTGCGAATGCCCCCACGTACTGATCTCGTGAGGCGCTTAATTAAAAAGCGACCGTGGATGTGACGCAGGCGCTGCGAGTGCAAATGCTACCGCGGCTAAAGAACGACGCGCGACGCTCGAGACGGTGGGTGGCAAGACGCGCGCTGGGAGCAGCCGGCCGGTCGGCCAACAGGTACGCTTACAGATGTGTTCGGCCTAGCACTGCGGCGGATATTCGAGTGCCGCTCTCATAAGCGGTGCGGATGACAATTTTCAATGCAATCCGCCATCGCATCATTAACTCTTTTCTCATGTAAGCCACCATGGTCGGGACTTGGGGACAATTTCGTGCAGCAGTAACAAGCTATCACTCGAGCTACCTGCGCCAGCCTGGGCCACTTCGCGGCCGTGGCCGCCGCCTGCAGAGCGACCGTGCGGCTAGCTCAGTGGGCTTTTCGTGCCTCCGGCGCGTTTTCGCATCCAATGGTAATAAACAGTAATAGAAACAGAGTGCCTGGAATCGCTGTAGAACTTTGGTCGCGGCCAGCTGCCCGATGAGCTGACGAAATCACGGCGCCTCCGCCACTGCCGCCAACGATCGGGTCGTTTTTTTCTCGAGAGCAGAAGCTCCGCCCTCCGGCCCTCCGATTGGAGCGGCGAGCCGGGCGAGCCGGCGAAAAACGCCGGCAGTGCGGAAGCGGCAAACACAAACTCGTGACGTGTTTGTATGTTGTTTATTTACACAATATCCTCGGGATGTCCATTGCGCGTGGTCCTCTGCTGGCTGCTCGGTTGCGTTTCGCACACTTTAAAATTGATTTTAAATATGTTCTAGGCTGTATTCTCCGCTGATATTTTGCAGGTGATGTATATGTGTTCCCACCAATCTATCTCCGAAGTTATCTCGCCTTCAAAATTTTGTGTCAGTGCCCCTTTAAGAGGGTTCAACGCTGGTTGACCACTCTCGACATGTCGTAGACACTCGAGTCACGGCGCGGGGATTAAAAAGAAGGTCCCCTTCACCCCTAGAAGTCAGAGTTGCGCTGACTACCACCCCCAAGCACAGAAAAAATTACATCGACATAAATACCCCTGAAAGCGGGGGGGGGGGGGGGGAATCACCCCGCCGGTAGCGTAGTGGTTATCGCACCAGACCGGTATTCTGGAGGTCGTGGGTTCGGATCCCACCTGGCGGACATTTTTTTCTCCGCTTTCTTTTTTTCTTTCCAAATTCTTTATCTGTATCAATGACCTAACACAACCTCCCCTTTGCTTTCTGAGGGTTTCTTGACTACCAACCCTTATTTCTGTGTGTGTATATATATATATATATATATATATATATATGGTGTCGAACCGAAAAAAATACCGGTTCGGTTACGGTTCGGGTTCGGGTGAAATAATTTCGTTCCGGTTCAGTTCCGGTTCGACAAAATCACGTACCGAACCGGTTCGCGAACCGGTTCGATGGGTTGAATAATCACTGAAATTAGAAAAAAAAAACATTTACCAGTTTAAAACGACCGTCAAATCAAAACACAAACTAACATTCAAAATGCTGCTGCTCCTCAAGGGCAGTGGCGCAATTGCAAAGGAAACTTTAAACAATCACTAGATATTAGAAAAACACATGAAGTGGCGACGATTTACCACCTTCTTTATCGCTCAGACTTTATGTTGTCCTAGCAACTATTCATAAAGCCAACGCCAAGAGATATGACGGTGGGATATATTTTCTGTCCTTTCCTTTTTTGTTGAAACCGCAATTGTCGCTATGCAATCGCCCATCACGCTAACCTTGAAGCCTTAAATTAAGTCCTGCGTACTGGCGTGTTCAAATACCAGCGCTTAATACCAATGGCGCACATTTTTTATATTTGTAACAAAACAGAAAAATCCTACAACAGGCACATAAATACTACCAATGAATTAGAATATTTGGTCACCCTGAATAATTTGTTAGCTGTCACCTTATCGAATGTGTTAGCCACACTTTTGTTAAAAGTAAGCTTTAGTTAACGCTCAGTCACTGCATTATTGCTCTGACCACTGCAATTCCTTTTGCGATACCGAAAGTGTGCATTACAATCAGTATGTCATCGTACCGCCCTGACCCCTACCATCGTTCATGTGCTACATTGCGGAATCTTATAACAGATAATGCGGTTACAAAATGAAAGGGAAATTTGACACGCGGAGGCATGAGATGGACTTTTTGGGTAGACGCTCTTTAATTCGTCCACAGCAGTACTCCCCTCCGGAACAAGTAGCAGTAGAAGCAATGTAGCGAGTTGGGCAAACGGCTTAGCAAACGGCTTAGCCACTAAGCAGCTCCTGCGGTCACACTTGTCAAGTATTAATAATTTGCAGGCGTCGGACCTTTTAAACAAATTATGAAATGCAAAAAGTTTGCACACATCGGGTGTGAGCTTTCGCTGTTGCGCAGTGGAGCACTCCTGCAGCCTGATTGCTCCAATGAAGTCGCAGCTAGGGAAGAGCAAAGTCGTTTTATATCCCCTGCAAGCTGCCGAGAATGACATTTTGTTTGGTCAGCTTGCACTACGCTCGCGCCTCCAGCAGCAACAGACCAATGCTACATTGGTACTCATTCATTTCCCCTGTTGTTACATAGAGCGTGATAGTGTTCAATTGTCTGGAGGGGAAAGTGCGCGAACAAGTACGAAACGGAAATGCCGAAACGGAAATGCACACGGACGCCAGTGATATAGGCTTGGGTGCCGTCCTCGTACAAAAGCAAAGCGGGTGCGAGAAAGTAATCGCTTATGCCAGTCGTGGTCTGTCCAAGGAAGAAAGAACTACTCAGCCTCTGAGAAAGGGTGCCTCGCGATTATATGTGCCATTTCGAAATTTCGCCCATACGTGTATGGAAGACCATTTAAGGTTGTGACAGACCACCATGCGCTGTGTTGGCTCGCCAATTTGAAGGACCCCTCGGGCCGTCTTGGTAGGTGGAGCTTGCGCCTGCAAGAATTCGACGTTACAGTAGTCTATAAATCCGGGAGGAAACACTCCGACGCCGACTGCCTGTCCCGTGCCCCCGTCGACCTACCACCACAAGACTCCGATGAAGACAGTGCGTTCTTCGGAGTCGTGACTGAGAGCGACCTGGCCGACCAGCAGCGTGCCGACCCCGATCTACGGGTCATGATCGACTACCTCCAAGGATGCAACTTCGCCGTGCCCAGGGCCTTCAAACGCAACTTACCTGCATTCAGCCTGAAAAACTCCGTCCTCGTGAAGAAGAATTTCAGCCCCGGAACGCGAGCAAATTATCTTCTTGTGATCCCGGCAGATCTTCGTGACGAAATTTGGAAGCGTGCCACGGCGACCCGTCTTCCGGACATCTCGGCACAGCTCGCACAATTGGGAAAATCAAGGCGAAGTACTATTGGCCCCGCCTTGCATCCGACGTCACCCACTACGTCAGGAGCTGCCGTGACTGCCAGCGACGAAAAGCGCCACCGACGAGACACGCCGGACTTCTGCAACCGATCGGCGTCACATCTAGGCCCTTCCAACAGATTGGAATGGACCTTCTGGGCCCGTTCCCTACATCCCGATCCGAGAACAAGTGGATTGTTTGTAGCGACAGACTACATGACGCGCTACGCAGAGACCGCCGCACTTTCCGAGGGGGACTGCACAAGAAGTCGCCAAAGTTCTTCATAAGCCAAGTTGTGCTGCGACATGGAGCCCCGGAAGATAATCACGGACCGCGGAACGGCCTTTACTGCGGAGCTGATGCAAAAGATATTACGCTACAGCAACACGGATCACCGAAGAACGACCGCGTACCACCCCCAAACGAACGGACTAACGGAACGCCTGAAAAAATTCCCCGCATTTCCCCGAGGGGAAGAAGTGTGAAAAGTGCCGAATGCACGAGTTGAATTTGCGCGGCTTCGGTAATGTTCGCGAAAGAGAGATCACCACACACACACACACACACACACAACTACAAAGAAAGAAAGATGCATTTATTCACAGACACCTATTTGTGTTGTCGTTGTACTTGATTGCTAGAGCGGATCTCAGCTTTGAAATTTCGTGTCAGTACTCCTTTAAGCGGGTGCATTAGCCCTTCTCACGCCCGATTCTTGGCCAATCCCCCACGTGGGTATGTGCCATGTCAGCGGCCAGGCAGCGCGCGCCCATCTCCCCCGTTGCCAAGAAGACGAGGAGATTCCTGGCCAATCCCCCACGTGGGTATGTGCCATGTCAGCGGCCAGGCAGCGCGCGCCCATCTCCCCCCGTTGCCAAGGAAGACGAGGAGCGCGCGCACCCGCAGCTGTTGCTATGCGGACGGCGGCGGACGCTTCAGGCTCGCTTAAGAAGTGCATTCGCACTTAACAAGACAATCGCGGATATGCTGTCAATGTACGTCGACGTTGAACATAAGACTTGGGACGAAGTGCTACCGTACGTCACCTTTGCGTACAACACGGCTATCCAGGAAACTACGCAGATGACGCCGTTCGAGCTTGTCTACGGAAGACGGCCGACTACGATGCTCGACGCCATGCTTCCGCACGTAGAAGATGACGACATCAACGCCGACGTCCAAGGATACCTTCAGCGTGCGGAGGAGGCCCGCCAGCTGGCTCGAGTTCGTACAACGGACCAGCAGCTGGTGGATGCTGGGCGGTACAACCTCCGACGCCGAGACGCCGAGTACCACCCTGGGGATCGTATGTAAGTTTGGACTCCCATCCGTCGACGCGGACTAAGTGAGAAGCTTCTGCGACGGTATTTCGGACCCTACCAGATTCTACGACGTGTCGGCCAACTTACCTACGAGGTGATCCCCGATGGTGATTCCGGAACATCACGGCGACGCACGCGGCCCGAAGTCGTCCACGTAGTTCACTTGAAAGCTTACTATGCAAGATGACGGACTTTTTTTTTGTTGTTCGTTCGGACTGTGTTTTATTTTAGCATCGGGTCGATGCACTCTTAGAGAGGTGGTAATGCCGCGAACCATGTATGGGTTTGTTTATTTATTGTTTGTTTTGACTGCCGGGCCACGCCCGGCTGTGTTATCTGCGTTCCAAACGAAGCGCGTCTTACATTCTTTACTTTTATGCCGCACGGGCTATCACATTCAGATAAGCAGACTGTTTCGCCCTAACGTCACTAGCCCCGAATAATCTTCTGTGATCTACAATGTTCTGGATGTGAATCGACGTTTCCAGAAACACTTGCGCCGAAAGATAAAAGCCTGCAGAGCAGACGCCGCGGCATTTCATTTGACGACACTCGCCTGTGCTAGTCACTTTGTTGACCGCTGCTTCGCCGCCAATATATATATACATTGAGAGGCTCTGGGAGTCGCCAGGCGGGAGACTTTATTCGTGCGGTCACAGCGCCAGGAAGGCCCAGCAAGAAAGGCGATGTCGACGACACTGTCGCCGCCGAAATGATGATGCGTTGATAATAGGGTGCACACCCAGGAAAGGGCGATTGTCCACATGCTGAAATATAACCTGTACAGCTTCTCACACTTATCCTCCCCCTTCAGGAAAAGCGGTCACCTGGCCGCTGGCTAGGGCGTGTCGGAACGATGAACGTATGGCTTCAACCGAGAAACGTGAACAATTTCAGTCCCGCGGCAGCGACGATCGGTGACAGCGTTGTTCGGAGCCACGCGATAATTCACCGGGGACGTTTGCTGAAGCACGGTATAAGGACCGATGAATCGCGAAAGCAGCTTTTCTGACACACCAGGTTGGCGTACCGGTGTCCAGAGCAAAACTTGGTCCCCTGGCTGAAAAGAGACACTGCGGTGAGTCTCATCGTAGTGAGACTTGCGGAGATGCTGACTGGCTTCAGTATTCACCCGGGCTGCATGGTGCTGGTGGGCAGTAGCAATCGACGACCTGATCGTAGCTCCAGTGGTGCGGAAGCGAGAGGTAGACTGCGGGATCAAAGCACCTTCCACCACTTGAGAGGCTCTGGGAGTCGCCAGGCGGGAGACTTTATTCGTGCGGTCACAGCGCCAGGAAGGCCCAGCAAGGAAGGCGATGTCGATGACACTGTCGCCGCCGAGATGATGATGCGTTGATAATAGGGTGCACACCCAGGAAAGGGCGATTGTCCACATGCTAAAATATAACCTGTACAGCTTCTCACACTATATATATATATATATATGATATATATATATATATATATATATATTATATAGATATAATATATATATCTATATATATATATTATAAATTAGAGTCAACACAAATAACAATATTTAATACGACGTTTCGGCTGGGATGTAGCCTTTTTCAAGTGAAGTACAAGGGTCGAATACAGGGTATATGTAGGCTCGTAGGGAGGGCTGTGGGCACGTGGACACACGATTTCAAAAGTGTACAGGAAGGAAGTACAGCAAGAAACAAGTGGAAAGAAACGTACTGCGCGACTTCCACTTTCCACTTGTTTCTTGCTGTACTTACTCTTGTACACTTTTGAAATCGTGTGTCCACGTGCTCACAGCGCTCCCTGCGAGCCTACATATACTGTATTCGACCCTTGTACTTCAGTTGAAAAAGGCTGGATCCCAGCCAAACGTCGTATTAAATATTGTTGTTTTTCGTGGTGACTATATACTATTCAGCTGCCAAAGCCCACTGTTATATATATATATATATATATATTATATATATATATATATATATATATATATATATATATATCAATGTTGCAGTCGTCATTGCCAGTGCTATTCGGCTTTTTTCGAAATATTTTAGGGCCGAACGTTTCTTTTGATTCATTGATAAATAAGCGAAGTCGAGATCCGCCGTTTTGGACTCGAACCCACAGCATAACCGGTGCGGTGCGTTCACCATTACGCTATCCCCACAGCGGCTTCTCTCTCGACTTTAAAATATTTAAGCTCGAGGCCGGTCAACTCCGCCCCTCGACTACCGCGGAGACGTAGAACGTCATCTTTCCCAGCGGCCGCCACGTAGAACGGTCTCGGGGTTAGCAATTGGCATATCCGAACTGCTGGAGCCAGTGCCTTCGTAATGCATGTAGCAGAACAGAGAGATACGGGACGAGGGACTCGGTAAAGATACATATCAAAGTCGTCATTGCCAGTGCTATTCGGCTTTTTTCGAAATATTTAATAGGGCCGAATCGTGTGCTTGTCACGTTTCAATGATTCAAGATAAATAAGCGAAAATATAAGTCGAGAAAAATCCGCCGTTTTCCGGGAGCGGGACTCGAACCCACATCTCCGCATATCACCATTACGCTACCCCCTCAGCGGCTTCTCTCTCGACTTTAAAGCGGGGGTATATTTACATGAGCTCTGAGGCCTGTCAACTAGCGCCGCCCCTCGACTAATACGTAGAACGTCTTCTTTCCCAGCGGCCGCCACGTAGAACGTGGTCGGAGGTCGGGGTTAGCAATTGGCATATCCGAACTGCGGGAGCCAGTGCGGATTTCCTCGTATGCATGTATCAGAACAGAGAGAACGGGACAAGGGACTCGCCGTAAAGATACATATCAATGTGCAGTCGTCATTGCCAGTGCTATTGCTTTTTTCGATATTTAATAGGGCCGAATGACGTGTGCTTGTCACGTTTCTTTTGATTCATTGTAATATAAATAAGCGAAAATATAGTCGTAAAAAATCCGCCGTTTCCGGGAGCGGGACTCGAACCCACATTCCGCAAAAACCGGTGCGGTGCGTTCTATTACGCTATCCCACAGCGGCTTCTCTCTCGACTCTCGGGATAGCGTAATGGTGAACGCACCGCACCGATATATATGTATATATATATATATATATATATATATATATATATATATATATATATATATATACAGAAAGATAGGTCGGCAGTCTACAACGCCAAAGGAGGCATAGGGGTGTGGTTAGGCTCTTTTTTTTACTACGGTAATGAAGTTAACATTTTTTTAATATACAGAAGAAAGAAAGAAAGAAAAACACGCTCCCAGAGTGGGGACCCCACTCTGGAGGCGTGTTTTTCTTTCTTTCTTTCTTCTGTATATTTTTAAAAAACTGTTAAATTCATTATCGTAATAAAAAAAAGAAAAAATTACGCCCATCTTCCCGCGAGGGAACCCTGATGTGATGCGACGCATCGGGGGGTTCAATTGGCGTTTCCATTGGGTTGATTCTCTTGCGCTGACGCTGGTATTGGATTGTGTCAGCCCACTCGCTGAAGGGACCATCGCTTCCATCACGTCTTCATCGGAAGAATCAAGCCAAGCAGGAAGTCGTCAAGCAACACGCGGAGTCGAACGAGAGCGGGCGCTGACTGAACCGCCGCAGTATAGTACACTATAGCCGCAGCGTGCTACCCGTTTTATATTCACAGCGCCTGAAGGAGAGGAAATAGCGGAGGAGAGTCGCGCATGCGCGCACTTGCGCGACGGGAGCGGAGCGAAGCGCGCGCACGCAGCTGTTGTTTATGATAATGAGACGGAGTGAGAGTGTTGCGCGCAGCTGTCGGAGAGAAGAGCGGAGGAGAGTCGCGCATGCGCAGGTGGCGTGCGGACGCCGCCGACGCCGACGCAGGAGGGACATGCCTCAGAGCAAGAGATGCGTCGCATCTAAAAGAAGAAAAGAAGAGCCTAACCACACCCCTAAGCCTCCTTTGGCGTTGTAGACTGCCGACCTATCTTTCTGTATTTCCTCAACGAGCCCCTCATTTTCTTACTATATATATATATATATATATATATATATATATATATATATATATATATATATATATATATATATATAGCGAATCAGAATGGGAAATGAGGGGTCCGAACCCACGACCTTCTACACTTTCTTTCTTTCCAAATTCTTTATCTGTTTCAATGACCTACCACATCCTCCACTTTGCTTTCCGAGGTTTTCTTGACTGCCAACTCAACTCGTGTATTTGTGTGTGTGTGTGTGTGTGTGTGTGTGTGTGTGTGTGTGTGTGTGTGTGTGTGTGTGTGTGTGTGCGCGCGTGCGTGCGTGCGTGCGTGCGTGCGTGCGTGTGCGTGCGTGCGGTGTGCGTGCGTGCGTGCTGTGCGGCATGTGCGTGTGCGTGCGTGCGTGCGTGCGTGCGTGCGTGCGTTGCGTGCGCGCGCTATACACTGTACCTCGTGATTCACTGCACTTCGCAACCAGTATCCCCATACTTCGTTGTTTGTTTCGTCTGTGTGTCGCCCTGCAATTCTAGTGCACCACCGATGGAAGGCATAGTGGGTACTTCCAAATAAAGTAAATTCTTATGGGGAATGCACCTCACCCTCTCTTGCAAAATCCCTCGCCTCCATCGCTTCCTGGGAGCTCTGGATATCTCCCTCCGCCGACACTGAAAACACCGGCCACACATGGCGCTCTCTGTGGACATGCGCGCTGGATCCGCAAGAACATTCTTCAACAGAATGCGTGGGCCTGGTGAATTGAAGACAACTAGAACCTAGACCTAGGCTCCTTTAGACAATGAAGTTCGTTCTCCCTCTCCCACAAGGACCTGCTAGTACGGGAGCGGGCTAAACGACGGTGATGATGAAAACTTTTATTGTGCCGAGCGCAAGGTGTTATGGCCGCTGGCAGGTGGGAGGAGTGCTTAGTCCAGGAATCTTTGCGCTCTACCTTCCAGACGGTCCCTGCATGGAGACCAGGCTCTTCTGGTTATCAAGGCTTGGGTTGGTCAACAGGATTTTCCACTGCTAGGGCAGGGAAGTAAGGATAGGTGTTGGCTAGACGAGCTGTTGCGCAGGAGCCGGCCGCTGCCGGTCGCGGAGCTGTTCTGAGCAGCGTTTATGGATACCGCCAGCGCTACACTCGGCCGTCATAAGCAGCGGCTTCCCAAGCGCGATCATCCCAATTGCTTGACTCTCTTTCGGTGCCTGGCATGCCTCCAGAACTCAACGGCACGCCGTCCGCAGCGCGAGAGCTTCGGAGCTGCGGAGTCGTCAACGTCCCGTCATCGAAGTCGTAAGCTCTGACTCACGTGTTATTTGGACTTGCGCTTGGCCCAACTTTAGCGTTGCGCGTTTCCTTTAGCTCGATTTATTGTGTGTTTCACAGGCTGTGTTCGTTTGCTCGAGTGTTTGTGCGCCTTGTCCTCTTTTTTGTCGTAAGTGGATGCGTTCCCCTTTTTTCTTACCTTTCTTTTGAGAAGACCATGGCGCATCATTTCTTGGACGACCTCCTGCAGGGGTCACACCACCGCACACGGCCACCCGCTTAGCAACACCGTTCCTCATAATTTCTGACGTCCAACCTAACTGGTTATTTAAACAAACAAAAAAAAACTCTGCGATGTTTTCGATGTACTTTTCTCCCGAGCCCATCTTATTACCCTTTATTCTCATGACTGAGCGCATGCCTCTGGTTTTGACGGGGGCTGAAAAGGCCACTTTTGTTCCATATTTGTTACAGAAATTCGTTACGATATGGGAGAGAAAAAAATCATCAGTGGCTTAGCTCGGCTATGCCAGGCTATACGTAGCGTGAGCTAAGGTTCAGCTGGTTATTCTTAGGTTTCCTGGTTGTCTAGGATTAGCTGATTATCATGCTTACTGCTGCTAAAACGATTTCCGATCCAATCCAGTCCAGTCCAATCCAGTCCGGTCCGGTCCAGTCCAGTCCACTCACTGCTCCTCGCGCATGCGCAGCACGGCTCTCCAGGAGCCACGCGAAACGGCTATCAAGCGGCTCCGGCGCAGCGCAGACTTCGCTACTGCGCAACGGAGGCGCATAGCTGGGCACGCGCCGGCGCCAGTGCTACTGCCGTGGCTATGACGTCACTTCTCTGGAATGCACAGACCGGAGAATGGGCAGACGCAATTCTCTACGCACCCGTACTCCAACTGGATTGGATATCCAATTCAATACAATCCAATTTAATCCAATCCCAATCCAATCCAATGCTCCTCGCGCTTGCGGAGCACGGCCCTTCAAGGTCCACGCGAAACTGCGCAATCCGGCCATGGAAGCTTACGCTACATAAAGCACACCAAGCAATATTGGGACTGCAATGTTGGTGTGGCGTACCAGATGCCATTATCATGGGGCGAAGCATACATAATGCAGAGGGGGCGCCGTATTAATGATTGTACTCGCTACCACGAGACATCTGTAAAAAACGTGGCTAGTGCACACCTGCCAATTCGCTTTATGGTTTGCACACATGCATTCCACTGTTTCACGATGCTAAGGTACTACGCAGATGATAGGACACGAGAAATAGAAGAGGTCTACTATCTCAAGAAAAAGAATGGGCAAGACGGTGTCAGTGACACGTGGAAGGAGGCGAGTTTTCTCATAAGACCTCGAATGCATGAGTCTGGTTGCGACATAGATTTCTCGGCTGAGCAGGCGAATCCAACTTACGATATATACGCATGTACGAAGTTCATACCCCCTTCCCCCTTAAATTATTTTATTCCTGGAAGCTCTTCTGTAGCTCTATGATGTCTATATACTGAGCCATAATCTTTATGGGATGTTTAGTTACCGGGACAATTTTTTATCACTGTGTGGGTGTGGGGTATAGAGAGTTAAAGATTGTAACTTCATGGGTTCTCTCTGGTAACGTGTAGCTAAGGATAAAGGCTCTGGTAAAATCTGAAGTTTCTTCTCTTTCTTACATAGAACATGTTTAGCGTAAAGGTCGATTTTAGGCGCGCGCTACTTTCTGAAAGGTATGCAACCCACAGCGAATGCATTTAGATTAATCCCTAGTTTCGGACCTCGACGACGCCGGGCTAATAAAGGTTTAGACTTAAACGCTAAGTATGACGTCTTTCGCGCTAACTTTCATCCTATATCGTGTCATAATTCCTCGCAGAGTGTTACGACTTTCGATATTCCACTCTGGCCTTACGAGGACCGTTTTCTCCGCAGTTTTCTCTGCGCGAAATGTGAAGCTATGAGTCTATATTTGTCTACAGAGATTGGCTGTTTCTTCAGAGCGAACTCGGTTAGCCTCTGATGCACCACGCTCTGCATACGAAAAAAAAAAAAAGAAAAAAAAACTACGTACATTCTTGTCATTTTTATCATTTTTCTTACAAAATGGCTCTTACACAGCAATGAATGATAGCCGACGTGGTCACAGATTTCCGCGTATCGGTTCCGTAACCCAGTTTAGTCTCAGACACGAGATTCAGTATAGCCGGCGGGAATCGCCCCAGCAACGGATGCATGTGCGTATGGCAGCACTCTATTGCGCAGGTTACAAGCTGTCTTCCAGACGGAAAGTCGACATCGAGGCCCTATAAAGTCAGCCCATTTGCCGCAAACCCGCTAAGGCCCTGGAATGGTTTGTAGCGGCAAAAGAAGCAGGCATAGCGGGCGCCTGCGCCAGAAGGTGGGTAACCTCAAAATATTTGACCTGTGTGGCCCCTAGCCTTAGCTACCACCTTACGAAAGCCCCACGGCTCCACTACAACGTACACCACACAATCCCCGCCTACGAAATAAGAATACCTCTCCTTATAATGCCCCCCTCCCTGGCGGCGTCCGTGGTTCCTGCCCGACGTGATGTTTGTACCCTGTTCATGACCAGAAAAATAGAGATTCCCACTTACACGCACACAAGTCTCGTGCTATGCTATCTACCGTTTGCGACACTTACGCATCACGTCGAGGAAGCCGCCCACCCACCCGCTTCATCACGTCTTTTTAAACGTTAAAACTAATGGTTTAACTATAGCTTTCTCGCAAATACGTGTCGCAAAATGTATATGCGCGCATTAGTTTTTAAAGAGGTCGAACCCTGTGCGCCCCATCCTCGCATTTTTGTACTCTCATTAGAGAAACCCCGCGCCGATGACCTTTCTGGTAGTAGTTTTACAGGGCTCGCGAAATTCGGGGCATGGCGAGAACCGGGATCCCCGCTCTCCCAGGGAGTGGCTCAGACAGGAAGAGCGCCCTAGTTGCGCCTGTTGCTCCGGGCGTCCAGTCCCCCTATGCCGGAGTCGTCGAAGTCCCCCCCAGCGCCGTTGGAGCCGCCCGGAACCGAGGCCGCCGCGCCGAAGCACTCCTGGAACTGGGCCCAGTAGTCGGTGTTGTCCACCCACGAGGCGGCCGCGCAGCCCGAGCGGCCGGCCTTGTGCATGCGCGCGTAGTCGTTGCACGTGACCTGGCCGTCGCCGTCGCAGTCGGTGCCCCACTTGTTCATGTAGTTCACCACCGCCGTCTCCGAGCAGCGCTGGTCCTTCAGACACTTCTCGAAGTCTGCAACGAGACAGGACGTCGCGCCAAGAACGGGTGAAACAACGAGCGAGAAGGATAGCAGCTGTAAAAATGCATGCGCCCGCAGTGTCAGTGGAAGGGGTAACGATTCACTCCAACAGTCACCCTTCACAAGCTTTTAGCGGAGGAAATAGCGGGCGTCGACGGTACAAAGGATGTGCGCCCACGCCCCTTCTCACATGCATACAACGGTGTGGGTAACACCCTTGCTCAATACAACGGGTCATGGACATCATCATGGTTTCAGGGAGGGAGGCGTTTTTAACACGAAAGTGTTTTATGTTTTATTCCGGGGTACACAAACATTTGACTGACGTCATATCCGTCACGGGAGTGACGCCAGTACAACGAAGCAAGCGGCCTGTAAAGGGTGCACCCCTGCACATAGGGTCTTCTTGCGGGGAAGCAACCTTTACAACCAAAGAGTACGTTATACAAGTAGGTTTGTTCGTTTTCGGGTTTTATATTTTAACACGAAAGTGTTTTATGCCGGGATACACCGAGATTTCACTGACGTCGTCACGGAAATGACGCCAGTACAACTTTTTCGAAGCGACCCGCCAGCAGAACGTCGCTCGCCAAGCACACCCGAAAGACAGCCGCCGACCCCCAAATCATGCTCATTTCGCTGCAGATTTCGCTGCACATATCACTTTTGTGTTTTGCCGATTCCTATGACAGAGGAATCAACCACAATTTTTTTCTGACCTCGAGAGATGTTTGTTTTCAGCCTGTTCTCTTCCGCTTGAAAACATCCTTCTCCGCAGCCTGCACAATTGTACTAACTCACGGTTGCGCAAAGCAAGATCTTGTTGAGCTAGAAACTGTCACAACGTTAGACAGAGGGGGATTTCACAGAACGTTATCCCTTAATTGTTACCGTCTTGTGCAGCCATATTACTCAGACAGTCGCAAAGAATTGGCTTTTTCCAGGCTAAAATTAATTTTTTCGCGGTACGAAAGTCACTGGCCCCATTATGGCCGCACAGAATTATGGAAGATTTAGCTAGTCGAGATACCTCTATTGAAATATCTACGCGGGGGCAGCATAGTGACGTTCATTAAAACAAATTATGTCCCATTTATTCACTAGGGCGACTTCATCACCTTCTCAATTATCTATAGCATCGCTGTTTCTCGAGTAAATTCCGCAATAACGTTTGATAATTATCGTCGGCTCTATTCTTTCAAATACATGAGATAATGAGAAAAATACAAAGCACGTGTGCACTCGAATTATAACACATGTGTCTTAATGCAGGACATACTACGTATGTTCATTTTTGCATCTCAGTCATTACAGTGGATAATCACAGCCGCCTCGTAGCCGCTGCAGGTTCTGAAAACTGACCGTAGAACTAGTTATAATTCAAACTTGCTGGAGCAATTTGGCCATGCTTGTCGGCTAGGACATAAGCATCAGCTTTCCGCAAATTTTCATTACGCTAACAAAATTATAAACACGCTTAATTAATTACAATTAGGGAGTTCATGTTTTGTATGGACCACCCGGCTCTCCACTACCTGAGCACTACGGCGTCCAGCAACGCTGAGCCTTCTTTCGTGAGGCCCCTTTAACAACGCGCTTCTCGAAATTCCTATGTCCTTTTGCAATAAGCCGTAAAGAATAATACACCTTACGCATTTGACGACTTCGTAAACTCAAGAGGCCAACGGAAGCGTTGGGGTGAAGGAGAGGGTGAATGTATGATATGTACATTTGTAATAAATGAACGAGAAAGCGGAAATTACTTGCGTAGAATTTAAGAAATTAATAAATCATTCTTTTGTTCTGCTGTTGTCTGGCAAGAACGTGAAGCCAAACACCGCTATTTAATTATGAATGCTTAGTTTTGCGTCGAATTCCGACGAAGGCCTGCTTAAACGCAGTAAAAAATGTTATAGCTCGCCCAGCAGTCTACGCTAGGCGAGCTCTTCCGTAAGAGGCAACGGGGACTATATATACTTACGGTCAAAGTTTCCGGGCTTGCCGGCGTCGACCCAGTAGGCGTACGAGATCTGGTACGGTCCGCAGAAGTAGGAAGTGGGGCCCGCGTTTGTGCAGCCGATTTGCGTGTTGCACTTGGTGCTGGCCTGCAAATAGTGCCGGGCAGAGCCGTTGCCTAATCAATTTCTAAAATAGCAAGGTGTGGAGGGGATGGCACTAGGGCAACAAAGCGACATGTTCAAGCAACTAAGGTCCTGGAACTTGTATGTTATACCGCGCCTGAGCTTGACACAAAGCTTTAGCTCCAGTTGGAAGGCGATTTTGTTCCAAAAGAATGCAGTAGAAAATTTTAAATTATAAGAACAAAGACATTTCTAAATTAAAAAAAAAACGGCCAGACGGGACAACTGCCCGCACAACTTCAGTTCACTTTTGCACATGAAATGATATGCGGTATTTGTGAAGCCCTTGAAGGTCTTACGAACGACACTAGTTTAGGGCGCTGTACGGAGGAAACAGATAGTTTTCCTTCTTTCATGCGTAAAACTGAACTAAAATCGTGCGGGTGGTTGTTCCATCTGGCCTTTTTTTTAAGGGCACATTTGTTTCAAACTTTTGCACGGTAACCCTCGGCTTCGAAGGCCTGGCAAGGTGGCAGACACAAGGACGCAGATGTAGCTTCCAATGGCTGGAAACGTGCCCACCCCTTTGAAGCTGGGCTCTCTCTCCATCACTGTCTCGCCAACTCAGATGTCGGCCTTTCTTTTCTTTTGAGTTTCTGTTTACGATGATTCCCTGTTCCTCTCAGTCTCGAATGGACACCTGTTATTTGTCCGCTGGGGGCGTACTTATGTCCCTGTCCGATCCTACAAGGAAGTATGTGCCCTGGACGTTTTTGTAATGTGCGATAATAGGCTGTTTGCCATAAATTAACGGAGTTCGAGAGATACAGGTTCGATCCGTTCTCGCGGAGGAATGCAAGAAGAGCGCGGTGGTGGGATCCTCAAAGCCACCGCTGGAGGTTGGGGTGCAACGCTTGCTGGCGACTGTAGTGTGTTGTCGGAAATCCTGCACAACAAGGGCACTCTCGTGCTTCTTCTACCGCACTTAACAGCACTGACGTCACTGACCATCATGCAACGCGTCAGACGCGCAACGCTAACCACGAGTCGGGTTCACAAGCTTGCTGTGCACGTCAGTCGGTAGCGCATTTGCTTTTGGTGCGGAAGTTGAACGAAAACCGGTTGGTGGTAGGAGGTTCCTTCTGTTTCAGATGTAACACTCTTTCCAAAAAAGCACAACAATGAAGCTCACCGTGGTCATCAAGCATGACATTGCAAAGTGAGTCATTAGTCGAGATGTTAATCATTCATTTACAGTTGTGTCGTCATGTGTGGTATGTGATGGCATACCGGAATGCGGCATCGAGAGCCCATCAACCATGAGCTAGCAGTCGGCCTTAGTGCCACCAAACAAGCTACTCTATGTTGCTGGAGGAGTAAAGCGAACGGTTTAAAGGGCACTATACCCGCAAGGGTTGTGGCGCTGGCGCTGTTATTGGCGTTGCCCACCTCGTCAGGTGGGCAACGGACATAATTTCTGCCGAAGGAAAGAGAAAAAATGCGCCCCGCGTTAAAGGGACACTCAAATAAATTTGTCAGACTTATGTGCACGGAGCAAGAATATATTGGAGGCGAAACGGCGCATTCTGGCAAGCGCGGACGAGCGGCAGATAATGTCACAATAAAAACCAAAGCGGACTGCAAAGCTTTTTAGCTGCGGCGGCGAAGGAGAGGATAGCGGCACCTGATGGACAAAATGATAGCGGCAGCACTTCTTTCCGTGGCTGCGCAGTGCAATGCCGATCGCGGCGGCCGCGCAGTTTCTTCACCCGCGGCAGATGCCGCTAGCTTAACCTATGACGAGAGCTTGTGGCATTATCTGGCCGCGCTAGGAAACCTAGTTTCACCTCCTATCTTATTCTTGCTCCGCGCTTATGTGTAGCTGCAATGTGAAATTTGGGTTATTTATTACATCATTCGGTTATTCAGCGCAATTATACAGCCTTTCGTGAGCATAGCACAATTATATAGCATTATGCAAGAATAATTCGGCCACAGTAATCGGTGGCCGAAGGTTCACAATGTGTCTTTGTAGTATTTCAGCATGGATTTATGTACACGCACCCCCCCCCCCCTCCCCCTAGAAGGATTTCGACAGCCTCTCAAAAAGATTCTACGACCACGAGCACCCCGCAAAGGGATTTATACTCCCCCCCCCCCCCCCCCCCCCCCCCCCCCACGGGCGGATTTCCACACCCCTCCAAAATCGAACTTCGTGATAAATACCTGGTATTCAGCTTTTAGACTTTTTTTATGTTAACCCATTTCAGAGTTGATATCGATGCCCTGTTTGTTCACACTCCCGTTTTACAATTTAAACGCATTAGTAATCGGCTAAATTTAGCTTTGCGGACATCGCCGTTCGTCGTTATGGCCGACAATATAAAATTGGTAGTTAGAGCTAAACGGCACCTTCGAAAGCAATGCGTGTAAATGGGCTGAAAAAATTTCTGAGCTTGACCTACGCATGCTAAGATTATTCTGGTGAGGTCATTCTTAGCTTCGAAACTCCCTTTAATGTACTTTTTATAAGTAGTTATCGTTCGGTTGGAGCCTCCGCCATTTTAATTCCGTGAATTAGATGCAGCAGTAATAAGTTGGCGAGTCGTAACTGAATTGCCGTACATATGCACAGCAAATATGTGTTTGTTGGCTTGACAGTCGCCACCCAAGAAAGTGTCGACCCGGGTTGTGCTACATATTTATCACCGGTTCGGCACGAAAATCCTGGACATTTTGTCCGCGCACACCTTAAAACGTTAGGTCGAAAGCACACCTCGGGAAGGCGCAAGCAAGCGTAACCAAGTTTACAGCCAAATAGCTTTAGGTAATGTATACGATATTGCAGGAGCCCCAAAACTACCGCGATGTGAACACAGGTTCCGGTTCTTTTCTTTAACAACAGCAGGATGGACAGTGCAAATAGGGATCATTTGGGTCTAGTGTGCATTTCTCTTAACCATACTGAATGCGTTGAGGGAGAGAGATCTAGAACACTAGCGTGTACTGATCCTTGAAACAGCTCGCCGAAATTTGACTACCATATGACAGTGCCCTGGCAGCCGGCATTCATAGGTTTCCAAGCTCCATGTCCTGAATCTGGATTATACGCGCCGAACATATTACCTACCTAAGCTGTGGAACGCCGTATCCAGGAATCTAACTCTGAGCCTAGCGCCTAAAAAACACTCCTTGGACTCTGAGCCATTATGGAGTGTGATCTGCCAATTAATTTACTCAAGCTCAAATGTATACTTAAAATACGATATTTAAATATCTTCTCTGTGGACTGATGGCGTGTTCGGAACGCTGCGGTGCAGGGTATACTTACGTAGCAGATGCAGTTGAGGCACTTCCTCGTGAGGTCCTCGTCTTGCGACTTGACACCTGAGAAAGTTGTTGAAGTCAAAATACGGGGGAAAAAAACGAAGTTGTCTGCTCTCACTACATGCGAGCTCCATTGGCAGTTTGTGCCGAATTTCTCCTCGGAACCCGTGTAACCATGTCTTTGAGAGCCCTATACTCGCCAATGTGGGCGTGCTTATACATAACATGCACTATATATACACTGCGACACAGGTATTGTCTACACGCGTCGGCGCAGGCGGTTGCTTTCTTTTTTGTTTATTGCATTGACGTGTAAACAGCCAAGATGATGGGTGGCATGTGCCAGCACATGCACACGGTGGCAAAGGAGCCGCCTATCAATTTATAAGTTTCCATACAACACACTCCGGAAAGCACTATAAGCACGATTTTTCACTTATGACTTGAATCCCTTTATACGCGTGTGTACTGTGTGAGTCGCTGTCATCAGAAGTATCATGCCAGTTAAACACGCGCGGACATGGACGTTCGGTTGACGGACACACCGCGAGGAACATGTTAGTTCCCGACACGCGAATAGGCGCATGTCGATACGACTGAGTGGAAAGACACGGATACGTGTGATTCCCATACTCGTGAACTGCAACCACCATGTACAACACACCCTGGAATCCCCAGAACACACCAGCAGCCCCCATAATTCGCACCCCACCCCTTGAGCAGCGGGAGGCCGCGCTGTACAGCTTGGCCCCGAAGGATCAGCGGCAGCTGGTGGACCGGGCACGCAGCTTATCAGCCGCCGCAGCAGCCCTGGATTGAGGGCTTCTCCCGCTTGCGAGCCCGAAACTACTATCATTTGAAAGACATCAAGTTTTCATTTGCTCGTGTTATCTGCGGCCGCACGGGCAGGGCACGCAGGTTACGGAACCAGGAACAGGAACATGTTAATTCCACGCACGCGAACAGGGTCTCGTTACTGATGTGGTCCCGCCTTTAAATTCGCTTGCATTGTAAAGCTACTCTCCCAGCATTGCGTATTCTGTAGTCGTCGTGGAGAGCTCCGCGCGAAGTGCGATTACCAGCTTTAGTTGTAAAAACAGCAGCCACAGCCGGGAACCGGGCCCGCCGCGTCCTTGAGGAAGACAAGTTTCCCTCTAGTCGCGTATTTCCAAAGCGACCGCAAGGAATGTGTTGTTTAACGTAAAGCAATCAGTAAAAAGCATAAAAGCGGCTGGGTTCAAGGACGGCGGTATTTCAGACTCGTAGCTTCGGCGCTGGCTAGCAGGACGGGTGGGACAATCACAAGCGATAGTGCTTGTCTGCTAACGTGTCCTCGTCGTGATAGCCACGTTAACCACGCGAACATAAATAAAGCTGCGGAGCGGGCGACGCCGTGTTTGCTGCTGACAGCCACCAAAGTTTTCGGCAAAGTTACCTCATGCGTTGCGGAGGTGTTTCCTTGTGCGCGCAATCACCGACACCGCCGGATCAGCGAAGCAGACGACGCGGCATGCATGTACCGCCAGTCACGCGTTTGCAAGCTGTGGCTATAGCAAAAAACACGAAGTGAGGGGCGAACTATCATCACTCGGGGACGAACCGTGCGTGTGAGAATCTTCACTAGATAATGTCCCAGCGCGTGCGCCTTGTAACTGCCAAACGACCGTCTGTTGCCCATATATAGGCATTCGTAGCCGCTGGCCTGGGAGGCCTTTTCATCTCGTTGATTTATTTCTTTTTTACTTTTATCTACGTTTAATGAATAGGCAACCGAGAAGCTGCCCGGCCGGCGCACGCCAACCTGGCGGTTCTTTCGCGCTTCGGAAATGAGGTCGGCCCAGCTGAGAATCGCACTTAATATTTGGTTAGCCAAGCACTTATCTGCAGCGATGAACGTGGCTCAGTGGCCATTTTTATTTGTATTAGCCCACACATTTTTCATGATTACTTCTAAATGTTCTTAGGCCACAGCGGTAGAAAAGTGGGCGGAGTTTTTTTTTTTTTTTTTTGAGGGGGGGGGGGGGGGGCTATTTTCAGTGTTAAGCAAACGTGAATACATACCAGCTTATCGCTACGCATCAATATTGAACGACAGCGCAGGGGTGTAAGGGACTGCTTGTACCCCCTTGCTCCACCACCGACGTCTATCGCGAGGATTTCGTCCACGCGCGCGTCTATGCCAACCGTCATAGTGGATTAAGAATCACAAAACATCTGAGAGCATTGCGCGGTTTGTATTTACGTTCCCTCAATATCCAGCACGGCGAGCACTCAATGGAGTTGAACTCGCTGTCATAGCCAAAGCATCCCGCGCGGCAACGCCCATGGCGCCAAGAGTTTACACTTCTACAAAACTTTCCGGCGTAGTCCGGTTGAACGTCTTCGCGTGAAAGACACCTCTGCGTGAAAGCTGCTCGTGAAAGGGTTCGTGGTGCGCGTGTGGCGCTACTCACCGGTGGCGAGGGCGCACAGCGCCAGGCAGCAGGCGACGACGGAGGTTGTGGGCGACATGCTCGGAGAGCTGCTTCCGTTGCTCTGGTTACTCCGGCCACAAGTGGTGCTGAGCTCGGCGGCAGCCGGAAGTGCTCGTCCTTCACCCAGAAAGCGGCCACAAGCGCGCATGCGTCCGACCAACCGGCCAGACTCCTCCAAGGTGAGCCGGCTCTTCCGTCGGCTCTCGCCGCCGCCAGCGTCTAACGCGGCCGTGCCCCCCCGCGGCGACGCTGGTCAACGCGGAGACAATGACTCATCAACGCCGCCTCGACGGCCACTCCGCGGTCAGCAGAGTGTGGACCCGCAGCGACGTCACGCTCAGCCGGTCAGTGCCAAGGACGCGTCGCAGCAGCGGTCCCGTTGCGTCAACCGCACCAATAGTACGTGTCCGACGACCCTCCCCTGTATTGCAGCTTCGAGGAAACCATAATTCCCAAGCACGCCGGTCTATGTATCCGGGTCTGGCTTGTCACGGTCTTGCTTGCGCGTCTTGGAAGCCCGAATATCGGGATCGGCGCGCGGCGGAGAGAAAGTTAGAAGCGGATGACCGTGAACCATGGGTACCAACCACTGCCCTTACCACGTACGCGGACTAGTCCTTTGACAGCCCCTGGGCGAGCCCCCCAACTAGCCCCCCGACAAGTTTTGTCGAATCCTTTGACATACCCTGGGCAAAATCAGTGACAGCGCACTTTGAGGCCGCCTCTACCATCGTGTGTCACTCAGTACACCGCAGAGAGAGAGAGAGAGAGAGAGAACAACTTTTTATTGTACAATATTTCGCTTAGCAGCAGGATCACTGGAGGGAGGTCTAGATTACACGTAGAAAGAGTTACACAAGGCTGACCCAGGTTGCCAAACAGTGCCGTTCATGCTCGTGTACCGTGCAGCGCTGGGATGTTGTCACCCGAAATGAGAACGCTCCGCTGGATTGCTGGTGCAACATTCAGAGCAAAACCTCGCTTCAGGCGACGAAGAACAAGAACGCACATCCGTGCGCTCTAAACCGATATAACTAAGTTTTCAACCAGTTGGATGGAAGATTTGCTGCCACTTGAGCGATGGCGCCTTTGCGCGTCTGAAGAGTTCGCTGCGTGACTATTCAACCGATAGAGCGATGAACCAGTGCGTTGAAGGGAGTCTGCAACACTTCCGATAAACGCTTTCACTCCTTCCTTCGTGTCTGGAAGCACGGCGAGAGCTATATTTATCGCCAGGGAGCGGCACGGCGTGATTTGCCCGTCGCAGCAGATACGCCTTCAGTTTCTGCTGTGCTTTTGAGGTTTTCTTTTTGAAGTGGCTATCGAATGTGTTCATTGCTGCAACTGAAGGAAAGCCGGCCAATAGCCGCTACACCGCTGTAATGACGTAATTCCAGCGTTCGCACAACGCTGAGACTGGCAAAGAGAGGAAAATCTTTTGAGCATGTTTCTAAGCTATCTGATGGGCATAGAGCAGTTATTTGCGACCCCCTAATCTAAGTAGTGCTGGATGTGTTGGTTGACTACATTCTGCAAGCATTTAAGATTTCGAAGAGTGTTGAAAAAAAGCGTTGCAGGGTCCCTTTAAGGGGCATTCACAAAAGGCGAAACTCCCTCCCCTCCCTCGCGGTGCATCGCGTGACTGTACGTCGCGCTTTCGTGCCGAAACACAAGAGAAAGGGGTCAGAAGGAGAGCTGCACTGTTCATGATTTTCGCAACGTATCCCAATGCCGGTCATTGGCCGTCCGAGCAGTTGGCGCTTTGACAGCAACCACCGAATGACAGCCGGAAAGTTGAGCCCGGCGTGCCCACCGTATCCGTCATCAGAGGCAACTCGGCTGAGATTGAGCCACCAAAAGTGATGGAAGAGCCTGCATGCGCATATAAAAGCGGCGGAAAAGGTCTCTTCCGCAGAGCACCACCAGCAAAGTTGTCCGACTGGTGAGAAATATTAAGCCAACGGCTAAGAAATCCCCGCAGACCGCTGTGGCTTCGCCCGTGACGGTCCGCAGCCAGTGCTTCTGCAGCCTGCCTCTCTTGTTTACGCACAAAGGCGTGACGTACAGTCACGTGATACGCGGTGAAGGAGAGGAGGAATTTTGAAGACATCCCTCTCGCAGCCGTAGGGACAAGACAACCGCTCCCTCTCCCACCCGGTGGTGTCACGCATACCCTACCTACCTCGACGGGGTTTCCCAGAAGTTTCCCATGCGAAACTGGATACCCCATTACACGGCGATATTCGTCTTTCATGCCGCAACCAGTATATTCGGCTTGCAGGATTGTAAATAGTTTCCAATGCTAAGTGCGGCATAAAAGCATGCCACATTCAACATTTACTCATTCCGCAAATCTATGTTTACAGCAACGAAAATGTCACTGACCAAATAAAAAAAAAACAGTTTTGCCGTTGTAGTACTCCTACGGGTTCATTGACCAAAATTAGAAGCGCCATGGAACACTTATACATCGGTTGCGCAATGACACAATAGATCGCGCCCGGTAGTCAAAACTCTCGCCTCATCACAGCCCACCACGTATCTCGTATTCCGAAAATACTCTGACATGTAACGTTTGTTTTCGCATGGCCGTTAGTTACATAATTGCTGTCAATCTTCTGCGCAGATTGCCCGTTGGATCGCCGATGGACGCAGACTCGCACACAGCGCGAGAGATCTTGTAGGCAACACCCATAAATTTTGAGCCGGAAAGGGGATCTTTCACGTTGACAAGGTCGAAACGCAGTTTGCTAGTGGGTATACACGCGCCATGCGCACACCGTGTTTCTTGAAAACGCGTGCCGGGACTTGCTGTTGTACGGGACGTACAGAATTGCAGCCCGCTTTGACGTATGTCCTCGTCGACGTTCTTGTCTCCTGCTCCCGACGTAAATTACTGGTCATCACCTTGTTTGCTTCTTTCCGGATAAAATGCTTAGGGTATCCCTTTTATTGTAGGTCTTTTTCAACTGTTCTCGTTGCTTCTTTCAGGCTTTCCAAGTCTTGGCACTCTGCTTTGTTCGTTTCGAAAGCCACGTCAACACTAATCGTTTGGTCGTTTGGGGGACACATGGCGTGCACCGAGTAAAAGTTTAGGCACCTTCTATAGAGTGGCCACTTGGGGCACTCTAGATGGAATGGATCTATACTATTCATCTTCTACAGTAAAATAACTGAACGTTTGTATCGATTAGACGCTGAATGAAACGCCAAACGAGCTGTTTGTCTATGGCGCATAAGCCATCGCTGACGTACCTCACACAAAATGTGGCTGTTCCCTCTTCCATGCGAACCGGTAAAATACGAAAGTGAAATGTGCCTTCCCAGAGCAGTTGAATGTTTATTGTGCATCGATGTGTTACTTGCACGTCGCTATTTATATTTCGTCCGGTATGGCACCGCTGTACGCTTCAACGTTAGACATATTGCACGCGCCGGAGCATTGCGTAAATTCGACTGAAACCATAGGCGCTCGCAGACCGTCCGTGCGAACGAAACCAAACGGGTTGTCAGCGCATCGTTCGGTGAACACACGTTGCGCTGCAGCGAAAGGAGCAGCGGACCGTGTCACGAGCGCGACATCCGCAAGTCGTCTTCTCCGCAGCTACTACTACTACTAAGTGATTCGGGTGAAAAGGAAAGGAAGTGCACTGGGGATATTATTGAGCCCAACTGGGGGCTCACCTGCATACAACCCAGTGCGGGAACATGGATGGGGAGGGCTTACGCTGCGTGGCCCCCGCACACGTAGGCCCTGGCATCGATGCGCCAACTGTCGGAGCTCTTTAGCGTCATGATGCACTACTTCGCTTCGCCTCTTCTATATGGCAGCACCATCTGTAAATAAGGATATAATGCGCGTTTGTCGATCTATTCACGCGCCTGTTCATAGCGCAGTCTTGACGCATTTCGTACCCCCCGTTGCGGCGAAAGAGTTCGTGGCTCGAATCCCGGCGCAGCCACGTCAATCGAATTTTTCTGGCGATGTTATTCCCGTGACGGATATGACGTCGTGAGATCTTGGTGGGCCCCGGCATTAAACACTTTCGTGTTAAAATCTAGCGGCTCTGTCTGGAAAGACTCCAAGGCTCCTTTGTCCAACTGCTTCTATCGTCACGTTTGCGGTGGATGACATAGATGGATGCCCCCATTGTCGTCGTTCCAAACGTGTGCATGCAGACATCGTCGTTCTACATTGTTCCTAACATGTCTTACTTTGACCAGACTGTATTACACCGCACAGCGCAACTCTACGTTCAAATTCAGAGCTGCCCGATTTCGCCAGAGACGCACAGAAATGGTTTCGAATTCAATGGGGCAAGGCACGCTAGCGTTTTTATGGCTAGAGTGCGTGCGTAGAGTGCGAGGCATTCCCTCACAGCCACGCCTCGTTCTGGCACCCCACCCTTCTTGAAGAAAATTTCAACGATCCGCCTCGGCAGAGATACAGTGCTGCAGCCGCCAGGACGGTATATATGATATACCCCCTTCTAACGGTGGCAAGGCTTGCGCTCGAGCGGTGCTGTTATCCAAGATTAATCGGCGTTTCAGTGGCAACCTCTCGGAGCTCTTGGCCTAAACAACAACTTTCGTGACCTTTCGGACGATCCTTTGCGTGGATTCACAGAGGAAGCAATTAAAGAACCAGGAGAACGCAATAAATTATGCACTTGAGGAACGGAGCAGAACTTTCGAGCTGTCGAGATAGGTCTTGCGGCACTGGAGCACTCGTACGTCATGGAGAGAAAAGAGGCGCGGTTACACTTGTCTTCAGAATTCCTATCTTCTTAATGCGTAAGCGACTCGGAGTACCTCAGCCGCGAAAACTGTGGTAATGCCATGTATCTGCCCAGAATGGCACAATGGGGGAAGTTAAGACGTTTAATCGTGGTGAGCGTAAATGTAGACTGTATGTCGAAGGAAATTAAAAACAAATACAAAAGTAATAAAAGCTCAAAATTAAATAACGAAATCCCAAGTGCCTCTATAACCCACCGCCTTCACGCGGTTAAGGCAAATTTTGTAAGAAACAGGAAAAACAAACAGAAAAATAAAATTCGTCGAGAAGCACCAACTATGTGGCGCCTTTCCTCCAAAAATATGTCGAATTGGTGAAGTTAAGACATCTAATCTTTATAATAGTGTAAACTTACATTTTTGTTTTAAAAAACAAGAAAAACCAAATATAAAGACTACAATCAATATTTTTTCGTGCAGACTCATCTAGCCGACTCATAGAGAACCTGCTACCTGAAAAAAAAAAATTCATACGGCAGGCCACGCGATCGGAGGCCGTAAGACAAACAAAATTTATTCCGTAACGTGGCTGGGAACAAATCTCTCGGCGCTATCCAGCCTACATGCAAACAAGACCACGCACTGCTTACGCAAAAGTACGGAGTGATTAGATCAAGAGATTTTCGCTCGGGAAATTATTGAGATTACTTCTATAAAGTTTTTTAGACTTGCAAACGTTGTAAGACAGCTTTATAAGTCTTTGTTTTTTTTTGTTTTTTGAATTCCCCCTGCTCTACAAATGTTGTAAAACGTTGGAAAAATGGCTACCAAAAAAAAAAACACATCTTAGTTTCTGAACTGACTTCAGTTCCAATTTTAACTTCACTGAACCTCAAACTATTGACCTGGTGTTGAAGGCAAAACCTCTGACCGCCGCACTTAGCTGGTCGCAGTTCCTGACGTCACCCCAAACCTCACTCCATGTCGAAAAGTTGAAGTTCTTTTGAGGCTGAGGCAGACCTTGTAAGGTCACCACTTTAAGAGGTTGCTCTGATTAAGGGGCTCTTACCTTTCGCATAAGCAAGAAAGGATTGTTTACCCACCTACGAAAAAAAAAACGGCACACACTAGACCGTGTGCATAATTTACTGCGCTCTGTTTAGTAGCCTCGAGTATACAGCTGCTTTGGAAGGAAGGCGCTTCTCTCAGGAGCTCGAGGTCGGTCACACGGCAATGAAATATCATTTAACAATTTCCCGCCTGCACCATATATTTTTTTCCTCTATACTCGTAAAACGCGCGCCCGCTTACACGAACGCTCTTTAGTTCGTAGTCTCTCGAACATTACCAGGAAACGCCATCAAGGAAATAATTAGCCTCCACCGGTGTCCGTTTCAGAAAATAGTCCAAGATGTATCTCTCTCCATTTTATCTGTAACCGCATTCCTCAGTGGCTCATTTTCAATACACCTTGAGGCAGTCCTGTTGCTCACAGGAAGAAACAATGGACCTTTTTTCCAGTAGCGTTATTGCACTCTTGCGGCGGCCGCCCGAACCACACTTGGGGGATTCTTGAAGAACCCGCCCCCATTTTTCCGCCTGCCCTGTGCAGTTGAGGAAGCCGTTCCCAGGCGCCACGCGTGGTTTTGGTGGCGGAGGAATTTTTCGATGGGAGCCGTAGCGCATATCTGTCGGCCGCTTTCAGGCCTCAGAAAACGGAGCAGCACTTAGCTGGCTCGGCGTTCGCAACTGGGTAATCCAATATGGCGTCGTTTTGTTTACATTTAGCCATAGAGTTTCTCAATATTACCTAGTGAGAAACTCTATGCATTTACCCCCCCCCCCCCCCCAAGAATGGCGGATCGGTCGCTGGGAGCGAGAGTTGCGCATGCGCAGAGTGCTACTGGAAAAAGGTCCATTCCTGTCACGTGTTCCGCACGTGCAGGCCCTCTCGAAGAGGCCCACATCCTTCTCGCGCGCACCTTTTGCCGCATGTGCACAGGGTTGTTTGCAACGTGACAAGACGGCCCTGGTGATCTGACTGTTTTGATCCTGCGGTGTCAATGACGTCGGCACATCTGACCCTGCGGAACGGAACAAGCGGCCGTACATACGCACAAGAATATACAAACGTGGCCGCTGCTGCCGCGGTGTTAACCGACCCTCTGGTAAATCACAGGGTGATTAAGCTCAGTTAGCAACCTTGAGGATAACAGCACAATGAGAACCGCGTTGTTTGTCGGCTTCCTCGCGCCTTAACGACGGCATCTTGCGTCAGCGGCCACGCACGATATTTCATTTTACGTGCCGGAGAGCCCAACACACTTAATCGAAGTACGAGGCAGCATCAAGGCAAACTAGGCTGAGCGGTCAAATACAAGCAGGCCTCCTTGGACACGCCAGCCGCTGCCGCACAATGCCCCCTCGTTAATGCCAACAAACACGATTTCGACGAAGATAAATTCCTACGTCCCGCATACCGTTCACACGCAGCCGCCCCGACGTAAACACGCCAGCACGTGTAACCTTGTAGTAAAGAACGAAATTCGAAAGGCCTCCGGCAAAACAAGCTGTTGGGCAAGCTGGTGAATAATGGTGATAAAATTGTCGTTGTCTCAGTCGCGCTCTGATTTTTGTCTCCGGCAAGCTGGGCCACGTTCAAGTCCGCGTCGTCCGGTAGGCATTTGTCTGTTTCGGAAAAAAAAAAAAAAAGTTTTGCTTGCTTATTGGTCGGATGCTTTCGGTGGTCATTTTAAAACATATGCAATCATTTCTAACATTCGTGTACAGATCTTTCTCGTCCTGATTTTAATGTAGAGTGCTTGGCGGGACATGCGTACGTGCGTAGTTGTAGACGCTGGCAGCAGAAGGGTCTATAGCTGACGCGTCCCCCTACATAAATATTTTGATTGAACTGATGCACAAGGCAAAAGTTTAGAGGTGAACCAAAACAAAAATTTAACCCTTGGAGTATGGAACCTGTTAAGCTGCGTTTAAAAGCTGAAGTTTGTGTCTTGAAAAAAAAAAGCATGGTCAACAGAAGTTTCCACGGCATTGATTTTTCACTTCGTGTACCTGCTTGATGTTGTTTGCAGGAAAATGCTTTAACAATCTTGGCATGCGAATTTCTCCCCTCATATTTGTGACGTCATAAATCGTAGCGCGGAAAAATGTAGGGGCAGCGACGACACCCGTTTTCAGTCTGCACCAGTAAACGACTCTCCCTAGCACGAGTGGTATACTTGTATTTTCAGCACTGCCATCTACACATATCGGCCAACCTGTTTTTACATTTTAGTGTGGCGAAATCTGAAAGTCTTAAGATTTGTCAGCTGAGTAGAACGCAATCTATCGGTGAGCTCCAAGATAAGTCCACCGAGAGTCGTAGATGCACATCCGAAGAAAATACTGAATACCCTATCTGGCAGCAGTACAGGTATGACGGATGCGCAACATCTCCAAAAACCGCTCGGCTGTAGGTCAGAAAATTATCAAGCGAGTTTAACAGAACGAAATTGTATTATTAAGGCCTTATATGATGATGATAATGATTACCCCCTCAAAGTTTTTGGCACGTACCGACAAGGGCAGATGCCTCTTCAAATGCTAAAAGTGACCGTCGTCGCTGTCGTCCGTCAACACGAATGGTTCCAAAATGGCTGGCGCTAAAAAACAAAAGAAAAAGAAACTGGGAAGCTTGCACTAAGTCGCGCAAGGCTTTAACCATAGCGAAGCTGCAGGATTTCTTTCTACGCTAAGCACTGAAGGAGACATCACCACGCATTTGTACAAGCTCGAAATGGTTTATTTACATGTTCAGTCGTCGCTTTGCACTGCGCTAGTAGTAGTCATCGCTATATGCATCGATATCGTCGTGTTCCTCATGTCAAGCATTTCATTCATGTGCGGTAGCGCTTGACGACAGCTGGGGCGCAGCGGCGGCGCTTATATGGGCACGGCGCATGCGCGGAGTTCCTGGAGTCGCGTCGAGGTACCGTGCAGCAGGTGCTGCTCCAGCTGTGGTGTTGTTTGTTGCTAAACAACGCGAGGCGCTCTTCGGGGTTTTCGACAGTCTTTTTTTCTTTCGATAAAACCACTGCGCGTGCTGGGAACGCTGGGCGGTCACCGCGAGCCACGCGTTAACGAGCGCTCGGCATTTTCTTGGTATTTTTAACGCGTTACGCCCCACACATTACGGCCAACTACAACCTGTTAAAAAATTTGCTCCAATCCATGCTGTAAAGGTGGTTGGACTGCGAATCTGTAAACGACACCCACAACGATTACGCATGCGGTGTCACTTGAAATCACACATGTGGCTCTACAAAGAGTGAAACCACAGACTCTGCCAGCCGTAACCTGGGAATCACGGGGCCGGCATCCCGGACGCAGCAGCGACAGCAGAAACAAAATGAAGGGGAGTGTCTTTCGAAGGGTGAGTAGGGGGGCACGCGTGGCTATGGCGTCGTTTCTCTCACTGCCCTCGTTCTTGTTTCATGTGTTGCCTCCACAAAGCGCCCTCCCCCTCCTCAGACGCTGAATCCAAACCACCGTCTTTCTCCCCGTCTCCACGTGTGGTACGTAGCTTAGTCGGCAAGACGACGGGCTCTCTCTCCGTTCCTCTCTTCGGGCCCCGGCTCAATCCCTGGCGGTGCCTGTAGTTTGGTTGTGTAGCCCTGGGTGCAGCCAGTAGTAGCCTGGGATGTTGGTTTGTGTAGCCAGTATACTAGCCTGGGAGTCTTCTGCTGACGCGGACATGAACATTTCCTCGGCTGGTTAGAGGTATGCTGCTTCGCAGTAAAACTCATTCGGGTTTGTTTGGGATTTGAACCCGAGTCACCGGAGCAGGAACCAAGGGTGATAACCAGGCAGCGTGCCAGAATAGAACAGGAATCAGCCTGATTCGTGTTCGCGACAGGTGAGCGCGACAGCACGTGCGTACAACGTGTGCACGCGGAGGAGAGCCCCGACTGAGGGAAAGATGCGGTGTGAAATGCGGCCGTGTCTGTCAGTCGGAGTAATTCGCGCCAAAATACGAGGAAGCAAAGAGAAGAAAGAGACGCAAGCACGGTGTAAACAAGTACGATAATCGGTAGGCTCAGTTCGCCGTCAATGCACGTAGGCACACTTAAATTAGTTTTACTGCAGCGGGAAGTACAAGTGCTCAGCGTCTATTTACAACGTTTATAGCTCCACAGTGCGTTTATGTCTAAAAAAAAGCTATGACGGTTGCCCTTCGTTGAAAAGCCGGCAGCGTATAAAACGCGAAAATGGAGCATCTGATTGAGCAACCCAGCAAGCAAGTAAGCAAGCGAGTTAGCAAGGAACGAAGTCAACTTTGACGTTCCCACATGGTGCTCATCGCAATTTCAAGGCGAAGCATTACTAAGCTGCCTCCCACCCGGAACCAGTCCATTCAGTAAAACGTGACGTGGTTTTCTCCATATCAAGGCATACACAACCTAATATGGGGCATTTAATAGAATGGCCTAGGGCTTTAAAAGAGAGAGAGAGAGAGGAGTAAGAGGGAGAGTGAGGAGAGTAGACCAGGAATGAGAGCCTGAATACTTATTGAGTGGAAGAAAACACCGAGAGGTCAGCCTGGTCGTATAGGCTCTGGCCCGCTACTGTATGTGAGCGAAGGGGAAGGGGGAAATGAGCCTAGATATAGGGCCTATTTTGATGTAAAACTGCTTATACTGCTTATGGAAGAATGGTTTTTAGCAATGCATGTGCGTATATCAGTGAATCCGACACTACAGAGCCCAGGGTATAGCAGTCAAGTGGGTATTATTAAGGCGAATACCTTATAGATGCCTCTTCAAATTAGATGCTTCTTTAAATGCAAAAAGTGACCGTCGTCGTCGTCGTCCGTCAACCCGAACAGTTTCAAAATGGCCACCGCTAAAAAAAAAAAAAAAAAAAACTGGCGAAGCTTGCACTATGTCGCGCAAGGCTTAAAACATAGCGAAGCTGCAGGATGTCTTTGTACGCTAGCACTGATGGACACATCACCACGCATTTGTACAAGTCTTAAATTGTTTGTGTACATGTTCTGTTGTCGCTCTGCACCGTGCTAGTAGCAGTCATCGTCATATGGGTCGATATCGTCGTGCTCCTCACGCCAAGCATTACATGCGCGGTAGCGCTTGACTGATTCCCCCAACCTGCAACTTTTTACTGCCGATCTTCGGGAGAGCGCCTTGGCGAGCACCGGCCTGGACGACCAGCTTCGGCTGGCTCAAAGGGCTGTCGATGCTGCTCGCGCTCAAGGCATCTTGGACTGAGGGCGCCTCCTTCAAGCTTCAGTAAAATCCCACCTGTTGATTTAAATAAACGTTTATGCTCTCTCCCTTGACGGCAGCTGTGGCGCAGCGGCGGCGCGTATATGTGCACGGCGCATGCGCCGTGTTCCTGGAGTCGCGTCGAGGTACCGTGGAGCAGGTGTTGCGCCAGCTGTAGCATTGTTGGTTGCTAGACAGCGCGAGGCACTCCTCGGTGGTTTCACCAGCTTTTTTTGGCGCAAAAGTGTTTTTTCCGGGATTCACGAAGATTTCACTAACGTCATATCCGTCACGGAAATGACGCCAGTACACCTTTGCCGAAGCGACCCGCCAGCAGGACGTCGCTCGCCAAGCACACCCACAAGACAGCCCCCGACCCGCAAATCATACTCAGCTGCAGATTTCGCTGCACATTTAACTTTCGTGTTTAACGATTCCTATGACAGAAAAAAGAACACCAGTTTTTTTTTTTTTTTTTTTTTTTTTTTTTGTAAAGCCGCTGTGCGTGCCGGGAAGGCCGCTCCGCGAGGCACGCGCTCATTGTGCTCGACATTTTCTTGGTATTTTCAACGCGTTACGCCCCACACATGACGGCCGTTTACAACCTGTTAAAAACACATTTGTGTTTGTTTGGGATTTTAACCCGTCGTAGAAACAAGAGCCAAGTGGGCTAACCAGGCAGCGTGCCAGAGTAGACCAGGAATCAGCCTGAATCGTTACCCACGACAGGGGAGCGCGACAGCACGCGCGTACAACGAATGTACGCGGAGGAGAGCCCCGGCTGTGGGGCAGCTGAGGCGTCAAGTGTGGCCATGTCTGTAATTCGGGCAAAATACGAGGAAACAAAGCGAAGAAAGATGCAAGCACGATGTAGCAGTAAATAAGTACGATAATCGGTAGGCAAATGTGGCGCTTCAGTGCGAAAGCTGTGATTTCAAAAGAACTTTCTCCCGACTGAGACACGATCAACGATCGGATAGGTCTTAAACGGGGACCGACTTCTTTGGCATACAGACGATAATGTATCTAAACAAGGATTTGTAAAAAAATCGATGACCAGCCTTTCGTGAATGAAATGTTTCATTTCTTGAAGGCTATAAATCCTCTTTACCATCACTGATTTGCAAACAAACGCCAAATTTCGGGGAGCATTTGCTAGAAAACCGTGATGCCCCCCGGTTACCAACTTGAAACAAACACCAATTTTAACGCGTTCAGAGTTTAGAAGCTCGCGGTACCTTCTGATAAGGTAAACTCAGTATTACTTAGCATATCTGTAGATTGAACCCGAAAAAACCAGAATTTCAGAGTCGCTTTAGAAAAAACCGATTTTTCTAGCTTGAAAAATAGCACCTTATTTCAACAATAATAAAACCCGAAAACGAACAACCTCAGGTATATGCCATCTCCGTCATGTTTGATTCTTGTCCTTAGCAGATATATCTGCTAAGGACTATATATAGTTGCGCTGGAATCCGGCTTCCCCACCGCACTGTAATCATGCGGCAATAGTGGAATTGGGTGTGACAGATGGATCTCAGGAAAGCGTCCTCTCAAGAACATGTAGAGAAGGTTCAGAATACTACGGCTTTCCGCGGCTCGAGCAGCCCCCAGGAGGACCTCCTCGCGTTGTGCAGCACGACGCCGCAACGGCCTTCAGTGCTTTTCGGCCCTGGCCTGTACGCCATCACGGTGCACGAAGCGGTACGGAGTCGTAATTGACTCCTTCACGACGTACATAAGTACACGAGTGGGCGGACAGACAGATCTTTGCGCCAGTAAGGCAAACATAAAATGATGTGATGAAAAGCAGTGTCCAGTTTCCGAGGTGCGCGGATAGAGCATGCCTCACAGCTTCGATCGAAGAGCCAAAAGTTCCGAGGTTCCTTCAGGTGGTTTTATTCTTGCAGTACAGGAACAGTAGAGAATGATTTTTACGAGCGTCACAGTCAGGTGCTTTCTTGGTGAGTGTTGTTCTGCGCCCCCCCCCCCCCCCCCCCCCCCCCCCTCTAAAGTCAGTGAACCAGCGCAGTGTCGTTTTGGGTTTCCCATCTTTGAGAACGACGGTGAGCGAGGCAGCGCGGAACGTTTGCGCTTACGTGTTTAGGAAAGAACCGTCGTGAGGAAATTTCATCGCGGCTCGAGGGGTCACGTCCGTACTTATACACGTCCGTACGTATTCTCCTGGGCGCCCGCCGCTGTTGCTCCATCCGAGTCGCCCAGAGCGGACGCTGTATCGGTGAGCGGAGCACTGTCGACCGGCCGACCGACCTGGATGGAGCGACGGTTGCGGCGCCTTGAGCGATGCTGCATCCGCTTCGGCCGGTATACGTGACGCCCGCCCCTGACGTTGGCGGACGCCCTCGCCACGTGGGCGCGCATTGTGGACAGCCTCTCAATGTTTTCCCGCAAGCGCGGAAGGCGTTCTATAACTCCAAGGCAAGGAATCTGTCCGATGGCTGGCGAACTCGGTGGCAACGACAATGATAGTATCTTCTGCATGTAGTGTCACTAGCACTTAGTAGCGAGAGACGAGGAAAGAACGTGCGTTGTAGGGCCTCTGAGTCAAGGAGCGATGTCCCGACATCCCAATCTCATGGGTCAACTGTAGCCGTTCTTGCAAAGACTGCACTTCTCACGCCACATCGCACAATAAGCTAAATTTGGACGGAAATATGGAATATCCTTCCAATCGTTGTAAAGCAGAGCGCTAATTTTCTTTTTGAATTAAAAAAACGCATATAGGAGAAAATGAACCCTTACCATTTGCATAATCTATAATTCATCACCTGTAAATATTTCAGCATGATTCTTTCAATGTCTTCTCGGTAGCTGCCACACATTACGCAGATTTTGTGGGGACAAAATTGGTTTCCAACTTTTTGTTGTCAGCATATATTATTGCCAATCCTGAACATTTGGTTTATGTCCTATAACAGTAGTCGGTGTTGGTGTATAAACGTATTGCATGGGCCCACTGCCAGCAGCGTTGCTGAGGGCCCAGATGTTTTTGACACCAATGTTTTCTCTGTACAAATACGTGAAATAAAATTATTGACACCAATAATTTCTCTGCACAAATGCTTGAAATAAAATATTTGAATTGAATTGAAATTGGATAACATTCTATCGTTTCGTTAAATGACGTTTTGTTTAAAAGAAGGGTACACATTATGTAGTTTCTCCACGTTTCTGCGACGGTAAAAAATGATTAGTTTGTTTAAAAAAGACAAATTGGGGTGGCTGAACGATGGATAGACCGACGACCTGACATAGCTATTTGAAATTTGGAGACAGCAATCCTTATTTGACGTAGAAGCGGACCACTTGAAATTTGCCATCCAGGGGATCTTGAAAACACTTAAATTTATTTTTACAGACCTCTCAATACCCCTTAATCCCGTAAGGTCATCGCACTGGTTTGACGCCTATACTAGCCTTAACAATGGCTAACTAAATACTAATTTCAGCATTTTTGAGCTTTCCTTCCCAAGCAGTTAAGTAAAAACATCTGTCTGACCTGTGTTTTTACAAATCCTAAATATTTCTAGGTCAAGTGGGGTTGTCGCACTGTTTCTTGCATCCAAAGATTACTTATACAAAAATCCAAAAACATGCAAAGATTTCTCTAAATCTCACTCCATTGATTACCATTTGATTACCATTTGTCGACACGCCACTATCATGCTCTTAATATGACGCCTTCCTACGCTGGTACTAGCACATTCAAGTTTACCTTTTTCTCACGGGCAGTTGAAACATGAAACAATTTACCAGGCCACATATACCCCCTAAAGTGAGTTTTTTCTTTAAAGAATATCTGTTGACATTCTTTCTTCGCGTTTTGCTCAGGCTTCGGTCTTTTGACACCATGTCTTTAGTTCGAAAGTAATGATTTTTAAGAATTTTGGAACTCTTTTAGAAATGATGCGTACATTGTCACTAATCAGTCAGTATCTGTTAGGTATTGAAAGTTATCAAATTCATCTTTGAGTAAAAAAAAAAGATTGTTTTAGAGTTTTGAGAAATATATATCTCTCATCATGAACAGCCTATCTAGCCCCACTGCAGGACGAAGGCCTCTCTCATTGACCTCCACGCGCTCCCGTCCTGCGCTGCCCGGATCCATTCTCGGCCTCCGAATTCTCTTATTTCGTCTCTCCATCGACGTCTACTTCTTCTAGTCCCGCCTCTCAGTATCAATTCTGTTACCCTAATTGTCCACCTGTTGTCAGTTTGTCTCACTACATGGCCAAACCTAAGTCCATTTCTTTTTCTTCATTTGAACTATGACATCTCCTTCTCTAGTTTGTTCCCTGATCCGGGTGGCTCGTTTCCTGTCCGTGAGTGTTACTCCGTATCATTGTTAGTTCCGTGGCCCGTTGAGGACGAGCTGAGTTTGCTTTCTAGTTGTTTAGTAATGCGCCAAGTTTCAGCTCCATATGTCATAACCGGCAGTATGCACTGGTTGTAAATCTTTCTTTTGAGTGGCAGAGGTAGCCTACTTTTCATTATTTGGCAGTTCTTGCCGAGTACGCCCCAACCGCTTCCTATCCTGAGCCGCATTTTTTCCCCGTGGTTGGAATCAACATTGGCAACTGTCCAAGGTAGTTACATTCTTCTACTTATTCCAGTATTTCGTTACCTATGCTGAAGAAGACGCTTTCAGGATGCTTATTTATCCTTACTTTCGATTTATCCATATTTATTTTTAACCCCGCTGCGAAGCTTTCTGATCGTAGATTGTAGAAGACTGTGTCGCCTGAAAACCTCAGATGCCTCAAGTATTCCCGTTTATACTTAAACTTGCGTTTTCCCAGTCAGGCTTCCTGATGACTCCCTCCAGACGTGCTGTGCACAATTTTGGTGAAACGTTATCGCCCGGTCGCACTCCCTTATGGATCGGGAACTTTTCACCTTAGCTTGTGAAGGAATATATCCCTGCCGGTACATACCTCATATATGTTGTCTGGGAGTCATATAGGTCTCTACTATTCTTTTTTTTAACGCTGCCAAAACTGTTCCAGTGTCCATTAAACTAAAGGCTTTTTTATAGTCTATAAATGTCATGTAAAGATGTTTATTATACCTTACGGATTTTTCTATTACTTGACTGATGACATGGATGTGATCCATCGTAGAGTATCCATTTCTAAACCCAGCCTGTTCCGGTGTTGTTGAAACTCTAGGCTGTCACCTATGCGGTTAACTATTACCTTGGTAAACAGCTTGTAAACAACTATAGGCTGATGGATCTGTAATTGTTAAGATCTTTGTTATCTCCCTTCTTGTGAATCGGAAATACTTTGGCGTTTTTCCAAGCTAAGGGCACTTTTAATGTCCTTAAGCATTCTGAGAATATAGTTTAGCAAGCTTTTCCAGTACAATATAGCCACCCTCTTTTAGTAGGTCCATGGTTATGCCATCCTCGCCTGCCTCTTCTCCTCTTTTCATACCCTTGAGCGCCTTTTCTACTTCCTCTTTAGTTACTAGCGCGACATCGCAAGATAAGCTTGTGGGTTCAGTAGCTTCCCTGGTCCAACGCCGCTGTCGTATAGCCTGATGTAGAACCGTTCTGCTACGTTTATTATCTCGTTCATATCGCGCGTAATGTTACCCTGTTCATCTCGCAGAGCGTTCATTCTGTCTCTGCCAATAGCCGGCTTCCGCTTTATTGCCTTCAGGATATCTCACTTCTCCAGCATTTTCTCGATTATTGCCATGTTGCACGCACGAATGCCATTCGTTTTACTTTTATTAATAAATTTGACAGCTCCGATAATTCAGTTTGATCCATCGTACTCAACAAGGTAATGTTCTTACGTTTCGCAATAAGTTGCTTTGTTTTCTGAGTTAGCTTGCCGTTATGTTCCCTACATGCTGCTTCTCCCACAGATGCTGCCGAGTCTGTGATTCCCGTTGTTAGGTCGTCATTTAGCGTGCCATTGCTGTCCTATTTGTCATTGGTTGAAACCGCGAACATGCAGGGATATTTTAAGCTCCTGCGTCCTGGTTCTGACTGACTCCATGGAAGGTTTCGTACACGTTTCGCTAGTACCTTTCTCCTTTGAGATTTGACCTTATTTTGCACCTAACCGTACGATAGCTGATCGGAATCTTGCTTAGCTACTCCACCTCCTGCACAACACCTGGGTTGTTACACAAAATGATGTCAATTTCGTTTTTTGTTCCCTCGTTGGGACTTTTCCATATCCATTTCCTATTCTTTAGTTTGCGGAGGATTGTGTTCATTAGCTTCAGGTTATCTCTTTCCGCAAATAACCCGTGCATCTCCTCGACTATTGCGAGTGCCTATTCCAAAGTTTCCCACTGACCTTTCTACTACTCTCTTTTCACCCCCTTTTGCTTTAAAGTATCAGAGTGAGTACCATAACAATGAGTACGAAATCGTGAACAAATGAGTTTGTGTTGTTCAAATGAGTATTTGATGATTCATTGCGGAGCTTTTTGAGTCTGAGTTTGATTGAGACGTGAATGAAAAAAATTGTGATTGAGTTTGAGTGAGTATTTGGAGAAACTATGTACAACGTCGTCATCGTAGCTAACTGTCGGTGCATACTGGAGAATTCCTCTACGTTCCCCGATATTTCTCTCTGGATTAGAAACCCCACCCCGTGTTCTTTCTTTTCGTGAGGTACTTGGTAGAATAGAATATGCCCGCTACTCAACTCAATTAGGCTTCCCCTTTCCTCGTAACCTAACTTATCCCCTCCCACTTAATTTCCGAGAGCTCCTCAAATAGTATAGCAAAGCTTTTCTCGTTAGGCAGAGTTCTCGCGTTGTACCTTGCGTAGTTTAAGTTCCACTAAACAACGCGTAAACGTCAAACGTGATTTCCCCACAAATCCACGCGAACGCCTTTGCCACAGTTTCGACTTCGTGTATAAGCGCCCTTTCACAGTTCAAAAAACATTGGGTCTTTGGCACTACTAAAGAACGATTTCAAGGCACTAATAAGGAAGACGAATCACATAGAGTATCCGTAGTTTCTGAAGCTTTCATTAGTGTTCTTTCACGAACTTTGAGCCCGCTATGTAAAATATAATGTTTTTGTTTATGGAAACTAATGTTTCCGAAGTCAAATTTTACATCGTGTGACAGCCAAGATTGACAGAGTACTCTGTGACCTGTGGTTGTATTCTCGGATCACCGGAAATTTTCCGGCGATTTTGTATTCTGACGCGGTCTCCTGTGACTGGCTCTGCGCGCAGCTACCAATGACGTTTTTGCGCGCGCAGCCAATCGTGTGAGACCGCGTGACAATTCAATACGTCCGGAAAAGTTCCGGTGCCCCCGGGGAATATGGCCCCCGGAGGACTAATTAATTTTGTTTGTGCTATCCCAAAAATCCCCTCGTTCAAGCTCATCACTGGCTCGCTGTAAACCAACTCGCTCGTTCTGCACATTCCATCGACATAAACAACAACAAAAATATGGCCCAAACATGACTTCACTTCAACATGGGCTCTGATATAGCGTTTGTCACTTTTGAGAATCGGCATTTTTACGAAGGGAGGTCGACCATTCGGCCCGCCTTAAGACACCTCAAAAAGCCCTTGGATTCAATTCGATCTAACTTCCTGAAAAATAAACCTTTGAAATCAGAACCTGCCAATCCCACCACTCTTTGTTTAGCAGTAATGGCGGGGATTCCGTAAATTTTCAACAATGCTGTCGTGAGGAAGCTGTCAGTCAATATTAAAGAAAATAGTGGTGCTAACGAATCACTAGACAATGCGTGCAGGCGACGTCCCACTATGAAAAGAGACGAGCGACGCAAAAACTGCAGTGGCCACATGCGCTGAACTACTCTCGTCGCCATCGAAGAGACATGACAGAATAAAATGCACGAAAACAACGGGACGGACGGAAAGAATAAGACCCCACATAGCGTTCCGTCCTGTTCGCTCAGTTGGCTCTATCATGTGAAAAGACCATTTATCCCCTCAGAATGCTTAGAACAACCCTTGAAGAGAGTCTGGTGCACACCGCAGCTTAAACATATCGCTTTCAACTATAAATACACCTACAATAGAATCAGCCTATATCTACCCGACATGCGATAAGAGTCAGAGGATTATTAAGAAAAACATACCGGGGGGGGGGGGGGGGGGGGGTGCGCCCTCTTTCCCGCTCCCAAAGATACGAGATCAATACCATCTGTTGAGAGATATACTTGTGAAAGCCTCGGGAGGGGGTGGCTCTATCTACCAGCATCGCCCCCCCCCCCCTCCCTCACCGCGCTTCGTGTGCGCACTATGCATAGTAGCTTTGAGGCGTTATCTTATGAGAGGAACATGAGGATGTTCTTGATGTGCGTTATTCCAAACATAGACGTGCCAGATCCCTGCTCTTGAAAATGGGACAGTCAATGTTGACGGAGAAGAAAGGGCTTCCGCGAAAAACGCCATTCTCGGAGTGGCTGATTGCGAGCCCTTTAAAAGTTTTACAACGCGCATTTGGATTGCAACACGCATCACCAAAGATTGCAGTCGAAAAGTCGCTGCGCTGCAGCTCATATTTAAGCCAAAGAGGCGGCTGGCGATTTCGGTTGCATTGATGTCTGACGCGGCAATCACTTTAGCTATGCACATGTTAAAACGACCCGCCCACTTAAGGGCTTTTAAGGAATGGCATCTCCGTTGCAGCTCAACTTGTGCACTAAGATATCCGCTGAGGGTTAGTTTTGTGGTTACTGCTCACGACTTCTCAAGCGTTTATTTGACGTCCCCAGCGTCGCTTCGATGAGAAAACCCTTTTTTATGCGTCACATATGCCCCCACTTTAGAATATTCGCGTCGCGTTTGTACGCAGCCCGCAAATGAAGAGCGCGTGACGTCGAGGAATGAATATGCCGGTCATTCAGGCCATCGGCAGGCGGCGGAGGCAAAGAAGCGCGCTGCGGACGTCGTTCTGTCGGGGTGTGAAGCCTTTCAATCGAGGTCCCGGAGGAAAGAATTGCCTTGCTAGAAGGACACAACACCCAGGTTGGTCGGTGGGTGGTGCTGCAGGCGGGAGCGTTTGAAGCGCGTCGTCTGCTAGCTCCCCTTGACATCTGCTAGCTCCCTCGACATCAACAAATCGCATTCACTTCGGTAAAAGGGCTTTCAATTTCAGGCGTGAGCGTATGTGTCCTAACTAACACCTCAGAGATTAGCGACGTGGGTAGAGATGAGCTTTAAAAGTTCGCATAGCGCCAATACAATACAATACAATACAATACTATACAATACAATACAATACAATACAATACAATACAATACAATACAATGCAACACAATGCAATGCAATGTAATGCTTTATTTCAACCCAGGAAGGCTGGGGTGTGCTGGAAAGGACAAAGGCCCAGCACACCAGCTGTGCTTAGAAGTCAGAATCGGATGTTAGGTCAGGAGCACAGCTGTCACGGCGGACAATGTACTTAATTGTGCTGTGTTGAAACGGGCTACAAATAAGAGTAGTTAGAAAAACAAAAAGATAGACAATTAGGTACACAGTAAGCGAATAACATTGGTATTCTGATTTCCTCCTCCGCTCGAACCTCCAAAGTAGGAGATCCTTGAAAGCGATTTCTCCATGCATAAGCATTGTGGAATCCCCTCCCCTTAGCAAATGGTGTGGAGGTTCCTGGTTCCCTGGTTCGTTCCCGGGTTTCGGCACCAAAAGTGTGGCGGATCAAGCAAGGAATGCAGGACCCAGACGTCCGGTTCTCGTGGTTGGTCACGGAACACTCAAGCTCGAGCACGCGAGCGCGGCCGATCTTCTTCTGATCGTGCCACGCCCCCTGCCTTCGCTTGTCTCAACCGCTCATTCCACCTTTATTCTACAAATGGAGCGCAGGAGGGACTCAGAATACGGCCCTTAGTCTATTATAAACGATTACGGCAGAACTTCGTGGAACTTTTTTTCTCGACTTCGTGAGCGCTGCCATGGTGCAGGATAAAGGTCTCGGTCTTGATGTGAAAATTAAAAAGGTTTACCCACCAAGAAAAACTTGATCACAGAATTTGTTACAAGATCGGAAAGAGCTCAGAGCCCTGAGAGAGAGAGAGAGAGAGAGAGAGAGAGAGAGAGAGAGAGAGAGAGAGAGAGAGAGAGAGGAGAGAGAGAGAGAGAGAGAGAGAGAGAGAGAGAGAGAGAGAGAGAGAGAGAGAGAGAGAGAGAGAGAGAGAGAGAGAGAGAGAGAGACTTTATTGTGAGGAAGTGCCTCGAGCAGAATCAATAATGGTGGTGGCAGGCTGAAGGCCCGCCCCCTCCTGGACGTCTTCTCCTTGACTTAGTTTGGTGGTCCCGCGTGGTGGCCGTAGGCCGGTGCCTTCCGGCGATCTGTCCCGCCAGCTTGTCTAGGCGGACCTGTAGGTCCGGGTAGGGGCTGCGAAGCGAGGCCTTCCACCTCTCCTCAGAGAGGATCTCGGGAAACGGATCCTGGGGGCATGCCCACATGATGTGAGCCTGGGTGGAATGGGCGTTAAATAAGGGGCATGCCGAGGTTGGGTAAAGACTGGGGTGGATATGAGTCATGGTGGTTCTACGCCTCCAACTCAAAACGGGAAAGACTCCTGTCTGGAGTTGGTGCCAGACGTGGTTGTTCTAAGGTGAGGGTTTTATCCGCCCGGGGATAGATCCGGCGGGAGAGGAGGTAGTAGGTGGTAATGTCATGAAAACCGATCAGACGGTCCCGCGCGGACCGGGCTCCATGGTGAGGATACGGGCTCGGCCGAGCCCGGATAGTAAATCCTTGGGCTAGGTCATGGGCCGCCTCGTTTCCCTCGAGCGCAGAATACGCGGGGGTCCAGATCGGTTGTACTGGAGATTGTTGTCAGATGGAGATTGTTGTCAATAGAGCGCCCACTGAGGGCGCCTAACTCACCGTGAAAGGGGTTTTCAAATGACCTTTCAATCTCCCCTCTCGGTCGGTGGAACCCCAAGGCCTCGGCGCCTATTCTCGCTTTCCTTCGCTGTGAGTTAGGCCCGCTCAGTCGGGGCTCTATTGAAAACAATGTAGCCTCCACAGTGCTGCATGCAGCTTGTGGTATGAACTATAGATGTATGGCGGCTATCCGGTTCAAGAAGTCCCTAATGTAATTGTAGGTTCTCTCACTCGGATTGACCGATCCCAGACCGGACATTATGGCCCCGTGAGAGACGTTGTCAAAGGCTTTCGTCAGGTCCAGGACAAGTATCACCGCTGTGTCTAGGCCTGAGGGTAGTTTGATAACTTGTTCTGATAGCTGTATGAGTATATCTTGAGTTGGAAGATCAGGTCTGAAGCCAATAATTGTGTAGGGGAATTGTTCCGTGTCGTTCATGCGTGCTGGGAGCCGGACTATATGACATGTTGCATGAGTTTTCGTAAGCACGACGTTAGGGAAATGCATGTGTTCGATTGCGAGTGGCTTGTTTGGCTCGGAAATGATTCCGGGATTTGCCCCGTTTTCCAGCATACCTGGGGCCTCGGGGCTCCACAACGCACTACGCTACAACAATACGTAACTGCCCGGGTCGCAGTGGAGTGTAGCTGCTAGTGTAGAATTCCTGTGTGTGTATTTGTGTGTGTGTGTGTATGTGTGCAGGTGTCCTTTTTGCTACTCCTTCGTGTCCTGTATTTTGATATTTATTTATATGTCTAGTGTTTCGTTTTTTTGTTTGTGTTTTCTTTCACCTAACGTTGTATATATGTTATTCTTGCCCATGCGTTATATATTTATGTAAGCCCTCTACCCTATCCCCCTATTCCTATGTATTCTTTCCTCCCTATCCCACCTCCCCTACACCAGCAGGCGTTCCGGTGTCCGCCCCTAGGCGAGACAATTTACGCCTGTTGGTGGACCTTCCTTTCTTTCTTTTGTGCAATAAATATATACATACATACATGTGTTGAGAAAAGCAGTGATTGCGATGATTGACGTATTGTCCGGGTTTCGTAGCGCCCGGTTCGAATGTGGTCAGGACCTGGGGCTGAATCAGACCTAAGTTTGCGAATCGCCAATCGGTCCCCGGCTTCAGTTATGTCTCTGTCCATCTGGCCTATGTACGGGGGTAGTGCGATGTTGGGTCCTATCGGGAGGTACATGTCTCTGATTTGTGCTATGAGATCGTAGTCAGAGCCCGAGTATGTGCGGAGGATTTTGGTTATGCGGTTTCTCTGTTCTGTTTTGTTCTGATCAGGGTCGAGGAGGTGTCTAAGTAGATTCCACTTCTTCTTCATCCCAAAGTTTCCTTGCATCTGGTCGCAGATCTGGTCCCGTTGCTAAGCGAGAAACTGACCGCGTGCGCATCAATCTCCGTTTGTAGTCAGGACAGTTTCAGCCGCAGCTTGCGGTAGCTCTTATTTCTGCGCCATCGTTTTTGGATTCCTCGGTACACTTCCCAAAGGTGATTGAGACGGGAGTCTACGATTTTGGAAGGGATGTGGGGGTCTGAGCCCTTGGTGACTGCTTTAATGTCTGCAAGTAGTTGCTGTGTCCATTCGTTTATGTCCCCAATGTATTCCGGGCTTGCGCACTCGTCCGCATGGTTGCTGGTGTATTCCCGGAGCGTTGTGAACTCATCCCAGTCAGTCATTGTTTTTTGTCTGAGGATTTGAATGATTTTGTGGTTAAGTATAATCACTATTACTACTATGAGGCGGTCGCTGCCCAGTGTCTGATCGGTGACTCCCCACCTTACCCTGTTTGTGTGCAGTGAGAGAGTGAGATCCGGGGTGGTGTCGCGTTGTTCGCTGTTTCCGATTCGTGTAGGGGTGTGAATGTTATTCTCTAGCGTAAAGTGATTTGGTCTGTATTCGCTCCCAGAGGTCTCGGCCCTTTGGCTTACACGTTGGGTATCCCCAGGCCGTGTGAGGAGCCGCAAAATCTCCTATATGAGCAGTACGTGGGGCCCACCTCCTTCCTCGTGAACGACTGAGAAAGCTATAGCGTTGCGCGGGCGTAGGCCCTCTCGCACAGATTTACGCACTACGCGAGTCCGAAATTCGAACCACACTCAATAAACATCCACGAGGCCTCGGTACGCCTGGGGTGCGCCTCGGTATGGGAGTTGGCGCTAATTTACGTTCATATAGCAGTTTTCTGCGCTTTCTGCGAGCGGAAATTATGGTGGTGTCATATTTGCTTCAGCGTCACCTTCTCCGCTTGCTGTCACTGTGTACTTAACTTTTCGTTCGCTGGCACACATAAATTTTACGAAGACTCAGACGTAGCTTAATATTCTCGGAGTGGTGGTGGTGGGGGTTTCTGGCCCTAACAGCAACCTGGAAGCAATAAAACCGACACTGGCCACTCCAATGCCCGATATCTTCGGGTATGGTGTTCAGACAGTCAATACTAAGATATTCAAGCGATATTAAAAATCAAACTCCATACGTTCCCTCATACGGTGATTTCGCACCTCGATGCTACTAAAACGCAAATTTTTGGTCCTCCGTTGAGAACACGCGGGCCCTGTAAAGTACACGCTCGCACGTGGCTGTTTTTACAACGCTAATTTAGATCTGTAATCCAGGATGTGAATCAGGTCTTTGTTTAAAGAGAGCGTAAAAATAGACACACCACACGCGAAGTATAGACAGGACGAGATTTCACTCCACGTTTAATTAATGTAATGACCGAGAAAGCCTGAGAAGAGGCTTTTATTTTAGCATTTCGCACTTTCCCCAACACTTATTTGGAATCGTAATCCAATGCGAAAATCAAATGGAAGTAGGAAACATGCTGTTTATGCTTTTTTTATTCAAATGACTTGAATGAGTAAGGATAAGAATTATTTTTTTTTAATTTAGCATTGCTTGATATTTATTTCTCACTGTGGTCGCTCCGTCAGCGGGAGCAGCGCTTACTATAGCAGCGCTTTTATATAGTAAGTACCCCTGTACAATAACCACTTTTTATAGCAACCGCTACGAAGAGATCTAGCAGGAAACACGATATCACACCGAGTCCCAGAGTTTTGAGTCCTTTCTGGTTCGAAAGAAACATTATCCTTACCACCACTGAGGTGCCACTACATATGTAAAACCATACTGGGAATGCCGAGCCCTCTCCCTCAACGAAACAGGATCTGGCCACCCTGGTCGCTACTGATGCTTGAGAGATGCTTGATGCGTTACGTTGTCAAATTCTCCCGATGTCGACTGCCAGGATTGAAAATTTGTGGTGATTTGTTAGTTTGTCTATGACGTAATTTTTAAGTTGAAGTGGAACATCTTGGTTTGAAAGGTGTGACCGCAATCCATACATCGTTTCACAGAAATTACCTTGTCCTCGATGCAGGATGAAAGTCGGTTGTGGACTAGGTGTTGTAACATTTTTCCGAGACACGATGTGACGCAGATGGGTCGTTGATTTCGGAGGTTTTAGGCGCTTTCACCGTTTGAGGTCACAAACTGTCGTCGAAACGCGTTGCCAAGACACGTCGACAAAATTCTAAAGGTCATAAGACCATATTTCGGTGCGTGCTTATATATTCTCCCGAAAAACGTCTTCATAGCAAAGCATTCGTGTACTTATGAAAACAGACTTTAAAGGGGCTCGGTGTAAAGCTTGGCCCCTGTAAAAGTCGCTTTCCCTTACAGTGTATTGCGGTGAAGCTATTACTGACAAATAAATTGAGTTCTTGGTTTTTCGCAACATCACACACTCCGCAACATAAAACTGAGTGGCATAACTCGGCGATAAGTGATGCTCACGCAATCACACATCGTACAGGAGGTGCCCCCGGTAATTCTTTTGTTCTTTCCAGGTGCTTGTTAATCCCAAAGTTTCTGCTCCCCCCCCAAGTCATAACCGGTGGTACGCTCTGGTTGCAACCTTATTTCTAGTAATAGAATTTGGTATATTGTTCATCACTTCACTGGGGTTACCGCGTTCACCCCCACCTTTAGTAACTCCACGCTCGACTTAAATTTGATCCCAACACTTACAAGTTGCTTAACTTATATTCATCCTTTTAACTTGCATTCTAGTATTTCATTACCTAGGCCGAAGGAAGCGATTTTCGCATGTCTTTTCAACATTATTTTCGATTTACCCATATTTATCTCGAACTCCATGGTTCAGCTTTCTGAGTATAGTTCTTCAAGCATTCTCTGAAAGTCTTTCTGGATAGACTTTTTATGTTTATTCGTATTCCAGACTTCTCCCAGTCAAGATTCCTTAATGCAGCTGTAAATGATTTCAGTGATACTTTCTTTTCCTGTTCCATAGATAGAAACATCATGCCAATACATTCGTATATGTGTCCGAATGCCTAGTATATATCTTTTTACTCCCTGATATCTCAAGGCTTCCATTACTGCTGCGGTGTCTACTGGACCAAACGGTTTTTTCGTAATCTATTAATGCCAATCAGGGTTATTTATGCTTCGTAGATTTCTCTAGGCAGGTTGGTAAAATCAATGCAATCCATTCATGAGTATCCTCTTAGATAAAGCCCGTTTCCTAAATTGCTCGGAATGCGGAATGTTTGTGCTGCTGAGCCCAAGGGCGCGCTGGTATATTTCAGCCTAAAACGCGCTTTCTCCCACGCAATTTGAGTCAAGGTCCTAAATCAAAACTGCTTCGACCGTGTCGAAATGGCGCTATCAGATGGAATGTCCACTTCATAACACGAAAGACCCAGGTTCGATTCCGACCACGAGACTTTTTGCTGTGCGCTGAACGGCATCATTGCGACATAGACAGCTTCGCTTTAAAACGTATGTCGAGATTTCAGCACACACTAAAGATTCCCAGGTGGTCAAAATTAATTCGGAGCCGCACCTCATAGCCCAGATGTAGCTTCGGCGCATTAAACCTAATTTTAAATATAGCATGTCGTTAACTGTACTACCTTGGTTAATGCGTACAACTTGCCTGCAGTATTTTACTGGGAGTTAAACGGAGAGTAGAGTTCATTCGACAGTCTATTATACTTGCGCTAGATATAACATGGGGCAGTTAGGGGGGTGAGCAGTATTTCGATATTTATAGTGTCTAGGAAAGGGGGAATCACACCTTAAAAAACCCGAGTTACGCAGATGTATGGCATTTTGGACAGTTCTGCAAATTTTGTTTAGCAAATATTTTGACATCACAACCTCTCAGAGCAAACAATCTTATTACTAAGAGTAGCTATTTCTTGTTTGGGGGGTTTCTTACGTTGCACAATTTGCAAAACAAGCAGTTCAGGAAATTGAACAAGCCGCGCGTTTCCTTGAATTGCTTCCAGACTCATATAAAGAAGCAGATTTTAACGGTGGTACCAGCTGCATAAAAAAGTAGAGGGCAATAGAAAACGCAGGTGGCAAATGAGCAGAATGCAGTTGGCCTACATCATGAGCACTTGTAGCCAAGACGCTTGAAGTCTGTCCAGTAATATATTCCCTTTCTCTGAACTCCAGAGGGATAAAAAGCCCAATTTATAAACAATGTCGTCTGTGGTAAGATAAAGCTATAAAGATAAAGCTAAAGCTGTGTAAAGATAAAGACTTCCTTTAAAAGCAATTTCGGGTCTCAACGTGTCAACACGTCTGCTTCTGTGAAAGTTTCTTGCTAGAGCTTATTGCATCGGAAATAGAGCCTGTGTATCAAGCCCTCTAACTGACAATTGCCAGCATTTTCAAACGGCTACTCCTAACAACAACAGCTGCACTGCAACGTAATCAAAATACAGTCAAACCTTGATGTAACGAGCTTCAATGTAACGAAACCCCCGATGTAACGAACCACGTAACTTTTTTTAACTTCAAGTGTGTGCGCACCATGTATTTTCACCCTCTGTGTAACGAAGTCCCGTTTGCCGAAATTTTAATGTAACAAAGTTTCATGCACAATTAGGCACGAAATTTCGTTGTAGAAGCAGATTTTGGGAGATGCAAGCACCAAAACAGGGTCTCGATAAAACGCGAATGGCGACTCGGGCCGTTATGTAAATCTGCATGCTTGTAAAAAAGGCAGGTGACTGACACTTATCTTGCAGCACAGCTGCCGATAGGAAGGTTTCTAGTAATTTCATGTTTCATGTTGCTTAAAAAGCTGCTACAGGCTTGAACTCGTGGTGAACTTTATGTAGGCAAAACTGTAATAAAGCCAGAAGCAACTTCATCACCATCAGCAGAGGCCCCCGTCATGCCCGTGACCTGGGCATAAGCATCTTCCTTCTTGAGCATGAGCATCACTCCCGTGACTGAAGCCAGTAAAGAATCAGTGCAACGAAGCATTTGGTCATGGTTGTTTTGGTGACTGATGCCAAGGATAACAGGTAAAGTCCTGGGATAGCAAGGATGACAGTAGGTGGGAAGGCAAGCTTCAGACAGTCAACAGCAACAATGTCCTTACATCCATTTTGGAGCACTGTCACCATTTTGCCCATAGAGCACAGAGGAATTGGAGGTACTCTGCATGTGGGCATGAGTAATGGCTGCACGTTGCCTTGACAAGCATATATGAGCACTGGGCGGTGGAACAAAAACATTGGTGGAAACCACCAGTGAGATGCTATTAAAAGCACCAATACGGGTTCAGGCTAAGGCATGTGGGAAGTGGGAGTATGTGTATCTCTAAAATAACTGTAGTGCATGAGTACTCGTCAGAATACAGCTTTGCTGGAAATCGCAGCACGCATCATCAGTTGTTGACCAGCAGCGTGCGACTCCATGATGCAGCCGTTCAGCTTGACAAAAGAGCAATGGCAGAAAAAGGGAGTGGCACCAAGCATTTATATCAGTTTAGTGGTCAACAGTACAGACCATTCTATTACAGTATACGATAAAGGGAAGCACTTCATTCAGCAGCAAATGCTGGAAAGCCCGTGGTTATGGAAGCACCTGGCGCATTTGATCACTTTGAGCTGGAAGCTGAAAAATGACCCTTTGGGCCACGCACAGCATTTTCTAAAGCTTTGTCAGCATGAAAGACATGTGCCACCCTGCAAAATCTTTAAAATATACTCGGCTATATGTGCGCGCTCATAGTGTTGCCATCAGACAAGGATTCTGAAAGCAGCCTGAGCACCAGAGCAGCTTTGCTTTCCACAACAATGTTCCACAGCTCTAGAATGCCTAAAAAGCGCCAAATGTAAATACCCTTTCAGAGCATGTACGGTAGCTGTGACTAATGGAAGAAACTTCTACACAATGACTCACGAACTGGCGTGCTATGAAGCTTTTCACATACACATACCTGCTACGAGTGCCTCGCATTTGGTATACCCTGTCACATTGCATCCTTAAATAGTAACGCACCGGAGGAGACATTGCTAACGACATAACAAGGCGAGGCATGTCTCACAACTGCAGCCAAGACATACCTTGCTGTGACATCACCTGAATGAAGTTTGCTGACTGCACTACCCACCATTTCACAGGTTCCTTGTAGGGCACATCAGCATTTTCCTAAAGTGTTGATCACTACCTTTCAATCAGAAAGGCCGCACCCAAGAAGGGAAAACACCGAAGTCTAGAAACAATCCGGCCAGAACACATGAAGCCCGCCACTGTAGCCTGCTTGGGAGGCTGAAAATGGTGGGGGGATGGTGGTAGTGGCACAGGTGGAACAATCCCATGTGCAGGCCATCACTACCACCACTACTGCCACTGCTCTTGTTGCAAGTCACCAACCCACGCAGGGCTCGGTCCATTCACATCACAAGGCTGTAACAGTCATGTGGACACAACACTTGACGGATCTGCCTGGAGTTGAGCATGACGTCTTCTCAGGTCTGAACGAATAAAAGCTGCAAGAGAAATACAATCCACGTGCTGAGCATTTGGGACAGCTGCACAAAAAAAGAAGTTTTGGCACTCAACCATGACTGAATTAGTCAAAATACTGTTTGCACGATTCTAATGCACCTCTGATTGTATCGAACAGATAAGTTTACGTAGAAAAGACAATTTGACGCTGATATTACCACGCAGATGTAAAGGAATGGCAGTCGCTAGCAGAAGACCTTTTGTTTCACGCACACTACTCTGGCTGCAAAAATCACTTGCACTCCATAAAGTTGCTTATCCAGCTCCTTCTGGCATTAAAACTGGAGCAGAGAACTTTAAGAATGTTAACTTTCATAATTTTAGATGTGATGGGCCGTCAGTTCATTCGCTGCTAATTCATGAATTCAACATGGGTGTCTTCAAGCTCTCAGAACAATCTGCTCAGAGCAGCAGAAGCTCTGCAGGAAAATATGGCTCCACTTGTGGGCGCACCGAAATTTACCTCACGTAATGCTGGTGGATTGTTTCGGATTACATTAAAGTGAACTTTGGGAGGAGTTCGCGTCCATGGTAATGCTACTGGACGCTTTGGCGGCAATTTTGGCTTGGAGCCTGATTATAACACAAATTAGAAGGCTACGGTTATAAAAAAAAGTGTGCATTAGGATTGTGCAAATACAGTACTAGTGTCATTTCATCAACAATGTTTCTTTAATTAAAGTTGATGCCGATTGTTCGAGGTAATCCACAGTGATTCTGAGGAATTCATCATAAAGAAATTTCTTGTCTCATCTTTCCCTGACGCTAAATGAGTGGGAATTTGACAGCTCCTCCTCTCAGTGGCATAAGGAAGTGCCTACCTGTGACCACAGAACCAACAAGCAGGGCTCCCGAGAGTGCAAGATTGGTGGTGCGGCTTCCATAGGTGTGAAACAGTTTGTTGGAAGCCACGGTGAACAGGATGCCAAACACTTGGGCAGAGGCATTGAGCAGCCCCGAGGAAGTGCCCTCAGGCTCTGGAAACGTTACTTCGGCTGCAAACTCGAAGCCCAGTGGAAGGTAGCCTGTCATGAAGAACCTGCAGGGAACAGGATGCACGAATCAGTCATATCTGCCTTCCACACCCACATCCATGAGAGCGCTTTTGAAGTTCCTTCTGCAGGATATGATGGATGACTTTTTGGGGCAACTAGACATGGCAACGCCAGAGCTGCCTCTGTGGAAAAAACAACTTCTGCCTTCAATGAGAAAAAAATGTTACACAATTGCAGACTATATGCATGACCTTCATTTGGGGAAAGACTAGTGAATGTGATAAGCTTCAAATCAAAATCTTCTTTTAGTTTCTTCCCTTCAAAACACTTTTATAATGCTTGCTTGCATTGGATAGCCTTTTTGCAGAAGTTCAGCGACGTTACAAAAACCTAAGGCAAAGACAAGACAACCCTGAAGCGGCAATGGGTTGATTGACCTTCGTTGAAATAGGCAGGGCACGGACTGCTTTCCAAGCCTTCATGAAAGGAGATTGTAACTTTTCTTGTTATTGCACAAGCTCCTACTAAGAGCAAGCATGGCAATCACCAGGAAAGTGTGCTCATTCTGGTAAATGCAGCAGCTGCTGCAATCTACCCAGTAAGATCAAAATAACATCTGTGGTACTGTCCAACCTAGTTTGATCTTTTGGCAGTCAACCAGCGAACCCAGTGTGGACAGGACTTTGTTAGTGCAGAGATTTTTTTCCCTGCAGGACACGGATGAGGCGTCCTTGGCAAGAATGGCACCCACCCGAGGGCGCAGGTGACGACAAAGAGAGGCCAGAGGGGCCCCGCGGCCAGCACGAAGGTGTATGCGAGCATGCCCGCCAGGGAGAGCACGTAGACCACCAGGGTGGTCTCCTTATAGCGGTGCGTCTCATCCAGCACCACCCCGCACAGCACCGAGCCCACCATGCCCGACAGCACCAGGGACAGGCCCAGCCAGCCCGCGTCCGTCTCGTGGCCCGGGAAGTAGTCCAGCACCACCTCGTTCAGTAGCGTCGAGATGGCATAGAAGGTGCCCACATTGATGCCTGTGCATGGCGCAACGGAATTACTCAGGGGGATATACCATTCCCTCAGAATGCGAGAGACTGTGACCCTCGTATTTAAATGTTTAGCCTCAGTGGTGCATGTTATGCTTTCTTCCTATAGGGAAATGGTAAATCACTAAAGGTAGGAAGCTAGAACTGTTCAGTTCATCTATCAGAAGTGATGCGTTTTTGCAGTTCATTGTGCACGCACATCCACCATGTGTATCCACCATGTGTATCCACCACGGTGGTATCATCCCCGAGGGCACGTATACTTGCTTAGGATTGGCCGAAACATTGGAAGAAACCAGCGGATTTTCTGAAACCTCTGGCCATCGGACCAGAGGTGAAAATTATTGCATCTAAGTACATGCAAGTACATATCCAGTTTGAGCTCTACAGATGCTGCATTTCCCCATCTTGGTCAGCATGATACAGTTTGGTGAAGTGTTCTGTTTTGCATTATCAGAAATGCAGCTCCCATTAATTGAACCTGCGACTCTGCATGTATGAATAGAACAACACCCTAATCCCTACCCCACTACAGCAGGTAAATCATTTTGCTTGTGAAACTAACACTGCCCCCTTAATAAGTAAGTGGGCACACTGGGCTTAGAAACTTTTTTTTTTTGCTTTCCAACTAATTTTGATGAAACTTCATGGGCTTGCTATGTCTTTTTTAGCTGAATTCAAATATACAATTAGTTTTGATGAGAGATAATTAGTTTCCGAGTTGATTAAAAATCTTCCTTGGTTGTTCTTGAGAGCAATAGGGAAAAGAACTATTCAACCAAAGATTACCTGCAAGGCATGAATAGATACCAGAAGTTGTGAAGAATGAAATGTGGGAAACAGTTTTTTTGTTTTGCAATCCATACAACTTTACATCCATTCGAACTTCTAAGGTTTGAAGTACTCCTGCTAACCAATTAAATGTAATGCTAATTAAACAATTACTGAAACACAAAATGCAAAATCTACTTCCCTTATTGTGTGGTTGAAACATTCAGCTGCACAGTGCAAAAGAAATGATCTTCCCAGCTGCACTGCATTCTGGGATGTACCTCTCGAGAATTTCCTATCACTGCGATGTCACTCGTGACAAGGAAGTGGGGAATTAGGGAAAAATTGTTAATTTTTAGTTGAAATGAGGCCTTCATGGCTTTTATAAGTACCTGGTGCTGTTGCAAGTACGTAATTTTTGGAGGAAGAACTGTCCAAATCAAGAGAAAAGTGATACCGAAAAAAATGCTTTTCTGGGAAATTTTTCGGTCCCAAAGACCCATGTGCCCCTTAACCAAAAAAAAATTCCCGTGTGCTGGGTGGTACTGACCGTAAGTTATCAAGAGCAGCATGTAATTTCCGTTCCGCAGCAGGTTCATCATGGAGTGCCAGTATCCCGTCGGGTCAGCTTGCTCCCGAGACATCTGTGCCCTGCTAGGTGGACGGGGGGGCTTGTCACGGAAACCTGAGAGGGCAGAGAGAGCCACGCCAAGAAGCAGTCACACTCCCACCCAGTGCAACCTCGTGCCAAGTTTTACTAGAAGGATGAATTTAAGTTTCACTAGAAGAAGGATGAAATATGGAAGCGAAACATTTAGTAGAGGAGTGCGAATATCCAAAATTTTCAGTACTTCCCATATAGCATTTGTTATATATAGTTTATACCCAGCGTATTTTTACCTTTCCAGTATCCAATCCTTTTCAAATATTTTGAAATTTACGAATATCAATAAGGGAATTAAAAGTTGGCTTTGTCACAAGGCACAGATATCATTTTAGTATTACCACACAGCAGGCACTCTTTTGTAGGTTGTCTTCCTTAACAACTTTTCAACAGCGCAGAAAGAACATTTCACATTTAAACACTGGATAGTAGAAGTGCTAACTGCGGTGCAACTGGAATGCTACCCACCTGCAAAATTTCAAATTAAGCAGAAAGGAGTTCTTTTTATTGTTTTTTTTTTTGTCAGCTGTGGCATGAGAGAGCTATCAGAAGTTATTACCAATTGACTATCCCTTACCAACCACTAGCAATCCTGCCGAGCACCTATGCAAACTTGCAACCAATCAGATATTCAAAACATGCAGGGGAACTTCAGATATTCAAAACATACAGGGGAACTTCTGCTTCTTGGTTACAATGTCCGGCACGTTTTCCTGTTGCCTTCATTTGTCATCTTGTCTTAATTTATCGTTTATATGAAAGGCATTCATGAACCCTTTACTATTACTGGTACCATACATAAATTTGGGACAGGCAAAGTACATGCTAGGTACCAAAATGAGCCCCCATCCCTCTGCATTTAGGGGAATACGAAATTTTGTTCTATGCAATAGCACTGCAAAACACTGGGCATCACAACAGAAATGGCACTGTTCACTGGGGAAGTTGAAGCATGAGCAGTGATCCGCTTTTTGCATCATCTGGAGGGACACAGTGTTAAGGGGATTCAGGGCAAGTGGGTGACGGTGCATGGTGACAATGCCACAGCTTATCTACCTCTAGCTCACCAGCTCACCATGAATCTCCTTAGTGTCGTCCCCTTCCAATGCACAGAATGGATCACTGCTCATGCCTCAACTTTTTCAACTGACGCTGCGATTTTTGTTGTGATGCTCTAGCAGTGCTTTCCAATACTATATATTCCGCCAAAAGAATTGGAGGAACGTGCACTCCTTTTGATGTCTATAGTGCACGCTGGCTCTAAATGTACAGTAAGCCAATAATAGCAACTTCATGAAGACTTCCTGTGATTTCTGGGCCATTTTCCTACTGAGAACTCAGTGGTACACAAATAAACGGGTGTGTAAAGCCTTGACCAGCCAATATAAAATTTTTTCAATCCTATGACTTCAGAAGTTACATACACGTTAACTCTTTCGTTACCACGCCTATTCAAAATAGTTCAATTTGATGGTACATTTGGAGGCCCCTTTTCATAATGTTCCACGCGTTCCTGGAGCAAGTAAAGCTTTTTGAAGTTAGCTCAGAAAATGCCTTTTTAAAACCAGTTTCGTTTTCATTTTTGCGACAAAAACGTGATTTTTGACACACATTTGCATCACCTGGGTGTGGAAAAAGGGGCGTGATCATCGCGCGTCACTGCTACCAACAAAAAATGCACGCCACTCGTAATTACTCTCCATCAGCATTTGGTTTTTGTTATCAGGGCACGAATGGTGAATCAGAAAATGATTTTCATTCATCAGGTCTGCACTCTGACAGTAATAATCCCTGAAATCGGCTGAAAATATCAAGCAGTGCCTCTTTGCAAAGCTCCTTTATGATTTTAAGCAGTTTTATTGCCTTTGCACAGGTTGTTCTAAGTTGTGCTGTAGTTCTACTTACCACAGCACCATTCGCGAACAGTTTACAACAGTTTCGATTTCGTTTCTGTATGATGAAATTTATATTTGGCCCTACAACGCACTTACCCAACTTTAAGCCTACCTGCCATGGCGCCTTGAGCGTCCGCGACTGATCCTCGAACAAAGCATGCTGCTCTTGAGTTCACTGAACCCTAACCATATTTCTGCGATAAGAACTTCTGATGCAAGTCAAATGATTACACCCAGTCGCCAGATATCTGTTCTGACGAGGAGAGCGCTTCAAACCGCCTTACACACAGCCAGCTGTTCGCCTGCCAGTTTCATTTCCATACAAGGGTAACTCCGGGGGTCTAGTGTTGCTTCTTAGTTGAACTGACTATTCGGACAGAGTCTCCAATAAGTTTTGTACTGTTTCATTTCGAAAATGTTAGGTGGTGCTGCAATGCAGGAGGCAAGTAGTGTTGATCTTTTGTATCGCGCAACAGCTACTCGGCCAAAGTTTTCAGGGCACGATTCTAGTGCATCGCACCTTATTCCTGCAAGCAAGGCTACAATAGCGAGTCTGACGATGATAAAGTGCAACTTCATGTTTTCAGAGATAACTGACAGTGAATGTCAACAAGCACAAACGACGGAGTCCCGTTTTCAACTTTATGCATGTTTTTCCGCATCGCGTGCTTATCTCAAATACTGTGCTCACCATAAATACAAAGTTAGTCATTGACAAGATGTTTTTATGTTACGTGGGGGCAAATTGGCACCTCTGATATTTTCAAACCGCCAGATTTCTTCCAGAGAACCACCCGAAATTACACATTTTGAAATGGAGGTTGGTCTTCACTGCATGGCCAAGCACCACGCGTGCTAACAATTTTTTTTTTATATCTGACAAACTGTTCAGCGGAAGTCAACATTTTTTCTGGGGCATGTTTATGAAATATTTACCTACAGAATGTATTTCTAATTTTCTTCTACTATCGGTGGTTTGTTATACACAACTCCTTTTTTATCATTTTCTTTGACGACAAAAATTTTGATCTTGATATTTTTTTCCGCAACTATGATGTATGAAAACATTTTAGAAGCTGGTGTTATTGGAAAGGCCATTAATTATTCTGCATTTGGCGTTCCTGTAACTAGTGCCTAACCAATTTTTTTAGCAGAAAAAGAAATGTTTTCTTGAACCCCTAAAAATCGGTCAATTTTCCCGCGGTCACGAAAGCAGGTAATTAAGCCCAAAAATCTTTTATGCAATTTGCAGTCAGTTTTTACTATTCCTATCTTGTTTATGATAAAAATTAAATATTTGCACGTGATCGTGCTTTTTAACAACTAGCATGCACTCCTGTTCGATGAGCTTAAGGGGGTTTGAAAAAGTGTTGTCACTTATTACAAGTTTGTGTGACGTGAATATGTTTGCAGTGTGAATATGAAAAGCAGAACAGCTTTCCATTGATTATACCATCCTGCTAGAGACGCATAAGGTTAGAGTTCGCAAGGGGGCCACCCTGTGGGAATCGAATGTTTCCAAGGCAAAGTAAGTTACGTAGTGATCGAGATAAGAGTTTTCAGGTATACGATAAAGGACCTGCAGTGTCGAGCAGCTGTACATATTTAGTGAGCATACCAAGTCCACTAGTGATAGGCAGGTACGCACCTTTATATTTGTGCAAACTATGCATTTCTATTGTGTTAAGAATTTCGTTGCAAGCTTCGGTGGTGTGCTAACACGTGTCCCATGCCTGGCCTTTCTAAAACACTGGTGGCTCCCAGGCATTGCGAATTTTCTGTTGCAAATAAAATCTGTACATTTCCTATTGTACAGAAGCAAGCGACAGGCCAGAGATGCTTCTTAATGGTCTACTATTGAAAATGTGATCCAATATTGTGCAGAAATTCAACGTGATTGGTCTTTGAAGTTGCGCCATTGTATGCTGCAGATAAACTGCGTATTATTCCTCCAATCCTTCAATGACGCTTTCAACACTTGGTAAGAGAGAGTAGTGAGGAGACTTGCCAAGGAGGATGGCAACCAAGACAAAGCTGCTGAAGATGGCCACTCCGTAGCAGAGTAAGGTCAGGCCATGGGCAATCTCCTGCATGCCCTCGGAGCCCTGTGAGGTCTTCATCACAATTTGTGGTGGGATCAGGAAGCCCAGGGCAATGCCCAGCTGCGAGTGCGCAACACACATTACATTCTGAGGAAAACTGCCTGACCCCAAGAGTTGCTACATGTCTTAGCAAAAGTTAAGTGCCCTGTGCCCCCATCAATCAGCACGCAGATCACTAGCTACATCACGTGAGGCACAGCAAACGGAACGCGTGGCCACTGTGTCTAACAATGCTGTGCAACTTGCGGGTGTGTGTGGACCTGTGAGTCAGTTGTAGCCAAGCGAGCGTCCTGTGTGCTGCTTCTTCATCCTCGTCCTTTTTTTTTTTTTGCTAGTTGAATGCAGTCAATACACCAGCCCTACCAGTACAGGTGGCCACTTGATGCATCTAGAGCTTTATTAACCACTGCGAAAAGCAACACACCTTTCACACAGGAATAGGGGCACTGACTATCTATAACAATGTCCAAGGAATACGGCAGATGCCCACTGAACCTGCCTGGAGAGGCCATGAACACAAAATGTGACCTTATTTTATAGCCGTTAATGATTAACTCAACTTCATTCCACTTATTCCAAAGCTACTCTCTGGGCCTTTTGGGTATTCTTTATACATAAGTCCATGTTATGAGCATGCTATGCCACAAATGTTTGTAGCATCAACTTAAATCACTGACCTTACATACGTGTTCCCATCAGTGACTAAAACAAAGTGGGAAATGTCAAGAAGTCCACACTGAATGACAATTTTCAGTTTCCCGGCTTGGAATTCCAACAAAATACACCCTCCGCATGTAGCAAATCTGGTCCTTGCACCTGGTCTTTCATGACTGCCGGCCCCTGCTCCACTCTGAGGTCACGCAGCAAGAACGAACATTTCCTCTCTCCGTGCATGGGGCCCTCAACTCAGACCATAGATTGAAAAGCAAGGGAAACTGGTAAGCTCTGCACCTTCACTTGCCTTTGCATGAAGACAGTGGATGGGCTTGCTAACAGGTGGTTTGCAACTAAACATGAGGAGCTCAAAATTCCCTTCGGCTGTGGCCAACACTCCCTGGGCTCGACATTATTGCCCATCAAGGTTACAGTAAATGAAAAATATTAAATCATCAACGAATAAAAAAACACAAATCACACTCAAACTGTTAAAGTTGCCAGCAACACAATTCTCTAGTTTAGATAAAACCAAATCACTAAGAATCCGTGCAATGCATGAAACAATTCATACCCGTTCGTTCTGAAGGCAGGGTTTACCATTACCATGATACTGCATGTATTACAAAAGTTCTAAAAATCTGCTAGCTAGCACTACCCCTACATTTTGAAAAAAGATCCTACCTAATCGGCCAATACAGCCTTCAATAAAATTGAGCAATTTGTCATGTCATGGTAGAGTTGTTTTACATCCAGCGAAAAAGACTAGTGCTGTCAAGAAATTAGAATACATAAAGTCTGAAACTTTTTCCACATTCTAATGAAAGATACATGATCACCATTCCTGTACTATGTGGCACTCCTTTCATTACCACCTGCATTCAGCAGAGACATGTACCTGGTTGCCGAATACACCGACGGCACATGCGCGGGAGACCTCCTTGGCGCTGAACCAGACAGCTGCAAGGCGCGGTGGGATGCTGAGGATGAAGATCTGCGACACAGCCACTATGGTCTGGCCCACCAGGACGACGGAGAATCGGTCCTGCTCTACACTCAGCACCTGCACACCACGAACAAGAAGAGCCTATCAAGGATGCAGTCGCAAGCATCAACCGCAGCTGTAGCAATGCATGACATATGCAACCGGACCCTCGTAGAAAATGATGTATGGCTCAGTAGATGTACCTTTATTTGATTATAAGGCGGTCATGAAAATATAAGGCGAGGGTGCAGTTTGGAGAGTAAAAAATTTTGCCATATATATATATATATACTTAGTTTCGAATATAAGGCGGGGTATGACTTTGAGACTACGAATTCAGGAAAAAAAACTCGCCTTATCTTTGCATAAGTATGGCAGTCGTCCACTGTCTTAGCTGGAGCTATGCTTCACCCCCGTATCATCTCCTCCCGTTTTGGCGTAGAGTAATTTAGCCACAACTGCCGCATGTCTTTCAGGATTAAGGGAACACTTCACTTCTGCACGTTTATTTGAACATGTTTCCGTCAGAATTTTTTAGATATTCCACGCTAAAGCCAAATCTGATGTTCCAGTTAAGACTGTGGACGACTGTACAAGGGGAGGACACAACCAACACTGCCATATGTGTTATTTTTGCCACATTATCTTTGTATAGGCCCTCACTTTGTTGGAGAAACAGTAACCATTCCACACTTTATAGCTTGGAGGCAAAAATCAACAGATGAGGTCTAACTGAGAGGGCTGGATGCTACAGTCCAAGCAGGAAGCCTGAAGGAGAGGGACCTGCACTCAGTTTGCAAACTTTGTGCGACAAAAAGCTTCGATTTTCATCACACATGCCCTTCCTCCAACCTTACATCTCCCAAATTAAAACTACAAAGCCTGCTTTTGCTGTGCGACCTTTTTAAAAAGGAACTGTCTGAATGTCTTTTACTGGAATACCAACTGAATTCACACAACACAGAAGAATGTTCACCCCAGAGGCAGCATTCTGGAGGCTTAGATCAAGATTAGACAAAAAGATTCCCTTACAACATTTTTCTTCACCAGTTCAAAAAATTTTTATAACACTACTCTCTCCTGACAGGAAATTCATGAAAAATTCAAACATGGCAGGAGGACTCTTTGGCCTCAATACCGCTGAATGATATAAGATCAATTTTTTTGCCACAGAATAATTAGCTACTTGTTCTTTGCTGGCTGCCTGTGGCCTACAGGCTCTCCTCTTGACTGCTCTGTCTTACTTCGGAGAAAAACTTCAGATTCAGTATATCAAACCAACAGCGTTGCACTGCTCCACTCTGATTCACTTGCTGCAAAACAAATATTATTGACCTATTGTAATGGAATCGTACACACGGAAGCGAGTGTTTAAACTGTATTTGTGAAAGTGCTGCTTGGAGTGTGAGTCACAACACAGCTAAGTGCACTGGCCATGCTGCACTGAGGGCCTCACCTTAACCCACGATCCGGCGCAGGTTCCCAGTGCTCCCAAGATAACGACGAACCGGAGGCCCCATCGTTCCAGCAGCCAGGCAGCCGGAAAGATGAGCGGCACGTAGGTCACCATGTACACCACCGCTGTCCAGCTCACGGTCAGTGCATCCACGCCATAGTACTCCTGCACACATCGCAAAGCAACTCCGTTAGACATACAAGTTTTCATAAGAAACTCGTTACAAGTTACTGGAAAGAAGTGACATGGTTACTTTCTCATTCTTGTGAAAAATCCTGATAACCTAAATGATAAAATTTTTTAATGTGAAGTTAAGAAAGCAAGCAGCCAAGTGCAATTTCAAATACAAAGTTTATTAGACATTGTTTTGCTAACATATAAAATGAAAAACAATGATAATGATAGCAGTTCATTGCCCTCCTGCCAGGAATAGGAACGAAAGCTGCCAATTGCAGTGCCTAGGCTTGGTCTGGGTACCTATGCAATTATAGCATGTGTAATATGTGGTTGCAATGCAATTTTGTGCCGACGCATGTGGTGGGAACACCGCTGCGAGTATGAAACAAAAAGGGAGGCCACATATGCCCCATGTCTCATTTTTTCTTTGCGTTAAAAGGTCTCTAGATAAACATTTGCATCACAGGATTATATGTCAGTCAAAATGTTGACTAAGAACAAATCATATTTTTTTACTGAGAAAAGTTTTGTCATTGCAATGAATATAATTCCAGTGTCTTTCGAAATAAAGCTGCCTATGATCTTTGCGAACGTTACTAGTTTACGCAGATTAGTAGTGGGATCACTAGGCCCCTTTGGAGCTCTGTTGGTGTTGGCGGTTATGCTTGAGGAAACGAAACTACAGTTCATTACCAGGTGTAATCAGTCCCCCTATTTAGCTCGAACTTCACCCAGCAACAAAATCTTTCCAAGCTTGTGCACACAGTTGCCTTTTTAATGGTAGTTTAGAGCTTGTAAAATGGTCCATTGCACGATGAATGGGACTTGTAGTTTTACCGTATTTTTGAGTACGAAGAAAGTAATTTCAATGGCATAACATTTTACAGTTACTGTGTGATACAATCCCATTGTCATGGTTTCTAATTACTAGATCTCAGTGGTAATGCATTTCAGTTGCAAGTAATGAGAAAAGTAACTAGTTACCAGAATCGGTTATATAATAGTTACTGTCCAACCTTGGTTAAGTAGGAAACTTTAATATTGCATGCATTTTTGCATCACTTCTCCAGCCAATGACACTGGGTAAACCGTGATCTCAACTCAGCAGCTGTGCTGCACATTTTTTAGGCAACAATATGCCTTGAGCTGCGAATAAATTTGTTCTCTGCTCAAGGTCTCTTTTTAGGTGCTATACTAATAAATATCAGTCAATGATAAAAAAAATTATGTGTATTACACACTCCACAAACCACACATCTGTTGACAGCATAGATTATTTCGCACGAAGCATAGGAATAACTATGGAGGGGGCAATGAGCTGTGGGAAAAAAAAAACTTCAATGCCTTCAACAGTGACCCTTTCTTTTAAGAAGCAGCATTTATTACTGGGCACCGACAAACTTCCTGAACTAGTAGTGTTGAGCAGAAACGGGAAGGAATTTATTTTTTATTTTTCTGTAATTATGGGATAGACAGCTAGGAAAGGTGCCCGAGGAAAATGTTAGGGGGTTTCAATGAGTAAGAGAATATTTTTTCCTATGTCTTCCCACATACACTGCTTGGGCCCAAAAAACATGCTGATTCCCATTCACTGAATTCAGCGCTTGCACGGAGGCCCAATTGGACCTGCCGAAAACACAACTGGGCCAAATGGAACCATTTGCATTTTCAAATGGTTCCAATTGAACCAGTTGTGTTTTCGGCGGGTCCAAATGATCCTCCAATTTTTTTTTTTTTTTTCGACTGGGGCGTGCATACGCACGATGCCGGGACGCAACGGAGCACGCGGCAGCCGCACGCACGCACCTGCACGAGGTTGCTGATGATGGAGTACTGGATCCACTGGAAGGCGTTCGACATGGAGTACAGCACGAAGAGGGTGAGCACCACGAACCGCCAGCGGTAGAGGCGCGTCAGCCCGTCGCCCATGTCCGAGGAGCCGACGCCGCTTGCGCTGCTCCCGCCCGCCACGGGGGAGAGCGGCGAAGAGGCCGCCGAAACGTCGTCGCCTCCTGCACCGACCACCGAACCAGCAACAGCCTCGTCACTGCGACGGCGCTATCCAACACTGCCAGAGGGCCAGTTTCTCGTCCACGCACCTAGATGGCGAGTCATTGTTAAACTTCATTAGGTCCCTAAAATACTTCAAGCTTTGTCCCCAGACTACGCCGGCCTGTTGCTCCGGGGCCGCACTTGATGGTCTGGGCAAGCAAGGTCGGCATTGCTGCTCTTCAAATTATAATTTCGCACCGAATCTGTTCGTCCCCGCGGTGAATAGGATACCACGCACTGCACGATTGTCATGCGGTGGTGTGGGGTACTGCGTTCCTTGCGAACCTTAATTAGCTGCGCGCGAACACCGCGGCGTCTCGTAATCATCTTCCGCCTCCCCTCGCGCCCTCGCCGCGCAATCGGTTCAGCTCCGCCGGGTTTCGGCGGCCAGCCGATAAGCACGCCCGCGAGAAATACTGGCGTCCCCGCGTGGAAAGTGCCTTGTCGATCGGCGCCGACGGAGGCCCGCCTCGGCGCCTGCGGCCCTCGACACACCGACGCCTTCCTGCCGCTGTGTCAATTCGGCCACGCCGTGTCGGACGACAGAGAGACCCGCGGCGCCCAGCAAGACACGCGCCGCGCTTTGGCTGCCTGCAGGCTGCAGCGTTTCCGCGAGGACCTACACCCCAAGATAGCTCAGCGACCCTCACGCATGCAAAAATAGATGACCCAAGAGCTAGCTGTTTATTGCGTCACCGCGAATTTACCATGAACGCTGTCTCCCTAGGGCTCTTTCGCAAGATGAGGAGAATCGACGCGAGGTAAATTGGTTTATTTTGAAGTATACCCGCCGCGGTGGTGAAGCTAGGAGTTGTGCTCGAGCCTTAGATTGGGGGGGTTCGATCCTGGCTGCGGTGACCGCTTTTCAGATGGAAGCGAACAGCAATAACGCCCATGTGTGAAGATTTAGGCGCCAATTATAAAGATCCCCGGACCCCAGGTGGTCCAAATTAACCCAAACACCTCCACTACGACGCGCCTCATAGCCCACTGCAAATTCTTTGATTCGACTGATTTTGAAGTAGTTCTTTGTGATGAGGAAATGCATGAAATTGAGAAACCTCAGCCGTGCTTCGTAGGCGAGAGTCGAACCACTACGTCCACATGCCGTGTGTTGTGCTAAGACTAAGGTTAGGGTTTTTATCGCTCCACGTGGCGACAGCACGAGTTCTACGTATCTCGCGGTAGTCGTGGTTAAACTGTAGGTAAATTTCCAAAAGTGTTGGCACGACATCCATAGAGCTTTGCAAAAGTCCGAGAGAGTGCCAGAGGCGTAGCTTTTTTTGGAGAGCGGGCACATTCATTCAAGGCTTTAATGGGGCCATGAAGACAAAAGGCAAGTTTGGTTCATTCAAAATATTGCCTCCTTAGAATAACACTTTCGCCACTTTTAACGTAAACTTCAGGCAAATAACCTGTTAATGAGGAAAACAGAGAATCACTATTCAACATCCCAGACACTTTTCCGCACTGAGCTGATGACGTATTATGGGCAGCTCGTTGCGGTTGGCCGAAGTCGACAACATCCAAACGCAAGTTAGATTTACAAGCTTGCAGAACGAGCAAGGCAGGGCGTGCGTGTAATTTATCAGAGGTCCCAGAGGTGCAACTATGGCACGATTGAAATGGACGAGAAATAAATATTCTGAAACCGACACCACTTGATATTCTGCCCCCAGTGCATGTACAAAATTCATGGCGATGGCGAAAAAGTTGTTTTCTGTTGTTTTTTTGTTTGTTTTTTTGACGCAGCAACCTCAGTGTCATAATGCGCACACGGTAACAAAGAATCACGGAAGGTTAAAAGCTGTTATTCGAAGTATCGTGAAGATCAAAATGAGTTTTTAAGAAGTGTTCATTGAGATTGAAATAGGTTCCTAATCTTTTTTTTTTTTACGCAGGAAACCGAAAGCATGTGACCTATAAGCAGCCGCCATAAAATACCCTTAAAAAACTCCTAACAAGCTCCCCCAACTAAGCTTTGTGATGCCAAAAGTCGTACAGCGGGAAAACGTATACGATATGGGGCAGAGATTCAACTTGACACTCTTTTAGCATTTGCCGCTGCTGCCGCGAGTGGTATGCGTCCTAGTCACTGCAAGCTACCCATGTAAGCTAGCTTGTCTTCGTAGTTTAGTGTTGTATAAAAATTTTATACAAACTCCTTGATACTGTCCCCGCCTGCATCATACTCTCGCCCCCAAATTTCCGCTTCACGCCGACGCCCCTTGTTCAGCGTTCACCATCAGCAGCACTGTACTCTGACGCTCACTGAGACAACGCACAAGCAATCTACTTTAAAAAGAAGCTCTGCTCAGAAATCGCTACGCCAGCGAGCGCCGTAAGCTACATTAAACTTCTGCTTTGCTTTTTTACAGCTTCGAAAAGCAGAAGTTTAATCAGAAGTCTGAGCACAATCTCCATATTCGGGTACAAGTTACGAACGGCAATAGCTCATGTGGTGCACCACTCCGCCGAAGCGACATACTTGGTTGTCAATGCGCGCGCGCCCGTTTCAAAACGAAACTGCGGTTAATGAGTAAAATCCTCTTCTTTTTCACACCTAGTTTTCTTTCTTTTTTTTTTTTTTTTTTGTTGTCGCTGCTGGAATTAAGTGCGAGGAACGCCGGAAACGACTCGTGTCACGTTCACAAAACTCGCAGTAAGGCCCTTTTTTTGTATTACGTGGCGGAACATCCGGCTGTGGAAATGAAGAGGAAGTTGCCCCTGCTCCTGCTGCTTCTACAAAGCAAGCCTGGGGCAACTTCCCAGGCTTGCTTTCCAAGGGAGCTACCCGAGCAGTGAGATGACCGCGAACGTACCGCGTGCGCGCACAAGTTCGGGCAGGGAGATAAGGTGAAGCGCGGCCGCATCCGAGCAACACCCTCTAGACATTTAAGTCCTGGAGGCTGCCGCAGTGACGTCACAGCGAGGAGGCAAGAGGCAGCGCCCGGTCGCCGTAGAGGAGTGCATTTAGCATGCACTGTGAATTAATGAACAGGCTACCCCCGTAGCTAAAAAGGAAATATGGAATGGCAAGTTAACATCACACATTCTAACATTTTCCTTCTTTCTAACCGCCCAAGAAAAGGTCTACAAGGTGCGGAACATGGTGGAAAGAGTGTGGCGCCGGCGCTGCATTACGGACGCGCGGAGAGGGCGCGGCGGCGCAGCAGAAGCGGGAACGCGGAGGAGGGGGAAGGGCGCGGAGTTGAACCCGACACGGCCGCTCTCGTCGCCAAACGTGGACACCGCCGGAAGGCCACGTGCAACGGTTTCGTGCACTGCTTTGGGCTGCGCCCCGGTAAATTGTGTTTTGTTTAGTGAATGTGCACAACCCCGTGAAGCCAAAACAGCTTCGCTGGGTAATCTGCCACCACATGAATGGTTCTGCGCAGTATTTTTTTTAATGGGAAGCTTTATAGTGCTAGGAAAAAATAAAACCCGGCGGTTTCTTGTACGCGTGAAAACTGCGGCGCTATACCCCATGCTCGTGCGCGAAAAAACCGGGTTGGAGAGGAGTTACAATTAAGGGGACAGAGATGACGCAAGTTACACGGGCAAACGGGAACGGCGCATCGGAGAAAGCGAAAAAGCCTCTCCCGCAGCAGAGCGCGCACGCAGCGAGCTACTGCGGAAAGCACAACTCAAGCGACAACGGCGGCTAGGGGCTGTGTGAGCGGAGCAGCTTCGACGTGTCAATGGCACACTCCGGTCGCACGTTACTTCGAAATGAATACCACGAACACGCAACGTATGAGAAACACTTCACTTAACCATAAAGGGTAACCCACGGGTAAACAGCGGCCGCACGTTACAGCTTCGCTAATTAACCATCGGTACGGAGTTCTTCGGTGCATTTTTTAATATGCACCTCCACAAGACGTACCCAGCGCCTTACACAGCCCTTCTAAGGCCAGCTTCACCGCTATACAGAAATGCATGGCTGAGACATTTATAGGGGCAGGTATACCCAAGTATGCATTCCCTAGCGCCTTTTAACAGCAAAGCTGTTTGGCAAATCATTGTTTTGCGTGACTGCAGTTAAGAAAACCAAGAAAATGCCGAGCGCACGTGAGCACGTGCCTCGCGGCGACCGCACGACAGTTAAGAAAACCAAGAAAATGCCGAGCGCTCGTGTGTGCGTGCCTCGCGGTGACCGACCAGCGTTGTTGTTGTTAAATCTTTTATTCAAAAAGGGAAGGCCGGAGGCCTTCAGGGGGAGTTTGGAGGGCAGGATTCATGGTTGAAGCCTGAAGGGGGCTCGTATGAGTTCGTGGTCGTCGGGAGGCGGCATCAGTTTTTCACAGCACAATTGCGGCATTGAAATGTCCATTCACTGGTGTAGGCCAACGCTGTATAACTCGCGCTAGACCGCTCTTAGTGGCGAACCGTATGATAAGGTTAATGGTGTGTTCATCTAATGTGAGGGGATCGATATGGGTTGAGGGAGCTGGGTTTGGGGAAGTGAAATTCCGGTATCGAGAGAATTCGGGGCATATCCAGACTAGGTGATGCAAATCAGCCTTGACGGCTTGCTGACAGTATGGACATTTTGGGTTGATGTGGCGGTAGTACCATTTGCGAATTGTTTCCGGTGAAAATGATGCATCTGTATAGAATTCGTTAATAAATATTGCTTGGGTTCTTGTAGGGGAAGGTTGGTTGGAAACGTGATCCCTCGGCGTAAGTTGCTTGAGTCGGAGTTTCTTTTCGTGTTTGTACTGGTGTATGCGGATGGCGGGGGGTACGCTGGTACTTTCGGTCGTGTCCAATTAAGCATTCAGGAATGTCTGAAGGCTAGGCGACGGCGGGGTCAGCGGAGGAGAGAAAAAAGCAAGCCTCCTGCGCAGCTTCTTGGCCTGCCTGGTTCCCTGGTGCCGCCAAATCATGGCCAGGAGTCCAGTCTATGCGAACTTGAATGCCATACAGTTGTAGGGCCATTGTTTGCCTGATAATTTGGTTTACGGGAGGGTGCGTTGAAAATGGTCGTCGAAGTTCTTGAAATGCTTCGTAGCAATCGGTTAATATTCTGATCTTTTTTGGTATGGGTTGATGGTGGTCGTACATTAAGTAGTCAAGAGCATGGGCAATGGCGAGTACTGCTCCCGTGGGTGTGACAGTAATTTTGGAGTGTCGGGTTCCAAAAATGGTTCAGTTATCTGGGGAAACCCAGGAAGTTCCAACATTTGGTGGTCTCGGGCTGGCATCAGTATAAATGTCGATTTCGTCGGGTTGTTTTGTGGTGAATAGCCTCTGACATTTTTGTCTAGAAACAGCCGTTGTGCGGGTGATGGGGTGGGTTGTTGTTGGTTCGGTCAGGAGACGTGCTCCGACCTTGAAAGCCCTTTCACAGTCGCTGAACTTTCTACAGCTATTCGTCAAAACAGACCGAAGTCTGCCCCCGGACACGACGGCATACGATGGACCCACCTCCGCAACCTTCCAGAACCAGCACGATTTAAACTCTTGGAACAAGTCAACGATTCCTCGGAAACCGGGCAGGTACCTCCACATGTTAAGATATCCCTAATCTATCCCAAGCCGACACCTAACAAAAAGCAGACCTCTCCTAACGATTTTTCCAATCTTCGGCCAATCTCCCTCATACTTGTCCGATGCAAACTCATCGAACGATCCATTAACAATCGAATAGTGCACTACCTATAGTATGTCGAACCATATCTTCACCCAGCGCAAACTGGTTTCCGCCTGAATCTCGGCATTACCGACAGCCTATGGCTGCTGCGACGTGTCATTAATCGCTCAAGCTGTTCGAGACTCCCGGACTATGTACTCGCACTGGACCTCCGAACGGCCGTTGACTGTGTCAGCCAGAGCGCCATCCTCGATAACTTGCTACGGCCTTTCCTAGCCAACGAGCACAGACATGGATTCGAAACTTCCTAGAAGCTCGCCCCATCAAGCTTCAAGGAACATTCCCAGGTTGGACCCCTCGTACCTTCTACCTCGACATAGGAGTACCTCAAGGCTTGATCCTCAGTCCCACACTCTTTATTCTATCCATGACTAGGATCGCCCGGAACCTTCAACGAGAGACTCGTGCGAGATTTACTATTTATGCGGACGATATCATAATATGGAGCGAGTCAAGGGATTACCCGAATGAACGATCTATGATTACGGCCCTCCAAAATGCAGTAGCAAGCATTGAATCTACCCTACCGGATCTCGGGCTTTCCTTAGCCCCTAAAAAAACCGTTTCTGTCAGTTTTTGGCCGCAGTCCAGCTCCTGACTTTAGTCCGCCTTGCATCATGGTTGGCACCACACCGATCACCGGCAAACTAGACCACATTCGCCTACTAGGCATCCCCGTCGGTTACAAAAGTAGCCCGACTATATGGCTGAACCAACTAAAACCGAAATGGAACTCGACTCAACATGCCAGCCGAAGATTATCTACTAAGAACGGAGAGAGAGAGAGAGAGAAAAGACTTTATTCGCAGGATCCTGCGTGGGGTAGGTGCCGGCCTCGCAGGGCGCGGTCTACCCTTCTAATGTTCTAGGAGCAAAGCGAAAAGCAGTGCAGACACTTGCCCGCGCCGTCGCAGTCGGTATTCTTACATATGGAGCCCAATCTTACACAGTGAATTGTACCCAACGACGCGCTCTCAATGTTCTTCACAATGCGACTCTTTGTACCATCACTGGCTTACCACGCCATACAAAAATCCCGAAACTCTACTCTGCGGCTGCCCTTCCACCAATTGAAAAAAAAAAAAATCTTCAAGAGCAAACCGACCAACACAACTTCAAGCGGAAACTTACCCATCAAGGTGCCGCACTCACGGCCTGGGATAAGCAAGACCGCATCCCCTTACCTGATTTTCCGATACCCATTCCTCCGACCGGCGTCTTTGGCCGGCGCACGTTTGTCAAGCCAAGAATACCCACTTAGGAAGGTTGGCCCCAAGATTGGCCAAGATTGGCAGGGAAAAAAAAGAAAAAGCGTCAGCGTTCGCCGTAATCGCGGCAACGCATGCTCGGAACGAGAAAGACACGTCATAGCGCATGCCCCTCAAAGGTGATGTTCGATGATTATCACTTCCAAAAAAAAGAAAAAAAGAAACAAGCTCACACTTATAGCAACGATGATGGAGTAAAGGTCGTTGCGGCAACGAAGAAGAAGCAAATCGGATGCAATCATGGACTTAAACCTTCGTGATGGTCGTGAAGGTCGCGTACAGCTTTGCTACCTTCAAGTCTTACGTGTTAGTGTGAGCTTCCTGCATTTTAGGGGCGAAGCACCTTAAAGCCGAGGCTTGTCCGGCGCGCGTGCTCACGGCACAGCACCGTGTAAATTGAAACATCTGTGAACAAAAGGTTCAAGGTTCACAAAAGGAGAGAGAGAGAGAGAGAGAGAGAGAGAGAGCTCCTGGAGAGCCATGCTGCGCATGCGCGAGGACCATTGGCTTTGATTGAATTGGATTTGGATTGGATTGGACTGGATTGAATTGAATTGTATACGATTGGATTGGAAATCGTTTTAGCAGCAGTAAGCACTTTCACGGGTGATTGACGGTAAGAAAGATCGCCAGTGCTTCACCCACTCGTCATTATTCACTTCGTGGAGATGTGAATTTTTTTTTTTTTTTTAAGGTGGGTGCACGCGCGACTCACCGTGCGCCTTGACCATGCCGTTCTTCTCCATGCCGGCGTGCGGCTCTTTTTTCCTCTCGACTCGGGTGGCTCCTGCGACGAGACAGACAGAGCGACCCACTGTTTGTTCACTGCGCGACATGCACGGTGCCGCGAAACAATTAACGCTCTCCCAACCCTGCTGCTGCTGCTTCGAACAGATCAAATGCATGGCCACTCGCGGTTTCGCTCCTACGAGTGTCACAGCAGAGAAGAAAAAAAAAAGTAGCTCGTGGCTGGGAAATTTATTAACGTGATTTATAGCAGGCGAAGTGCCATTAAGTATTAAAAAAACAATCTGACGGATTTCTTGCTCTGTACTTTCGAATGAATTATTGGCGAAAGCCGGGCTCGCATAACATTCTGACGGATTTCTTGCTCTGTACTTTCGAATGAATTATTGGCGAAAGCCGGGCTCGCATGTTTTTATTGTTTTTTTTTTTTTACCGCAAGTTTATTCTGCAGATTTCCTCCTATGGAAGGATGGCCCCTGCGGTCTTGTGCTCCTGTCATGTTCACCCCCACCCCCCGCACACACAAACATACACGCACAGAAGAAAAAATGGAGGGATAATACGAATGCGAATCCAGGGTAAATTAATTTTTGGATGAACAAAAAGCTATTATATATCCTTTTTTTTTCTTTTCCTACTGAGGGAGCCTGTCCGACCCTTTCCCCGTACTTTTCTGGTTCCACCTTCCACGAGCCCACTACATTTTGTGCTGTTTTAAAAAGCAGCAGCAGCATCCAATTAATTATATTTATAAAATGAGGCTCCACGCATTGGTAGAAGCATATTGAAGAAGCTCCATAGGCGCCTGCAATTCGTAGGGGAGCGCGAACGTGACAGGAATGAATGTGCCAGAGTGATGTCACGTAACATAGATTTACGTTCCAAAGCAATACGGTTGCGGGTGGCCTAAAGCCGTTCGCGAACTGCGGCCCCCGGCTGCGTCTCCTTTTGCATCATACGCCGAGAGCGCTGTTTATGAAGCCCATCTACCGCGGTGAATGGTGGCCGTCTGCGCACACCGAACAGGTGGTATGACGTCAGCATGCAACCGCGAATCCCTAAAAAACTGCGCTTTTTACCGCCGAGTCTACAAAAACGGACCTGGCGTTTTGTCTTGAATGTAACGGGCTCGCATTAAGTGCCCTCGCTCACCGTGATATTTGCAATATTTGCATTCGTGATACCTGCATTTGTAATGCGCGAGCGTTCGTTATAACGGTGTGCCCGTAAAACACACGTGAAAAAAATAGCTGCCGGGGAGCCAGGAATGAAGGCCCAAGACATTGACGAGATTCCGTGCACCACTAAGATTACGCGTGCCACAAAAACGTCTCGCGCGCTTTCGTGGGCTAGATAGTCACAATCCGGCTCGCTCAGATGGCGAAGAATTGATAGTCTCTTTTATTGGCCTGCTCAGAGCAGCTCCAAGCAGCTCCGTATTTTATTTGCCCGTAGAATTTCCCTGGCAGGAGCAGTATAGTGCTGAACTGCTCAAAGCTGCCCCGAGCAGGCAAAAAGATTAGACCCCGAGTTCACGATTTGGTCAGGCCCGGATGTGAGTGCCCGTTAGCTTCAGCAATCGTTTTATGACCATCTATTCGGGGTAATGAATGGCGCTTGGGTATGCAGGACATTACCGCAGAAGTGGACTGGTGGTGCATATCCACAACCTCGGAAACATGTCGAGAGGGGAAATCTAAGGCCCATTTCCCAAACCTCATGTCAGGGCAAATTATTAAATCTCATAATCCCGACACTGTTCGTACGATATCTGAACAGTAAGAACTGGTTACTATTCCAGATGATTGGCTTTAGGGAGCATATAGCAACTCAAGACGCCCTGCTGCAGCTCAAAGAAGACGTGCTTAACAGTTAAGTCCAAGCGCAGCTCTAAATGTTTAGGGCCGCCCTAGCGATAGACATATCCAAAGTATTCGAAAATGCATTGCACCAAGATGACCAGTTGGGCGAGTTGGTACGGGTTCACGATGAAGAAACAACCAGTCCTGAAGGGATCAGTACGCAGGCCTGCAACTCGTCAAGTCACACGGTCTGCAAGACAACGAACTTCGCTTTTGTGCAAGGTCACAGAAGATTGGCTTAGGCAAGTTTCACAATTTTTATAGATGTAAAATGCCTCTGACACCTCCCTTGTATGCTGATTAGTGTGCTGATTAGACAAAGCCGCTGTACAACCACACGAGTCGCAATGAGAAGCCAAGTTAGAAAGGGAAAAGTTCTGGATGGACAGATAATGCTCGCGCAGTCGTTTATAGACGCAACGACCGGTTTGACCTATGTAACAAAAACCACAAGACAACGGGATGCGATAGACGATGCCTACAGAACACGCAACATACTTGTACTTGTTGTTGACAGTGCACTTGCTAACAACAGACTTTTTATTGCTATCTGTTCTTTTTTTTTTTTTTGGCAACCAGTGGACAAATTTTTGATAATTCATTTGGAGCTTTGAACACCACGTTAACACCAAAGCGGAAGCCCACATTTTTAAGCCCGTGGGCAATCCTGTGCGTGTAAGGAATGACTGCAAATTTCTTTTTCTTCTGCGAAGATCACCACTCGAGTTACGTTTAGTACGACCTTGAACAACTTTCATTAATACCCGTGCCACACGCACACGAAAAATGACATTAGGTGCTTAATGCCTTAATTTTTAATGCCATTAATTCGCTTCTACACGCAAAAATCTAATGCCATTGGCTCTAATGTCATTTTTTGTTTAAGTAGTTCTTCACAACTCATTCGCCTTAACGAACGCCTTAACGACGCCTTAAATCTGCCTCCTCTCGAACGCGATGAGCACCATATGTAACCAACGAAACTCTCAGCACCATGCAGAGTGTTTACGCGGAAACGCAGCTGAACTTCGAAATAAGACGATTTTTTGTGCACTCTTTGTGGCGAAGTTCTGAAGAAGATCAAGTTCACTAAAACAGCGGCAAAAGGCAACTCGTCGTGTTACTCGTCGTTCTGAACTTTGCGGATTTGGCTACGGCTGGCAAGCGACGGCAGCTGCTGATGCCACTTTTAGAAACGACTCACGCCATTTTCTAGGAAACACTATTTCTCATAAAGTTTTATTTCACAAAAACATTTTTAACCCTTGTAAGACGTTTTTCTCCCAGTTAAAAAAAACTTCTAAAATATGAGTGCATTTCCTTTTTTGGTCATTATCACCATCATACCTAACACATTTAATGCCTTTGCGTTTTTGCGTGTAGCACGGCCCGCCCAAATAATGTGATTCGGTATCTTAAGGCCTTAAACACTTAATGTATTTTTCGTGTACATGTGGTGTACTAAAAGGAAAACCCGCGTCCTTACTTTCCCAATAAAAAAATCAGTTGTGAGTGCAGCGCTGTGTTTGTAGCCCTCCTCGTCCTCGTCTTTTTTGCGCTGGTTGTTTCTTCATCATAAGTATTCGAAAATGACACACATGCCATGGTATTGTTGAGAAGTTAAAAATAACTGACGGTAATGACCCATGTGTAATTTTTGAAATATTGAACTCTATGGATTACGTTTGGATCGAACACATCGGGCAATAAAAAGCCCCCAAAGAAGCATCCCACAGGGATCAGTACTGCCGCATATATGCCTTTTAATCTACTGTGTGGAGACACCAGAACACTGAATAAATTCCTACACATCAAGTACACCCCATACGAAGATTATATAAGAGTATAAATATCTAAAGGTTCCTTGGGACACACAAACCCTCCGCAAGTAACACTAAAGGCAATCCAAGAGGAGGCCAGAACAATTTTTTCCCGCCAAATCGAAGGTTCACTCGTAGCTATACACACCAAACGATACCCACCAGACAGAGTTAATCTGCCCTAGGGGGAGCTCGCATCCAGACCAGAAAGACGGCAAGTCTCACACCATGTGCATGCGCCTCAGCAACTTTCAAAATAGGAGAACCAGATCAAACACACGATGAAAAGAATCACTAAAGATAATAAAGGACTGATAAGGCTAAGAGATGCACGCGCCGACGCTGCACAAGCGATGAGGCGCGCCATAGTGGAAGGTCCGGCTTAATTTTTGACCACCTGGGGATCTTTAACGTGCACCGAAATCTCAAATACACGGGCATTTTCGCCTTTCACCTCCATCAGAAAAGCGGCCGCTGCTGCCAGAAGTCGAACCTGCGTCCTTGGGCTCAGCAGCACGACGCCTTAGCCACTGAGCCACTGCAGCGGGCACGGTCCATTTCTCAACAGACAAGTTCAAGACCTGCAAAAGTTTGCCCTTTTGGGAACATGGATACTGAAATAAACGAGGACAGGAGACAGTAACGCATTGCGTTTCTACAGATCGCCAAGCAATATACTATATAGACATTAGCTCCAGCAGAGGCAAACACAGCATCGCAGTACTGAATAGCGGCTCTAATCCTCCTGCCACCCTCAAAAGCGGCGCAAATGGCATCAACACTAGAGTGCTCGTTTCGCGCAGAAAATAGCGGCGGCGCTGTAGTCAACGACAACTGAAAGCGAAAGCGGCGGCTGGCAGCGCGCACGGCCGCGCGCGGGCCAGGAAGCGCTGCTGCTTTACGCGCGGAGCGCTCGAAAATTGTTCTGCGGGTAGTCCAATTATTTAAATATACTGTAGGTACAGTGGACTGTGGGTAACGAAATGAAAAATAAACGCTGCAGCTCATTTTGCGTTAGTTTTGCCTTTCCCGCTCGACAACAACAAGGAAAATTACGGATTTTCCTTTGGCAGCATTCGTAGCGAATTGTAAATAAAGTAATTGCAGCGACATTTTCGGTTTTTCAATTTCCCATAAAAAGTATTTTGCGTGAAAATTGCCTGGTATGATCCAGTTCATGATCGCTTTATGATTGTGTCCTTATTGTGCTGCTTGATGGACATAGTTGGTCGACGCAAAGAACATGAAAAAATATATGAGGACTGGGATGATAGCTTCTCAGATGAATTTTTTTATTTATTGTGTTGCAATTTACGCTCGGACTGCAGTTATGTGGGTTAATATCATAAGTTTCGTTTGTTTTTTATTGCGTGAGTTGTTCAGTATTTAAGCAGTGGCCCACTTGGGATATTACGGGTCACCGTGGTGGGCCGATCAGAAAAATGACACGCGCAAGCGAGGTAATCCTTTTAACCTAAAAAGGGGGTTAGCCCAGCGGTTAGCTCAGTTTGTCCCAATGAACGTCTTTCATAGAACTATTCCGCAACGTTCTATTATTCGCACCACCTTTCCATTGATTAGGTCAAGAAAGGAGGTTGAATCAAATTACACAAATTTAATTCACAAGTATGCTGATGGTACAATTACACGCACATAAAACAAATGCAAAACATAGATCAGAAAATATATTGACCGCGACAACATGAACTCCCGATGGCGCGTGACAACAGCGTTCTTGACAACAACAATGACAACAGCGTTCTTAACCTCTAGGTTCAAGAACGCTAACATGGAGGTTCAAATAAACGGAACTGGAACAAAATACACATTTTGTTTTCATTTTCGATAGCCCAGAAATGAAATGGTAACGCGGGAATTCATGCACAAAGTCTACACAGTAAGGTTTAGGAATAAACGCTAACATGGAGGGTTTAAATTGAACATTTTTGGCCAACCATGTTCATAACTCGCCCTCGATCATTAGCGACGGCTAAGTTTAAGGTGTTGCTCCCACGTTCGCATGTAATCACGTAACTTGATTAAACATTTATATATAAAAAATGAATCCGTGTCACAATGTATACAGAACCAACCAATTTGCTGTCAAGTTGCTGTCGCACCAACGCGTTAGGTGTTTCTTGAATAAGGGCTGCGGCACAACATAAACGCTGCCCATGGTGGAGGCTCCTGTTGCTGAAGCAACGGTAAAACGTTCCAGGGATCGCTAATTAAACTTTCAAAAAATGCACGAAGGGATCAGAAGCGCCCCCCCCCCCCCCCCCCTCCAAATACAAAAGGTTAGTAAACACAGCGCATTCTTCCCGCTGGCATGCAGATTGGTCATGCAGACTTGGGCCTTCCATTTTTTCAGTATCGCACTTCCTTAACCAAGTTGATCTCAGTATGCGACATAGCAGGTTAATAAATAATTAAGAAAGCCACAACGACAGTACAAGCATCAACGGCCAGGGGTAGCCCAGAAGAAGGCTCTTGTATTTTGTTCCAATGAGGACGTAAACAAATTAAACTTTTTGCAACCTAGAAAATGTGCGCCCGCCGCGTTTTTTCTCTTCTGCCAGAGTCAAAGGGAAAGGGAAAACTTCTGGTGCCTGTTCGTAAATTAATCCCTCGTTAACTCGAACTCTGCTACTCAAATCTCTTCTCGAACTTTTTCTCACATGTGTTTTACCTCCCATGGGCGCTAAGCAAATTAGCCCGCTTTACTCTCGAAACGTTTTCGGAGGATCACGGTGTCTCGAAATCTGGCAGAGATGACAAGGCAAAGTCCGCTGCAGCAGCTGATAAGTTCCCGTTTAGAGTATTACTCCCGCCCGAACGCGGTCGTGAATGCAAGTTTACGCGGACTACGCGTCCCAGTTACGAAATGCTGTCTGGCGCGTACATCATTGCTGTGGGACGACGCAGCTGACATGGCGGACGAGGAGAGCCTCAGAAGTGCGGGCGTACAAACGGCAGAAATAACATACATGCTCGTCTGCTTTGTACAAGGTATAATTTAGCGGTGGCGACCACCATTCATGCGATGCAGTAGAAGCTCGGGTACGCTTTTTCTGGGGTGCAGTGCTAACCGAAACAGCCGGAGCGCACACAGTTCTTTCTCTGCAATAATAAAGTGTTCTTTTTCACTGCGAATTATTTGCCTTTATTTTGCGAATTATTTTGCCATTACTAATCTTCCCCTGTGGCAATAGTGCTTTTGTTAGCACCACTACTGTTATTTCAGGTACCTGGCTACGAAATGGTTCTGCATTTGACGTAACTCGAAACTCTGCGCGTATCTCAAGAATTTTAGCTAATATTTTACGACTGAGTTAACGAGAGGTACTGTACAAACAATTTAAAGTTTTCAAAAACGCATCAAAATGAGAAAGTATCGTTCAGCGGAGTCTAACGTTTCTGCGTCTACTCTCAAATCAGCTACCGAAGGTGCAGTTTCGATTCCCTCCGGCGGCGGCGGGGCCGTTTTTGTGATATAGGATAAAAGTTCGAAACGCTCGTGTCTTTCGTATTTCGCGGGCGTTAAAGATCCCAGGTGGTTAAATTAAATCCGAAGCCCCCCAGTACCCCGCTTTCCGGAGCGTTACACTTCATAATCCAAATAAATCAGCCTTCGCAATCGCAAACCGCCGCGAGCAACTCAAATTTTGCCGCGCGCAGGCTTGGAAGGCTGGTGTCGGGGAGCGCCGCTGTTCAGTTGTTCGACGACAGCAGGCGCCGCTATAACCGGTTTTATTTCTGCGCGAAAGTCACACTCCGAGCAATGTAAGTCTGTCGACTGAGAGGACCGCCGCTCGGCCACTCTAAACTTCTTAACACTCTATCAAACACAGCAAGCCCTGAACTCTCACGCCATCGCCGGAGCTATTAGATATAACATCTTCACAGCGCATAGCTCCTCAGTCACAGTCCCGGTAATCGTTTCCGTAGATTTCTAAGAAGCGTGCAGGCAAATCATACTCAACGACATGAACAAAGACACCGCAGAATTAATAAATACTCACTGTCATCATCACTTCAAATTCATTTGGACAGCTTTCCACGGGGATGTATTCGGCAACGTTCGGGCAGACACGTTTGCCCTATAGAGTTAAGATTCCTGGCACCATACACACCTCTGAATAGGACCAATGAACGCGGCACAATGAACGTACTACGAAATCTTGGGCCGGGTTCAGGCTGTTGCCGCAACTTCCGTAATAGCTTTAAATAATGACGTCATTTCAAGTCTCAGCCAACCGAACTGCGTGACATGCCGTTTTTAAAGACGATAGTCTTTCTTGGGCTACTTAAACCCAGAAATTTTGGTCTGTCTGTATGTCTGTCCGTCTGTCTGTCTGTGCCTCGATTCAGTCACCCGGCCAAAGTAAAACAATGCCTGCGCAATAGTCTTATATAGTCACAGCTAAATGTACCCGTCTAAACCCGGTGTAATGTTCATACTTGTCAATATTGTTGAAGAACAACAAGACATTACGCATATATAAGACAACAAATTAATACAGAAGTGATATTTGCAGCGTTCCTTTATAAAAAATCGTACATGTTTGATTTTGGCGAGATTAAATACTTCATCAACTGAAGAAAAAATATCACTCCGCCGTCGCCTGCTGTCGCCCGCGCCATACAGCTTCTGGCGGCATTTGAAGAAATCAAGTGGCAAGAGTTACGAAAGGTTCCACTAGATAGGTTCCACGTTCTGCTTGGAACGCACGTGGACTAGGGAAACGCGGTTCTATAAACGTTGAAGTAGGGCGCCTCGATTCACACGCGTCTACGCCGTACGGCAGCGTTGGCATCGAGACACCTGGCCTGGAGCAGTGGAACGCGGGAAATTTAAAATGATTTAAGCAAACCTTTGGCGTCTTTACCTTGGGAGGAGCGCGACGCAACAGGAACAACATGAGAGGTGAGCGGGAAAGCGAAGGGAGGCATTTACTTGGCAAAAGTCGATAAAGACTATCGTCTTTTGACGACATTTGCAACGAAAGGAGCAAATACGCGGCCAATTTTTTTTTACGTCCATGGATCACGATACGGTTTTTGCGTCGGTAGTCTGAACATAGCCTTACACTGCGCAGACGGAAATTACTCCCTCCTAACCGTAGCCTAGAAAGACAGCAAGCAGTATTACTAAAACATGCGCAGACCCCAGTGCATGCCCCCATGCAGCACAGCTAGATATCTTCTTTCAAATAGGAAAGACAGAAGAACCACCAGCGCGCAAAAACGGTGGTGGATATTTCAATCAACAAGATGTCTTATGGGAATGTCCTCGGAATATTCCAAACACCTGACTTACGGACACCTTCACAGCTGCCATATCCAAATGACCAGGCATGGCCGACTCTCGTTTCTTCTTTCGAGGAACAAACAGCTCCTGTGCAATGCATCAAAAATGCACTAGGGCAGAGCTTAGGACTCGATCGAGACGATCTGTAACTGGGTAGCCTGAACCACTGACGGTTGTATAAAGTTTTCTCTCGTGCGCACGGTGGCATGTTCAGTAGGAATGCCGAAACAAACACGTTCTCCGCAGCTGGGGCTAAAGGCGGAACGTGACGTCACGATAACAACCTCCAGCACCGCGAGCAACCGCCTAGCCATTTCTTTTATGCTAAGCTATATTTTTTTAAGTGCAGCCATTCTCAGTAAATCCAACATTCTTATATTGCCGAACTTTATTTATGGAAGACTGAGCCCACAAAGAGAAGAGAACAACAATCACCTCTACACGTAAGCTAGAGTAGACAAGCTTAAAACGTTTATTCGTGTTAAGCGGGACACACCTGACGTGCTAAAATGATGCTCATCCTAGAAAAAAAATAAAAAGCAGTTTTTTTAATAAATTGTGAACGTCCGTTTTTCCCATTTTTGTTGAAGAACAGGCGTTACAGCCGGCCTACAAGCTTCGTTTTGTTTGCAACTCATGTTCAAACAGGCCCAACGCCTTGAAACTTAACCTATAGACTCGCAGTACATCTGCATCATTCTATTTTATGCCATCTGCGGGACGAAAGCTTCTACCATAAGACCTCCAATTGTTCTTATCCTGCGCTGTCCGAATTCATTCTTTGCCTCGGAATTTAATTATTTCATCTCTCTATCGAGTTATACTTCCATAGTCCCGCCCTCGGTAACCGTGGTGGTCCACCGGTTGCATTACATGCGCAGCCAACGTCTACTTCATCTTAATTTGAGACATTACGTATAGTGTTTCTTTCTGTATTGCTACCTTGCACAATTGTTTAACTCCTTTTTTTCCCCCTTTGTCTTTTATATATGATCATTTTTAACATCCCCTATGTGTTGTATGTATGTACCATGTTAACCTTCCCTCCTATCCCCATATTCCTATGTACTCTTTCCTCCCTATCCCACCTCCCCTACTACACCAGCAGGCGCTCCGGTGTCCGCCCCTAGGCGAGGCAATTTACGCCTGCTGGTGAACCTTTCCTCTCTTCCTAATGATCAAAACCGCGCGCACACACACACACACACACACACACACACACACCACACACACACACACACACACCGCACGCACGGCACACCACGCACGCACACACGCACGCCACGCACGCACGCACGCACGCACGCACGCACGCACGCGCGCGCGATTTAGTTCCAATCTACGACGCTTGTTTAGTATACGTAAGAGTAACCCCTATCTTTGTTGTTCCATGGCTTGTGTGAAACAAGGTGTTCAGTAAGTCGCAAAGTTTCTGCCTCAGAGTCATCAGCGGTAGTATGAAATGGTTGTATAACATTCTTTTAAGTTACGGATGCAGCTTGATACGTTGCTATATGTAAACGAAACGGTGCGCTCCACCTGCAAAACCCAACTCAAGAGAACTTATCACTGTGAGGCACAATATTCATGAACGACAACCAATCCGCTTCGTATACGCTCCAGAAACGCAAAAAGTTGCTTTCTAGACCTTATTGTTTTACTTATTTAAAAACCAGGACCGATAGTACAAAACTATCCTCTCCGCCCTCCCAAAAGAAAGAAAGCCTGACATCCTTGTTTTCATGCTGTAATCACACTGAGAAAAGCCAGTTACAGCTGTATTGCTTCAATGCAACAACTCAAGAATGAAAACCTACTTATGAGCCTGCTTATGAACTTATGAACCCCGCTCATGAACCTGTCAAAAATAATTTCGGCCAGCAAGATCTTTCCATGGCCGCAGTTCAAAGAGGGGCGGGTCTTTAGCACGCGCAAACAGCAGATTTCTGTAGTTATGGCATAAGCCACAATCTACAGTGTGCAAATGCCCCCACCCCCTCATCCCTGAAATAAAAAAGAAAGGAAACAAAGGAGGCACATTTTCCCCCCGAATGTGGCCGGCCCGCCCACCCACTTTTGCACTTTACAGAGACCATAGAGCGTAGCTGCACGCGATTTGAGTAAACATGCCAGAAACAAAGTGCAGCGCCCTCGGAGTCCTACCGGGCATCGGCACCAAATCAAAACCTATAAAGATGTTCTTGTACTAGATATTGGGTATTCCACAGTAATCGAACTTTTATACTTGATATTACGCGTGCGCGACACCAACGTCCAAAGTTAGAATACAACCGCGTCGAAATGGATGCGATAACAGGCGTCCCGCCCCCAGCAATTGCGATGGATTTCCGTAACACACGGCACTTGGCTGCGGTTTTAAATCTCGCATGAAAAACGGAGCAAACAAAGCGAAACAGACGGAAAAACCGATCGAGTGGTATCCCTTTTCTCCATTCGCTTCATTTTTACAGCGGAGCTGTCTAATCGCTAGGATGCAAAATTTTATGGCGTCCGCGCGGAAAAACGTCATGAGGGAAAGCCAGCTGACAAAGACCAAGCTTATGCCGATAAGGGCCTAGGTTCCTCATGTTATATAAGACGCCTTATATTAAGATAGGAAAATGTCTTCGCAGGAATGCATTTGTATTTAGAAGAGAAGCCGGATTTAAGGTGATCGGCATAAGCTTGGTCAGCTTACAAAGATCAAGCTTACACCGATAAGCTCCCAGGGATTTTATATTTTGATATGAAACGGCTTGTATTTCCCCAAAATAAAAGTACCTTCCCAGCAATGCACTTGTGTTTAGAAGTGAAGCCGACTTTAAAGAGATCGGTCCGAGCTCGGATTTTGTAAGCTGGCTTTCCCACATACGTGTTGAGCAGTGAAACATGCTCGTAAAAAATGCGATAAGAACGGGGGGCGGCTTGAAAACAATGACGTGAGCGTAATCGTCGACGGCGAGTCGATACTAGCGAGTTTTAGCTGACCGTTTTTCACGGTCCGTTCCGCTCCTATAGCAAGCGGGAGCGCCATGATGGCATTGGCTCCGGTTGCGCTGAGCGGGCCGCCGATACCGGAGCGCAGCGTCGAAAACGGTCAGCTAAAACTCTCCATTAATTCGGCATCCGACGAGCGTGCTCGCGAGACGACACGTAAGTGACGAGGAAGTACAGTGACGACGCATATCGCGCGTCAGAGGACGCGGCAAAGCGCTCTCGGTACCAAGGTTGCAACTTGGAAAAGTTCAAGGGCGCGTACGCCAGTTACCAAAAAAAAACTTTCTCGGTTTCATTTCAGTTCGAGACTTTGGTTCGATGACGACCTTACTGTAGACAAAAAAACTCGACCCACACTCGCCGGGGAAGCACCGCGTTAACAGACCCGAACGCTTCGCCGGACAACCACCTTCACAGAGTGGAATAGCCGGGAATTTTTTTTTTTATTTACTAGCTTTTGCACCTTTCTCTCTGTCTTGCCTGCACGCATCACGACAGAGCCGCGCATGCGCGTGATGTCCCTATCGATTGAAAAGTACTTTCAATCGACAGCGCAGTTAGTTTCGTTCCTACAAATTGCAGAAAGCAAAGTTTGGCACGGGCTCAGCGCAAATTACTTAAACGGTAGCGGACTGTAGCATCATTTTTGTCACGGCGCATCGGACGCAGTAATCACACCACCGTAACAGGTGAGAGTTATAGTTACAGGTGGCTCGGCTGTCATATTTCGCGCCTTCCGGCAGATCAACTGCGCCAATTAGGAGAAGGAATACCTGTTCGCACCTGCGGTTGCTCCAAAGACGACAGAGGCCAGCGACCACACAACGCCGCAGAAGAAGGCGCGCAGGGAGAGCGGCACGAAAAGCGGCACGCTTGTCCGGCACGACAACTGTTTGCCGCAAACACTGCCGCGCTCCACATCCTTCCGGTCGGAAACACGGTGCGTTGGCGCGCAAGCCGAACCGCGGCCGGTTCCGCGAAACACCGCCGGTTGCATACTGCACAGCGCGATGATGGGCGCACATGGCTGGTCAACGGTCGGCGACGCGGGGTCTCGAGGCATCTTCGGGGAACACGAGCGATTTCACCGCGCACAACACCTCCGAAGGCGACGGCATTGACAATGGAAACCTTCCGCCAAGCACCGAGAAAGCGCTCGTACAGCGCGGCACATTCCACGCGGCCCAGCTGACGCGTATACGACGCGGTGTTATCACACGAAACGTGAGAGAGGGGGACACGGGTGGAATCTTGTGGCCCGAATGTGTGTGCACGGCAACGACAATTCACGACGCTACGAAAGCACAATACTTATTTCACAATGCGCGCATGGGTGAAGCTGCGTTATCTGCCCGCCCATAAAGTACTTTTATGCCTATGCTGACACGAAACACACGCAGCACGCCGAAATCATGGCTTGGCGGAAAAGGTAAGCTATGGAATAACTACACCCGCCAATGCTAACCAGTGTTGAAATGTTTTCCTTGCGGAAATAGCCCTGAATTCCGTCAACCCGGAGTGGGATGCAATGTGATGGAATGGTGCCGAAGTATCAAGGAATGGAACAAGAATGAAGCTAAGCGGCACCATTTCCCTGGAACAGAACGCGAATAAAGTTGTCAGAATTGTGGGGAGAGTATTTCCGTTCACAGCATACTCGGCCATATATATATACGGCGACAGCGGCTTTTTCAAGAGTTAGCTTCTTGGCGGGTCAGCCTGCGAAATACTACACAGAGCGACAAAAAAAATCAGCTCAAAAAATTCATTCCAGGCACTGCTGAACTGGATAATAGGGTTGTTTGTTTCCGGGTAAAACCCGATTTTACCCGATTTTGACACTCCGAACCTGTTTCAGGAGGATAGGGTCAAACCCGATTTCTCCCCGAAAGGACCTCTTCAACGTAGCGACCAGCACAATCGCGCGCTGGCGTTCTGCCGTTTTCAACCATGCTCTACCGCTCGCTTCTGCAAGCTGACAAATGCTGCACTGACATTTTTGTGCCTATATCTAAGAAAAGCGGTGATGTTGAGAAAATTTTCTCTCGGCTGAGATAAGTTCAAAGATCGGACAGGTCTTTAATGGAGACAGACATGTTGCCCATGCAGATGATAATGTAGGTAAACAAGGGTGAGTGAAAATTCGATGGCCAGGTTTCCGTAAATAAAATGTTTCATTTTCTTGGAGTTTAACGATGCTCTTTCCTGTCATCCTTGTTGATTCCATTGAGTGATTGATTGTGGAGTTTAACGCGCCGACGCAACGCAGGCGAAGAGGCGCGCCGTAGTAGAGGGCTCCGGATTAATTTTGACCACCTGGGGATCTTTGAAGTGCGCCGAAATCTCGTGCACACGGGCGTTTTTGCTTTTCGCCTCCATCAGAAAAGCGGCCGCCGTGGACGTGAATCGAACCCGCGACCTCATTCTCAGCAGCGCAATGAATTAGCCACTGAGCCACCACGGCGTGTAGTGATTCAATTCCAAACGAACGCCAAATTTCGGAGAGTATTTGCTGTAAAACCCTGATGTCCCCCCGATTACCAGACAAACACCAATTTTGACGCGTTAGAGTTAATAAACTCGCGATACCTTCTGATAAAATAAACTAAGTGTATTACTTAGTACATGCCTAGAGTAAACCAAAAAAAAAAAAAACGACATCGGAATGTTTACAAAAATCGCGGTAAATCCATCATGTATTTTACTAGTTCGGGTAGACTGGATGCATCGGGTTTGCTGCGCTCAAGCTGGTTTGGTCAGCCCCTGGTAGCTGGGGACAGACCAGTGCAGTTAACGTTGATATCTAATGACCATATCAACTGCAGCCGTGATCTGGCAAAGGACTGGCCGCCGCAGACGACCAATTGGTTTTCCTATGTCAGCTGCCACGGAGTAATGTCTGAAACTGTCAAGGTTACATCGAGTACAACATACCCCATGTACAACGCTAAGGCTCCACCGATCTGCGATAGCTCACGGGCACTGACAGCTTGCCGTTGGTGTACCAGTTTGTCGATCATGTCTAGTTTGGGCCAGCGTGCAGAATTTGTACCTGGTAATGGCCCAACCTGCACTCCAGTTGATGGCTCCATCGCGATCGTGAGATGGTGGAATTGTGCTTCTTTGTACACGAATCGTGGCTGCGACTTGGACCGCACAAGACGGAAAGTTGTGGTAATGCACGAACCGCCAGCCTTAGTGGAAATTCGGCGTACCAGATGTGCGACGCACTAGTGCTTGCCGGCCATAGACACAAGATCGAAACGATTTTTACCCAGCAGAACAAGCTTCGTCAACTGCAGGACGAAGGCCTCTCCCACTGACCTCCAACCACTCCTGTCCTGCGATTCTCGAGTTCAATCTTTGCCTCCGAGCTTCCTCATTTCGTCCCTCCGTCGAGTTTATATCGGCCTTCCCTTTCTTCTCTCGGTATCCACTATGTCGTCCTGGTGGCCCACCGGTCGTCATTTCGACTCACTACCTGAGCGGTACATAAAGCCGGCGGGTCTACTATCGATCTCTACGAGCGACAATGGAGTGAGCGTTATGCTGGCAGCCCGATTGCGATGGCCACACCAGAGCTTTGTTTCTGTGCGAGAAACGCGAGAAATTTCGAGGAGCCCAAATCAACCGACGCCACCTCCCTCCGTGGCACAAAACACGTCGACACTAGAATCGTTCAGCCAGAAGCGGCATTCGCGTGCCCTCAACACTGACTCGAGAGAGTCTTGTTCTTCCCCGGACGCGTGAGTGGCTCTCAGCAGGTATCTGGCCACTCGAGCGATAAGCGCTGCCTTATCCGTCAGTAGGCTGGCCCTTCATGCCTTTATCCACACGAAGCTCTCGTTCTCTCCGACGAATACACTTCGAACAAAAAATTGACCGCGTATCTGCTCCTTTCGTTGCAAATGTCGTCAAAAGACGATAGTCTTTGTAGACATTTTCCAAGGAAATGCCCCCCTTTGCTTTCCCGCTCACCTCTCATGCTGTTCGTTTTCCGTCGCGCTCATCCCAAGGTAAACGCACTAAAGGTTTGCTCAAGGCGATTTGAATTTACCGCGTCCCACTGCAACAAGCCGGGTTCCTCGACGCCAGCGCTGCAGTACGGTGGAGACGCGCGTGAATCGAGGAGGCCGACTTGAAGATAGAACCACGCGGCCGTGCTCCACGTGCGTTCCAAGCAGAACGTGGAACCTAGCTAGTGGAACCTTTCGTTGCTGTTACCGCGTGATTTCTCATATGCCGCCGGAGGCGGCGCGGGCAACAGCAGGCGGCGGTTTTCTGCAGTAGATGTAGAATATCATTTGCTATCGATAAACCAAGCATCCATGAATTCATTAATAAAGGAACACTGTAAATATCCCTTGTGTACTAATTTCTTGTCTTATATTTGCATAATGTCTTGTTCTTGTTCAACAAAGTCGACAAGTATAAACATATAAGCCGGGCTTAGACGTTTACATTTGGCGGTGAGTATATAAGACTATTGCGCAGTATTCACTTCACTTTGGCCGGGTGGCTGAATCGAGTCACAGACAGACAGGCAGACAGACAGAACAAAATTTCTGGGTTTAAGTAGCCCAAGAAAGACTATCGTCTTTAACAGAATCCAAGCGTATAGGGATCGCAACCTTGCCTACCTCGGATAAACCTACTAACTCCCATCACGCCATAACGCGTGGCCACCGGAGATAAGACAAGGACTGTTCTTGAGTACGCAAGTTTGTAATCACCTCGGTGTCTGCGCAGAGGGAGAGGAGAAAAATGCCTGAGGCGGTCACGACTCACGGGTCTATTTCGCTACTCCATAAATCTCTCCCTCCCCTGCTCCATCGCCTATATGCTGGGAGCCTTGGCTGACTCCCTCGTCAAGGACACCTAGGCAGCATAACTCCGAGTGAAGACATCAGCTGGGTTAACTAGCTGCATTTTTTATGACGGGGTAATTTTCAAGGTTGGACCAAACACGAGTCATTTTTTGTGCGTTTGCTCGTTCTTGTTTTTCGATGCGAAGCATCTCATGCTCGGGGCTGTGTCCCTCCCTCCCTTGTTGTCGTTGTTGTCCACCGTCCGCACTCTACTGCGCATGCGCGTCTCTTCAGTCCCGTCAGCGTTTGGCCTGACGTCAGCGCAGTCCACTATAAATAAAAGAAATTGTTAGGCGGCGCCCGGTTTCGAACCCACGACTATCTGGCCGCAACGGTAAGTACGTGGCGCTCTTCCCACTGCGTTACAAACCGAGACGGGAGCATGTGCTACGAACGCGCCTTATGTCCTTCACTCATCCAAACTACGTCAAGAAGCTACTGATACAACGAAGGCACGCAAAAACTTTAGAGGAGGATGTTGAATTTCCAGTGGGGAAGGCTGCGGCGGGAAGCGCCACGCGCCTTGCAGCTCAACCAGAGAAGAGGACGAAGAGGTCGAGCAGCGGGGTAGGAGCGTGAGCACGCAATAAAGAAAGGAGAGAACCAGGAGGTGTTCGATCAGGTAACGAGGGTGTCGGTCTCTTCGCTGTCTCTACATGTCTCTACATTTCTCTGCATTTCTGTCTCTACATGGGGGTTCACACTACGTTCCCATTCGTGCTCCGATAAATGAAACAACATAACGGCAACACAATGGAACCTACACGGAATCCCCATGATGCTTCGCACCCTCCTCATGGTTCCCTTCGGGAAGATGGTGTAATTTTTTTTCTTGTTCTCATCACATCACTACATTATCTTATGTGAAGTGATTATATATTTATTATATATTAATTTCATTTGATTCTAATATTATTTGGTAATTTTTCGTTTGTTATTATTTTCTCAATTTCTAAAGTAGGCCATGCTCCCCACCGAAGCAGAATCCCACGCGCGACCACTGCCTCGCTCATACCGGACCGCCGAGGCCGCGTACATGCGCAGGCCGCGTATGGTGCCGTTGAACCGAGTCAATAAAGGACTCAGGATAACCGCACGATGAAAGTGCCGCACTTGTACACGTGCCGTCCTGCAAACGCAGACACGAGCTGAACGTAAGGGCAAACAGCAGAAAAAAAAAGTGTCCAGGCGTCGTCAACGGCGATTCTTTTGCAGACTGCCCGGTCGTGTACATACGGGAGACCGAAAACCTCAAAAACACGTGTCCAAAAGCGCCCTCGTCGTGATACCTGCGATACCGCATCGCACGCAATCAACTGGACCAATGCACGCGCGCTTGCAAATGACAAAAAATGCCACTTCGTGCCTCTGTCTGGAGTCGCTCCCCGTATACAGCCGACGGAGAACAAGGTTAATCGCAACTCCAGAAATTTGCCACTAGTCTACGCAAGATGCCTGGGCAGTGTCGCGAGCCATGCTTAAGACGAAAATTCGTGCTTTTTCTTTCACTGTGACCGCGGCCCCCATACAAACGTGACACATTCATATTTTATACCTGGCTGCGATGGCTGCTGGGTGGCGATGGAAGCCCCGTCGGCTGACTCATGGCCCCCACTGCCACCGATTGAACCGCCACCTGAGCCCCAACGCTCAGCGCTGAAGAAACCCGTGCGATCTCCCGCCCCGGCTGCAGGCCCACATCTGCAAGTCGTAGCGGTCTTGAGGTCCCTCATGAATGCCATCCGCACGTTACTCACTAACATAAACACTCCATCTGCGTTGAGTTCCCTACAAGTACTGAAGGCCCTGGAGCCAGTACTCGCAAGCCTCGGGTGAGCAAGTGCAATGGCCAACGTGCGCCCTCCGTTGAGTGCGGATGTCAAGGACGCTTCCATTTTTCAGTGGAACGCCAGAGGTCTGCTGTCACGCATCGCTGATCTTCGCCAATTTGTGTTCATGAAGTCGATTCCCATCCTTGTCATTTGTGAGCCGAACCTGCGTAAACCTATTGACTATCTGGCTATGAACTTTTTCAATCAACCACAGACGGGGAGCCAAGCAAAGTCGTCGTTTTCATCAGACGTGAGCTCACCTATGTACACCACCCTGTGAAAGCTTACAGGGGTAATGAGTACGTCTGCCTGACCATCAGGAAAGGCGACCTCACATTCACACTTGTGGGTGCGTATATACACCCGGCATCTCGCTTTAATCGCAAGAGGCTACAGGACATCTTAAGTGCAACGGCTGGTCCGTGGGTTATTACGGGTGATTTTAATGCACACCACTTGCTGTGGGGAAGCTCAAGCACTAACAGCAAAGGCCGGAACCTGGCGTCCTTGGCGTCAGACCATGGCCTATGCTTACTGAACGATGGAAGTCCGACTTTTCTACATGGCGCAAACTACGGCAGTTGCTTGGACCTAACGTTTGTTTCGCGATGCCTGCCCGGACATAAACAATGGTTTGCAGACGTAGAAACTCATGGAAGTGACCACATTCCTACCTATCTAAAGATTAATGGACTACGAAGTCGCATCGACCCTAACGTCATTCGGGTGACCAATTGGTCACAATTTAAATCCCGAATGGAAGATTTCTGTGGCAGTGATGAGTCTGGAGATGTGGAGTCTGCTATCGGACGCACACTGGTTGCTTGAAAACGTCCCCGAAAGTCACAGAGTTCGACATTGAGCTGGAACGCCTCAGAGCTATCTGTCGGCGCGCCGAACGAGAGACGTACGAAGTCTCTTCAAGACTTGAGGGATGCCAGAAGGACAGACACAAAAGAAGATTCAACGCCGCATTATCCAAGTGCAAACACAACGTTCGAAGTCCTTTGGTGGATCGCTCGACCCTCGAAAGCCCTTGTCTGGAATATGGAGGACTGTGCGAGGGTTAATGACCCCAATGCAACAGCGCTCTCCATTCAAGGCTTTGGCTCTTCACCAGAAGCGCGGAGAGCTCGAAGTAGCAGAGGACTTCTGCAGTGTGTTCGGGTCACTAGTGAACAGGCCCTTCCGGCTCATCACTTTCCACTGAAATTCCCGCATCGCGGGATCCTCGGATGGACGTCCCGTTTTCGATGGAAGAACTGGAGGCGGCATTGGCTGTGTGCAAGCGGTCGTCATCACCTGGGCCCGATGGAATCACCTTTGCCGCTCTCTGTCACCTTGGAAACGACGCCGGCAGGCCCTCTTGAAATATTTCAATGAACTGTGGCGCGACGGCATAGTTCCTGAAAAATGGAGGTCTAGCCGCCTTGTTCCTCTCCTGAAACCGGGGAAATCTCTGCTGGACCCTGCGGCATACCGACCCATAGCACTCGCCAGCTGCGTTGGAAAGCTGATGGAACAAGTTATCCTGGCACGTCTGGAGTGGTTCCTCGAGCACTACAACGTCTATCCTGTAGTCATGGCTGGTTTCCGTCGTGGCCGTTCGTCAATCGATTGCGTCATCGACCTAGTAACTTTTGTGCAGCAGCAGAGACGCGCCAATTGCATATGCGCTGCGCTGTTCCTGGACGTTAAAGGAGCATACGACAATGTGGAGCACGATGCCATTCTTAAGGCACTAGAGGCAGTGGGGCTTGGCGGCCAGTGTTTACCAGTGGGTGCGGAGTTACCTTTCGGGGAGGTCGCTCTTTGTAATGGCTGAAGATGGCCCTACGTCAGTACACTATACCCACCGAGGTGTCCCCCAAGGAGGCGTATTGAGCCCCACGTTGTTTAACCTAACACTCATCGACCTGGCAACTTCGCTTCCAAGAACGATTAATCTGTCGATATACGCGGGAGACATTTGCATATGGGTAGATGGAGTGACAGGACGGCACGTGCGCGCGCGCCTGCAAAAGGCCGCAGACTTGGGCACTTCCTCTCTGCACACAAAGGGTTGGAAGTGTCTACCAGCAAATGCGCAGTGCTTGCGTTCTCATGGAAGCCCGTGTATGCTATACCCTTTTGTCAACTAATGGCGAAAAGGTCTCTTACGTGAAATGTCACAAGTTTCTTGGCGTGACTCTCGATAGAGACCTTTCTTGGAGCCCCCACGTACGTTGTTTGAAGAAGCGGCTGTCTGCAGTAACCAATATTTTTCAGTTCATTGGCGGCAAGACGTGGGGAACGCCCATAAAATCAATGTTGCAGCTTTTTTATTATGCACTATTCTTGGGCTCCCTACGGTACAGCCTGCCTGTACTTTCAGGCACATGCCGCACAAATATTCAGGAACTGCAAGGAATACAAGCGCAGGCCCTCCGAATTTGCCTTGGCCTACCACGGTGCACGTCAACAGCTGCAACCATTGCTGTGGCCCGTGACCACCCTTTTGTCCAGCTACCTGACAATTGATACCCTCAGGGCGCATTTGAGACACTTAACCAGACTTCCTAATCACCACCTTGCGAATATGCCATCGGAACGCCCCTACGCATCCTTCGCAAAGATTGTAGCTGCCCACATTACTAGCCTGCCATCCAACTATACGCCGGCAACGAGGCCGCTGCTCCCACTTTGGTGTACGCTGCAGCCACGAGCATGCCTTACTATTCCAGGGTTAACGAAGAAGCGAGATTGTCCGACGCTAGCACTACAGCAGCTAACTCTCATCTATCTACACGAGCGATACAGCGACCGCACCCATATTTACACCGATGGCTCGGTAACAACCTCTGGCTCTGCCGGCGCCGTGGTTATACCACGATTGTCGATGATCACCGAATTCAAGATAGCCCAACCCACCACTTCCACGGCTACCGAACTTATCGCCATCCGTTACGCCCTTCGCACCACTGAGCAAGCCTCATGTCGAAGATGGGCGATCTTCTGTGACTCCAAGCCTGCGCTCCAATCGCTCCAGTCAGCCTGTGCCGTGGACCCCATGAACAGCTGCTGGCCGAGATAAGGCTACTGTATGACCATGCTGCTCAAGCGGGTCACGACATTGCCTTCCAGTGGCTTCCCAGTCACTGCGGCATTGTCGGCAACGAAAGTGCGGATGCTGCCGCCCGCTTGGCCCAGCAAATGTCGGAGACCATATCTATTCCATTATCCAGGACGGACGCCGCTAGGACACTCCGCAAACTTGCCCGGGAGACCACGAATAGCCAAACTGACTACCCAAGAGTTCACGAGCTCTCGTATTCATGCCCTGGACCCGCATCTTCAGCGTCATCTCCCATTAAGCCTCCCACGGACTGATGCAACCCTTCTTTGCCGTCTCTGGCTTGGAGTCGCCTTCACAAATGCTTACTCCCATTTGATTGGAATGGCAGACAGCGAGGCGTGTGAAGTATGCGACCAAGGAGGTTGTATACAACCTCCTTGTCTGCGACACACCCGAGACCATACACCATCTTCTATGCGAATGTCCGCGTTTTTCATCGGCAAGAAGGCAGCTCTCCTCAACTTTACGGAAGCTCGATTCTCGGTGGCCGTTTACTGAGGAGAAAATCCTGGGCCATTGGCCTTCACCGTCATCTACGCACAAGGCCACGAAAGCGCTCCTGTGCTTCCTAAAAGCCACGAACAATTGCACAGCAGACTGTAGCGCAAGGGACTGCTCTGTGAAGTCAAAGAACTCTATCGCCTATAGCGTCGTGGTGTTGGCCACACCTCTTTACGCTCTCTCTTTACCTTCCCCTGCTTTTACTGTTTTCATCTTTTTTCCAATTGTTCCCCTTCCCCACGTGTAGGATAGCAAACTAGGCCACAGCCTGGTTGACATTCCTGCCTTTCCTTTACCTTTATTCCTTCCTTTCTTCATATTTTCTAAGTTTTTGATCGGCATCCTGGGCTTTTATTGCTGAACCTGCAATATACGTAAACCCGAACCAGCCCGGCGTCATGAACGTCATTTTGGCCTGAACTTAATTTCACACAGTTCCTTTCTCTCTCTCTTTCCACTAAGCATAAAAACGTATCAGGCTAGTTGCACAGGAAGATAACGGCACGTCATTCCGCATATATCACAGCATCCACTTCTTCTAAACAAACTTCATCAAACTTGACTATCACTTGAAAACGCTATTTCCAAAACATAATATGTTCCTGACAAGTCCGGACCCTGGGACCCAGCGCAACGTGGTGAAGAGGTCCTGAACTGCGATCCAAGGACAAGGACTCCTGGACTACCATGAGGACGTCTGCCACCACGCGCATGCACTAACCCTATGCAAAGCTTGTTCAACAAAAATTTTATCCTCCTCCTTCCTCCTCCTTCCAAAATTTCTTCTGGCCAAGTCCCTTTCGTTTATATTTTAGTCGCGGGCCGGCTTGTCTGTACAACACAATGGATCCAGAGGCTTTATGTTTATAGAAGCCAGCATAGCTGGTCTGGAATTAGGGGCCTTCTCTATTTCGTGAAAAGCAACCAGCTTATCTCATCTTTCAGTACTATACGAAGCGAAGAGGCAGTCGTGGGGTTTAATTAAAGCCACAAAAGACACAGGCTGAGCCAGCGGTGCAGGTAAGCCGCTCGTGAGAAGAGCAACACACACCACGGTGTGTGTTGCTCATTACGGCGACGGGCTTTTCTCTGCAACGGATAGTCTAACAGATACCCAGGATTGGCTTATATTGTGGTTTGGTCATTTATTTCGAGCATACGAGGGGGAACAACGGTTATCGACATTCGAAGACCCCGGAGGCCGGCTAACAGTACTACGAGGAGCACAAGAAATTGGTAGCTCTCTCGCTGCACTGGACAAGCGTGGCACGCGAGAGCGTTTGTAACTTTGCATAGAAACTAAGCGCGACTAACCTAAAAGCAACATGTCCGGCGGATATATAGAGAGCAGACCCGCTCTCTGCAGGCTCTGCCGATGATTATACAGAGCAATGGCTGCCCGCGGAAATAAAACAATGCGGACTCAGTTGATTTTAATCTAGCCCTAGTAAAGATCTCCGACCTGTTACACAATTCAGTCAATATTCCCCGCAGGATACCCTGAGAAATTCTTACACACTTTGTTACTCCCCGTGTCTCCACAATTTAGGGTGTCAACCGTACTTTCCGTATCCATAATAAGCGAGCAAATACAGCACCCGGTGACCACAGCCATTTGCTGATTAAACAGAACGAGCTACCCGGACAAGCACAGCGCGGCGGCTTGCGGATCCGCGCAAGCTGAAAGCGCGCAAATGAGATCGCAAAGTGACGGGGCGTCGAAATTTCCTGCCTCTCTGCAGCCAGGCCGTGCAGCGCGCAATGTGGTGCCAGGTTGCGCGGGCGGACATCGATCGGCGCAGCTAACAAACGCGCAATGTACGGAAGCTGCCCCGCCAGCCGCCACCGCGAGGACATCCTCATCACTGGCCCCGCAGCAGGAAGAAATAAAACAACGAAAAAAGTGGCTCGTCCCATACGTGCCGCAGTTCCCTTCCACCGAATCCTTTGAGGACTGGCGAAACCATCCGGGCGCGAAGAGTTTCTCGACCGCGCGAACAACGCCGGAGCATAACGCAGAGAAATTCGCCGGCCATTTTTGACCCTTTGCGCGAAAAAAAAACAAAAAAAAAAAACGGCGTTGGCGTTGAAAGCACAAAACCGCCACGTGTCTTCGAAGCGTTCCACAGCGCGAGGCGTTCCATAGCGAGTGCATAAACATTGCGAAAGGTGGACGCTCACGCCTGAACACCGCGGGTGAAGTACAGGAGCGGAAGATTAACACAGACGAGCGAGCAAGCGAGCGAGCGAACGACCATCCTCCACTCAGCTAATTCGAGGAATCACATCGAGTGGACGACAGACTCAGAATACGGTCATAAGTGTACTAGGTCTTTTTTGAATCCTAATGTGCCCTTGCAGAACCACGCCCGTTTTCGGATTTTCATCCTTGCGTGCGTGGAACGTGTTGGCACGTATTTCAAAAATATGCAACGCATTTCTCAGAACCGGGGGTCAAACTCTGGCCTTGCGGGTGAGAATCAATGTATCTCCGCTCGACCACAACTCCTTTGCCAGTACGAAAAACAGCGACAGTTGACCTTGACCTGTAAAGCCGTCGACGGCTACAATGAGAAATGGACCCATTGAGTGAGGTAGTCCACGAATAAGTCAGCGAACATGGTAAGGAAGTCGGCATCCAGGTTGCGCGGAGCCTTCAATAATGTTCGGTCCATCTCGCAGGCTACAGGTATGTCCCGTGTGCTGCATAGAGTTCCTCACATACGGTATCACCCGAACTCGTTCGGGCTTGTCTCTGTAATTGTGGAAACTGTGGCGAAGGTACGGAATAGTTACAGCGGGCGCTAAATGCGCCGGCGCTGACTCTTAAAGTGTCAGGGCAATTGTAGTCAGCCCGTTCAGAAGCTGTGTAGCCATTATTAAACAAAACCGGGAACGGTAGCAGTAAATTTGTAGGCCAATTTTTTACTCAATAATACTGATTGGTTTACACAGCTCCGCGGTTATATATATAGAACTTAAACAAAGGGATCTATATCTTAAACAAAGGGATCTAGCTCCGCGGTTATATCTATAGAATTTCAACAAAGGGATCTATAGAACTCAAACAAAGGGACAAACTTAAAATCTACAGAAATTCCGAGACTTGTCTACTAATGCGTAGCATTCTTATGTCGCTTGTTTAAAGAACGAGTTCACTATAGCCAATTTTTTTTTGCTTGGTTTTTCACAATTCTGTTCGACCAATTATTTCCATTTACGCTATTATGACGATTACAGGTGAAACTTCAGCGAAATCTGCATTTTTTTTTTTGCGCAAACGCACGGCGCTACGCGGTCCTGGCTGTGGGCGTACTCGGCAAAAAATGGTACGCATTAAAATGCTGCGTCGTGCGGTCACTATAGTTTCGGTTTCGACGTTTGTGATTCGGCGGATTGGCAAGCAAAGTAGATGCTTTGTGTGCAAGCACTGGAAATATCGCAGGCGCTTTCGCGTATTCGCTCCCGAACATACTGGTCGTGCACAAGAAACGCAAGTATGTTTCTTTTTTTTTTTTTTTTTCCACTTTCCGCCTTCTAAAGGCTAGTTAGTCACCACAAACCAACGCGCCTGATTGCGACATTTTTTATGAGAGTTTCGAGCAAAGTATGAATCACGGGTGACTATAAGCTTGCTTCTTCAGGCCAATGCTTGTTCCTAAAGAACAAAGCGTAGAAAAGTATCCCAGCGTATAGGAACCAGACGTTCGAGTTCAGTGAGCGTCACTAGCCTTTTGTGCAAGTCCATCTTCGCAGAAAGCGCATGAGCGTGTCCGTCGCCTCGGGTTAATGTCGGAAAACGCCAGTGGCCAATCAGATCTCCCCATATAACAGTTGCTGAAAGTCAAGGTTCCATTGAGGAGATGAGAGCTGCCTTTTTAACAGTACAGCTGTTTAGGCCACACGAAGCCGCCCGGCGGAGACAGAAATCCCCGAGCGCACCGCGAGCGCCTCCCTCGCGGCGACCGCCCGGCGTCGTCCAGGCTTGCGCGTGGGCTTATGAGGAGCTCGAGCGCACGCGAGCGCGTGCCTCGCGGCGACCGGCGCGCCACGCGTCCGCCGTCCGCCGCGCCGAAGACTATGACGACGAATCTGTCAAGCCATCCCTTCACAATGCACACGTGCAGACGGCCACCGGACCAGCTGACGAAGAAGTGGGGAACTTCGCCAGCGTTCGCGGCGGGATCTGTGGCGTGATCTCCTCGCAGTGCACGCGCGCTCGCGCCTCGAGTGGCGAGCGCAGACAAGCTCGCGCTGTTGGTTGCAGCCGGTACTAGCTACACCGATGGAGAGTACTAGGAAAAGAGGAGGGCCAATCACTCGATGGAGGGACGAAGTAAGACAATTCGATGACACAGAATGGACTTGAGCTGTGTGGGACAGGAGAGGTTGGAGGTCGATGGGAGAGGCCTTCGCCCTGCAGTGGACCTAGTGGGTTGCTACTGCTGATGATGATTTTTTTAACCTCCTTGAGGAGATGGGCCGCCATCTCTGCTGTTTCTCCAGCCTTGCGCCACTAGTGCAAGCTGAGCCAATTTTTTTTTAAACAGCGGAGTTGTTGTTGCTGGCCGTAATATGCGCGGCGTCATCAGAAAGCCCCGGAGTTACTCCTGCCGTTTACCGCGCGTGAACATGCGCCTTGTGAGGAGCGCCCGGCGTCGTGCAGGCTTGCGCGTGGCGCTCGCAAAAAATACCAAGAAAACAGCTCACGTGCGTCCGTGCCTCAAGTGGGGAAGCACAAGAGTTCGCGCTACAGACGCCCAGTTCGCGAAGCCGGTTGCCGCCAGGTTCTAGCGCGTGCTGACGCGTTCCACTATGGGAGAAATGTGAAAGCTTGCGCACAAAACGATCCTCCTCCTCCTCGGGGCCCGCCAGTTCATGCATGAGGAAGACGACGATATAGATGGATATGACGATGACCACATACTACGACAGTGAAAAGCGATGACGGAACACGTATAAGTAAACCATTTCAAACCTATAGATAACAATGCGTGATGGTGTGCCCTATAGTGCTTACATAGAAATAAATAATACAGCTACGCTATGGTTCAAGCCTTACGCGACGTAGTGCAAGCTTCGCCATTTTCTTTTTCTTTCATATAGTAAACGTGGGCACGCGCATAAAAAGCTTCGTGTGGTCTCCTGCCCGCGCAATCTCACACTTCTCACTTGCTGCCATTCCGAACAAGTCAAGTAGAAATAAGTATCCGTGAATGCCACACCCCGCCAGAAACAGCTAAGGAGGGTGGAATCAGATCGTGGGGAACATAATGGAATGGGACGTTCAGCTTGTTAGGTCAGGGGCGCCAATGCATGCACTTGGTAATAATCCTTGTGTAGCCCGTTCGGACAGTGTTGTCATCCGGGACGGTATTTGAAGAGCCCTAGCAGCGTCCGTTCTGGTTAACGGACATCTGTTAACACGCATCTGTCTTTGATGCGCTCTTTGAGGTGCCGAACAGGAGGGTGGGGGGCGTCCCCACTTGCGTTGCCGATAATGCCGAAGTGTCTGAGGTTACTGAAAGGCAATTTCGTGACCCGCTTGGGCACCCATGTAGAGTGCCCTTACTTAGGCCAGTGCCGCCTCGTGGGGCCCATGGCGCGGGACTATACATGGTGCGGATACAGACGCACACCATGAGTCACAGAGGATCGCCTATATTCGGCACGAACATTGCAAAATAGTTGGGAGAGCGCAACAGAGGGCCGCTAGTATACGGGCTGTCTCGAATTCGGTAGGCCGAGATGTTACCGAGTTATCGGCGTAAATATGGGTGCGGTCCCTGTACGACTCGTGACGCTGTAGCGCGTGTGTTGGGAAATACCGTTCCATCTTCCCGCCTGGCATATCAAGGCACACTCGAGACTGCATCACACGGCGACGTCACAGGCACGTGGCCGGATGGCGTGTCGGTGATGTGAGCAGATAGCAAACGATGCGCGCGGACGATTAGCTGCCGCACCCGCAAGGTGATGTCATCGGCCGAGTCGGAGGTGCCTGATACGCGTGCTGAGTGCACACGTGTCGATTGTCACGTAAGTTGACAATGGGCGATCTTGAGCCGCAGCAACGGTCGCTGTTGTTGACGTGCATCGTGGAAGGTCAAGGCAGTTCTATAGGGCTTGCAATCGTTTGTACCGCAATGTTTGAACATTCCTGCTGCATGTGCCAGGAATGACAGACAAGAGAATGCGTACAAGAGTGCGTTGTGCAGTCACAACATTGACGTTACATGCATTCCCCACGACTCGCCGCCAATGAAATGAAGAAATAGGCCCCAGCAGGCAGCCTTTACTTAAAAGAACAAACGCGGTGCTCTAACAGAGTGGTCTGTCAACAAATACGCCGAGAAACTTCCGCCGTTAACAGACAAAGGGTTTGCGCACATAGGCTTTCCTCTAAACGCAAGCACTTGCCCTAGATATTTCCAACGCTTGTATGCAGCAGGTAGGAAAGGTCAATTCTGCGACCTTTCGGTGGCGCCGCACGTGCTGACGAGTCACGCCATCCGCTTAAGCGCGTACATCATACGCTTATATTGAGAGCTGATCGGCCCTGGCTGTCAGGCCGATCAGTGCGATGTTAAACAGCGTGGGACGGCGCACAAGAAGTACTATTTGTTTACTTGCCATGGCGACGTCCTGATGTTTATCAACAGGACGTCGCCGAAACCTGACGACGAGGTTTCGAGTCAGACACGGAGATTGCCTCCGTTTCTTTGGTCGTAAAGGAACGGAGGCAACTTTTTTGCTCGTGTCGCATGACGCATTTAAAGAATTCCTGAAGACTGTCATTAACTTTCCTTCATACTGATATAGCAACTTTAAAAACATTTTAAACAAGTGTTGCCATTTTCGCAGCAACGGGCAACTCTTTGAACTTGTTTGAAGACCCCAAGGTCACGGGTTCGGTCCCGACCGGAGAAACACAAAAAGGCGCACCTCCGTTGTTAGGGGCTACCCGGGCATGGCCCCATTTCAGCACGCGCCGCGGAGCTTCGCACTCCTTCCTCAGCCCCTCGCCCATCGGCGCACCAGCCACCAGCCAGCCAGGACGCAACTAATGAAACATCACTCAGCGTGTCCCCATGGGAATCACCGAACTCATAGATTGAAACAAAGGCAAACTATACAGTGCCGTTCGAACACCTCAGGTTTGTGGCTACCGTGGGCGGGTAAGAGCAAACTTTAATCGCAGGGAAACGACACAAATGCTTAACATCAACGAAAAAGGTGTCCTCATGGTTTCATCAATCGTGTAATACTTCACTCGTGTGGCGGGAAGCGCGGTGACGTACGCGCGTTGAGTCAGTGATGCGGGTAAACGTTCAGAGTTAATTCGTCCTTCGAGGTAATCGCCAGGAACGCAGATAACGGTGACAGGTGACGGTGGTGTTCACACCAGATCCCTGTCTTCAATACGTTCCTCATTAGGCTAATTACACCTCTCTCAAACAGTAACTTACCCGCCGCGGCTAAGGCGTGGCTAAGGCGTTGCGCTGCTGATCACGAGGTCGGGGGTTCGATTCCCGGCTGCGGCGGCCGCTTTTCTGATGGATTGATTTTTGATTGTGGGGTTTAACGCGCCGACGCAACGCAGGCGATGAGGCGCGCCGTAGTGGAGGGCTCCGGATTAATTTTGACCACCTGGGGATCTTTAACGTGCGCCGAAATCTCGTACACACGGGCGCTTTTGCTTTTCGCCTCCATCAGAAAAGCGCCGCAGCGGCCCGGGAATCGAACCCGCGGACCTCGTGCTCAGCAGCGCAACGCCTTAGCCACTGAGCCACCGCGGCGGGTGCTTTTCTGATGGAGGCGAAAAGCCAAAACGCCAGTATGTACGAGATTTCGCGGCGCACGTTAAAGATCCCCAGGTGGTCAAAACTAATCCGGAGCCCTCCACTACGGCGCGCCTCATCGCCTGCGTTGCGTCGGCGCGTTAAACCCTACAATTAAAGTAACTTGAGGTGCAGTGTTTCCCTTTCCTTCCGTCCTTCCTTCTTTTCATCGCGCCACCACAGGTCAGGTCACTTGATGGTCGCGCCACAAGAGCTTTCCGCCTCCGCATGTTGCGCTAGTCTTCCCACGTGGAGGTGTGAGGGGCTGGCTCCTCCTTTCCGGCAGATGCTCTTGGCCCGACGCTTGTCACCCCATACGCGACACTCGCCGAGCAGGAAGTGAACCAACACGGTGCACGCCCTCGACACCCCACCCAGATTCTCTCCGGTCCGTTGCGGCTGCCTCGACCCGAGACTGAACGAAGGAGTATAACCCCGTACAGGAAATGCGAGATGGAGCGCACTTGATTAGGCGCCAGTTCCACGCATATCTCATTCGCGTAGTACCGATAACAGCGGCTAAATGGCTCCAAGAACTGCGATCCTTACCAGGGGCGTGATAAGCCGATAAGGACCCGCTCTGCACGCGGCGGCCTATCTTGCGGGACAAGATGAAAGGCAAGGGACTTGCGCACAAATCTCGCCTCATGTCCACGCTTCATTTATGAAGCAGCCACGCTGACAACGTGCCACAAGTTCCACATCTACCCGCCAGGATGAAAGTGAAAACTGAGGGAAAGCATCTGACAAACGGTCGACGTGCGCTTGGAACCCGTACTGGCGTTTGTGTAAGTAATGAAGGATAAAGAACAAGTTTTAGTCAAGCAGAAAATGCGAGGCCACGCTGAAGCAATCTCGCAGTCATCGGCTTAGCATTTAATCGGCTTGAGATTTTACGTCACCGGTTTGGTAATCGATACGTTCGGTAATAGTGGACGGCGCACATAACCTGACCCTCCTGCCGTCCTTTAACTACCGGAACTTTCATATTCATTCCCGATGTAGCTGAAACATATGCATGGTGTGGAACACGGGGACCACAAATATGCAAAAAAAAAAAAAAGAAGGCTCGAAACGCACCGCAAGCCGTATTTTATTCGGGATTATCCCCCGTGGCCTGTGCACATTGTCATTATACATGTATACCGCATGTTCATCCCTCCTAAAAAAACACAGACGGACTAAAAAAAAAGAAGAATTGCAGAACCTACAAAGTAAGAATCGTCGTATAAAAGTTTAATCCGTTCTGCTATACACCGGGCCCCTTTAAAGAAGGCTTCACTACTACACACACAAGCATTGTTGGGGGTGATATAAAGCAATACCTCGTTAACTCGAACTCGGATATCTCGAAGAATCGGCTAAGTCGAAATTTTCCGCGGCACCGAACCATTTCCTATACGTCTCATGTATTTCTTGCCCTTTATTTCGAAGTATTTTTGGGCCAAATTGCGGATATCTCAAAATCTTGACTGAGATTGGAACGAAAATTTCACTGCCGCGGACCGTGTCACAAGATTCGCGCGACGCTGCCGCGCCCAAGTCCCTCGATTTTTTTTCTCTGTTAGCCGCGCCTAGTTTCCCCTAACGTGAAGTCTGAGCCTAGAGGCATATCATCTTCGTCAAGCAACCACGTGACACGTCATGTGACGGTAGAGACATGCGCAGAGGTACAGTATATTCCAGGCACTATAGTACGGTGTACTAGAAAATACAGCTGTTTCGTGCGGGGAAAACGCCAATGGAGAGGCGCGGGTCCCAGCCGATTAACGTCTCTTGTATGTTTATTTTTCTCTTTCAAACCTTTATGAAAAGCAAGATTGAAAGATGCTGTTGAAGAGCTGGTAAGTAGTAGTGCCTTTTTTGCAAAAAAATCTCAATATTTCATGGCAATTCGCGCAACTTTGCTAATCTCTAAAATCCGCTTATCTCGAAATATTTCCCGGTTTTTAATGGTTCGAGTTAACGAGGTATTACTGTATTACCACCACCACATAAGCGCTCTGATACTAAAATAGGAAGGTCCTACGATATTTAATCACATGCCTCAGTAAGAATTGAATTAGTGGCTAAAAAATTGCAGAAATTGCCGTAGACAGTCCTAAACGATGATCCACCACACTTAAGCGCAAAAATTTCAGACAAAAGACAAATCACAATAAATGCGACCTTAAAAGTCGGCTTCACCACCATACAGAAATGCTTTGCTCGGAAGACATTTTTTAGGGCAGTAAAGGAAGCTTTATATGAAAATAGGGAGGCCCTTGGACCTTACAATAAATACATCCATAAAACCCCGTGTGGCCATACCCTGAGACATTTCAAGGTAGGCTTCTCTGGTACACAAAAATGAAATGCTGGGAGGAAGTTTTTGCATGGACAATATAGAAGGTCCGATATCAAAGTATACCTTCAAAGATACCACGTATCCCTTTGAAGCGCTATACACTGATACCCTTTACAGTCGGCTTCGATACCACACACAACTGCCTTTATGGTAAGACATTCTTAAGGGGCATATAACGAGCCTAATATTAAGGTATGAAGACCCTACCTCGATATTAGGCTCGTTATAGCACCCCTTAAGGATTTTATTAATAACCTCTTCGTAAGCAGCGAAGGTGCGACAGATCGAGCGCTGCAGGCGGACAGGCGGGTTTCTGCCATTTAATGCAGACACTTTTATGCAGTTATAAACGTGTGAGCCGAACTACAGCAACAACTTGCGGTGATTCAAGCGCTGTGGCTGCTGCCGCTCCACCCTCGGCAAGCTGTTCGAACCTCTTCGATACCTTTGAGGGGGAGGGGAAGGGGTGGCTGTCATCATCAAATACCTGGGATATTAACCCTGTATTTGCACTCAAACACTACACAAATGTTTATATAAACTTGCTCCTTTTATCTTTTTTTAACTACTCAATTCCGGCAATTCGCTCGACCAGTTTGGAACGTGTCAAGATCCCCTACCGAGTATGCCACGGGTCCCAATCAGAATGGCGTGAAAAAGAGTTTTAACTCGTAGATGTAACCTTTTGTGGTGCACATAAGCAATTCCATCTGTTTTTTTTTATTTTTTAATGTGAATCGAACATTTTTTAGTGTTTGACTGGAGAGTTTGATATTAGCTAACTTCAAATGTCTTTTTATCCACCTTCTCAGGCGTCTCCGGCCCCAACTGATAAATATGCTGTAGCCTCAAAAGTCAGCGCTTGAGAATGAATCACGTCAGTGTCACACGAACACAGAAAAGCGTTCCGGTTTGTTTTGGAGAAATGTTCGCTGCTCATGACACACGTGCCGCCTCCATAATCATCATCATCACTGCCGAAGCTTGCCTACAAAGAGTGCGCCATAGCCAACACCCGAACCCTGCAGTGGCGACCGTGTACCAGCGAGCAACGTTGGATGATAATCATGATGCAAACGTGCGATAACTTATGCTAGAGGAAGCAGAAATTGCAAGGCAAACCTACGCTGAATAATATACAGTTGTGTAATTATATGTCTGTTCATTTTTTTCTTGTTCGCGTTTACTGTTCTAAAGTACAGACTCTTATAAAACAGCGTATACTATTTTTTAAATATACAATGACACCGCGAAAATAAAATACATTCCGCGCCATTGTGTTTACAATAAAAAGCGCCAGTGTGTCGAGATTTTGGTTTACGTCTCCACAACGGCGCGCCTCACATTCCAAGTGTAGTCTCGGCCCTTAAAACCTCGATCTGTACTTCTAAACATTTTTAGATGCAGAGCATCTGATTCACTCGCCTTGTCCCTCCGGCGTCGTTGTCGTCGTCGGCGTTGTCCACCCCTCCCCCATTCTCCTCGCCGCGCCAGCTGCGCTCTCTGCCGCTCACCCCCTCTCCTCTCCGACAGCGAACACTCTCTCTAGTATTAACTCTATGACTCTCTCGCGAGGGGCATTGGATTGGATTGGATTGGATTGGCTTGGATTGGATTAAATTGGATTGTGTTGCGTCATAGCCGCGGCAGACGCGCTGGGGCCGGCGCATGTGCAGTACTCTCTCTTCCGCGGTTTCCTCTCCTTCGGGCGCGCTGCGCATATAACCGGTGTGCCGTTCTCCGGCGAAGCAACATCCACGCTTGGCTCAAACACCTAGAGTCCACGCCGCTTTACAAGTACGCCAACGTCGTCATCGACTGGGACCGGCTTACGCAGTCCCCTCAATGTTATGCGCGCTATAAAACGCGGTCCCTTCGCCGCTCCGCCTATGCGTCGCATCTACACAGGGGTTCCCGCGAGGGGAGGTGGGAGTTGTTTTTTTTTTTTTTTCTGGGGTGGGTGGTGTCTGTGTGTGTGTGTGGGGGGGGGGGGGGGGGGGGGGCGTGCTAGATTTATTTGAAACTATCGCTGTTCTCAGAGCTACAGCTGAAAAAGCTTTCTACAGTTGCCATTAGAAAGCCCCGAAATCGCTATCAAGTGATGTACGAGCTTAAAATACCGGTTCTTCGTAATCTACCTACCTAAGCCCGTACTGGAAATAGTGCTCAGTTCCTGTCTGCCCAGGAGGTCCGATATGGTGTTCAAATAGACACTTCCGTGACCAAACAGCGCTAAAGACGGGGACGTGACTGCACAAAACACAGCGCTGATTAGCGCGGCTGAGAAAGTAAAGACCCGGTTGTTACTCAGTGTCGACCTTGGGGCAATTCGACAAACCATACGATGGATATTTCGAGGGCAGCGTGTGCCTAACGTGAATCTCCGAGGGCAAAACGAACGCCCTTGCGGGGTCTCCAGCAGTCAAGGTGCAACGATAACTGAAGAGGCTCTTATCAGACGGGACAGTCCCTATTGTTTAACCGGTGCGGCCGGATGATGGCACGGATACCGGCAATTACGTCACCATCCCCGCGGCTAAAAAACGAAGACGCGGGATTTCGAAACCTCTAGTTGTCGCCATGATATTGATGTACTTTAGGTTGCATTGAGATTTGCGTTACAAAATACCCAGAAATTTTCAGAAATTGTTCTGACACTTTAGCGTAAGAGCGTTTCTTTCCGCGCGTCCATCGCCTCTCTCATTTTATAGGCATCGTCCTACAGGGTGAGGATCACGTGACGAACGTGGGCAGCTTACCTCTTGCCCGCTTCTGCCGCAAGAATGGCTCTCACACGTCCAATTTGCCGAAGGTTTCTCCAGAACATCTGCAGCGAGCGTCTCTCTATGCCCTTGACAGCTATTCTTATTTTTCAGGCACTGTTTGGCCGCACCGATAGAGGGCCGAGATCAACGACATGAGTGACAAAGCATGTACTTACTTAATTATACACAAGCGCACGCGATACGCCGACAGTACTATACACGGTTAACCAACAATATATCGGACAAGAAAAAAAAAACAAATACAAACAAATAAACACTGATATTATCTAGACACAAAATTACTAGTATAATCTGAGCGTAATTATATGGTGATAAAGAAAACAGTCCCTAAATTATTCGATACAAACACCGTCTATTTAATTATGCTGTCGTATAAAAGATTCAAATGCCGCCCCGGGTTGACGCAAAAGAAAAAAAAAATATGCGTGCGTCACCATAATCGGGCGACACATTTGATGAGAACACGTACGGGTACAGCGGCGGCCACTAACTATATGGTGCATTGCTGTCGGGCATTCACCTAACAGGTGAGCTAACAGGTATCCACCGAACAGGCCTGAAACCCGGCGGCGGGATATACCGCAGCTTTTTTTTTATATAGACTAAATCTACCCTGCAGCACGACGTAATACCAAGCCGAAGCAGCAGGGCTTTTGGTAACAGCATACCGTTTGTAATTCAATACGGGAGCGTTCGAATTTCGCGGAAGTCGACGCCGGATCACGCGATGATTGACTCGAGCGCCACTCGCCTCGTGCTCCGCGCAGCAGACACACTGCGTGTGCTCGCATTACTATTACCACTACGTCCCGCGAAGCACGTGAGCCGGAATGCAAGGTTTTCGCGATACTCACCGCTGGCGTTATTCACTCTTCTTCGCCGCCAGAGCCCTCGCCGTCGTTAAGCGGGATTGCAAATCTAACCGCGTCACACTTGCTGCCACGGACTTCACGCGTCACCGCCAGCGCGAAAACCACCAAGTCAGAACAGCTGTACAGTGTACGCGCTCGTGTAAACCAGCGCGTGACGCTTTCGCGATCAACGCCCCATCTTGCTTGTGCGCCGCGAAGGAAAAGAGGGACGCGGCAGCCAGCGTTGCCAGGCGCGCGGTTTGCTCCCGCTCGCGTTGGCGGGGTCGGAGCTCTCTAAGCGCTCCCGGGTGCAGCGAACTTCCAGGAAACCTCTGATTCACTGCACTCAGGTAACAACGGCGCATAACTCACGTGCCTAACTTTGACGCTCGGCGCGCTGCATATATACCACGCTGTGCCTTAAAGTATTCTTTGGCTGTATGAAATTACTCGCTCTATTGTATTCATGGAGGAAATAAAAGCCATGATTACCGCAGAGTCTCACAAATGGTTTCTGACTTATCTCATATGGGATTTTATCTCATATCTCATATGATCGGAAGCTTTGTACGTGTGTTCAGAGGTGAAGCCGAATTTTAAGGTATCGATGTAAGCTTGGATTTTGTAAGCTGGCTTCCCCAGATTACACGTTCTGCAGTGAAGCATGGCCAACTACAGATGGAGTATGACTACACAAAACGGCGCTAACTTGTGTTATCAAAAGTATCGCGAAAGAAATCACGTGACAATTACCCGCTAAGACGACTCTACGTGCGTGAAATCGGGCTTATATTGTGTTGAAACGGTCAGTTGAAAATCGCGAAAAAGGAACGGTTTTGGATAAGACAATACATACATCGATCATGAAGATTGAGTGCAATACATGTCACCTTTATACCACGTATCATACATAAATCACGTATCGGTACACATTTAGATCGTCCATCATAGATGCGTTTACTCAGCTCGCGAAAAATCGTCGCTTTCACGTACGCTTCTCTCAACTTTCTTGCCGAAGGCGGCACAGTAGATTTTTACACCATTTCATATCTAAAAGCGTTACTATCCCGCTAACTAGTTGTTAATCCATGAGCTTCATAGCGCGAAAACAGACCAGAGACAACATGCTTCGCGCTGTGAAGCATGTTTCATATCACCAATAATTGTTCTGCAGTACGTCATTACTGCCCGTCGTCACTGTCTTCACTTTAGAGTCCTATACACCCGAGAATTACTTTTAATCGTATCACATTCACCCCGCTATTTTTTAACCACATAACCATCCATTAAGGTTGCGCCAAAATAACCGAAACGCCAATCGAAAAGTCGCGACAGAAATCCGGCAGTGCGATCACTGCGGGAGCGCGCCCCGCCTCACTGTTTCACCGCCGTGACACCCCTCGTGCGCATGCACGTCATTGGGCCTGCGTTCGTGCCAACCCGGCCAATAAGAACGCTCTAGCGGCGCCGGAGCACACTGCAATTGCTGCAATGCGGGGTGCCGTAAAGCCCCTCCATACTGCTCTCATCTGTGGCTACGATGGAGCCAGGGGTTTATCCAGAATTTCGATTTTTGGGAGGCGTCAAAATCAGCTCCTGAGGGGGGGGGGGGATGTTGGGCGTGTATAATGTATAAATCCCTGGGTGCGCTGCTCGTGGTTGTAGAATTTTTCTTTTTCTTTTTTGTTTTTTTTTTGGGGGGGGGGGGGGGGTCGAAGTCCTCTTGGAGGGGGGTGTGTTAAGGGGTGGGGGTGTGTACAAATCCCTGGATGGAGCTGTCGCGGTGGAGGGGGCTTAAGGGTGCCGGAGAGCAGGAGTGCCAGAACAGGGGGAGCGTCGGCTCCACCTGATTTGCAGATGGGGTAGCACGGCTCCCCCATTCAAACGGCACCTGTAGGCTTCTGCAGAACCATAGACGGCTCCAGAAAGGTTCGATTTACTTGCGGAAGACAAAAAGTGGAAGAATTATACGACACTCGCTCCGAATCTCGGGGCGCTGGTTACTATTTAAACGACCTTCGCCGCCTTTATGGATGACCTCACTGTTCTGGAAAGTTAGCGATTTTGACGTCTCCCGTATTCGACAGATATTGTAGAATGACCTTCGTAGCCCTAGCCTCCCGTCGCCAATATGCGGCCTTGTAGCGCATCGACGCTGGCTGTATTGACGTAAAGATGAATAGTATAATAAGTATATTGTCTTTGCCCTTGTATCGGGTCCATTTCACCGTGGTACCAGCCAGCCTCACTCGCTAGTATGAGCAATATTTTTTTTTACGTAAACGAGCTCAGATATCTTTGGACATTTTAACCCGAGGTTTGTGGTTTCCCGGTTACAAATATATGAGAGCAGTTACATTATCACCCAGAAGAACAACGTCGTCAGCGTATAGCAATCCCGGAATACGATGTTCGGCTGTGCGATAACTGACTTTTTTTCACCTTCTTTTTCAATACTGCGATGTAAAGAATGAACAACATTGGGCTCAAACGGAATCTCAATTGCTTCAATATTGTATGGGTGTTGACCCGACGTATGCATGCTCTTCTGCCCTTCGAATGTCCAGTGAACTCAATAATCTTGATAAATGACCCTAAAGAAAACTCTATAACCTCGTCATTTAAACTCTCCAGTTTCAGTATACTACACAGTGATTTTCTATTTACATTATCCAAAAATGCTCTCCAATTGATGGTCTATCTTCAGCTGATCCTTGAAATTTCAATACGCTGCGTCAGCACGAAGAATTATACAAGCGCCTGCCTTGACTGAATCCCGTCTGAAGTACGTACCCCGATGATTTCATTTGCTCCCACCCGATGTTCGAATTTCTAATTTTATTGCCTGCTTTACAAATCTATATATCATGATATGTAAGAGGCCTGCGTGAATTAAGATTGGCTTCGTTGCCTTTACGTTTAGACAAAAATTCACCCTGCTCTAAAACCAATCTTCCCAAGCTGCTCTAATCAATGATCATTGCTTGGCTTCTCAGCTGCATTTGTATTTTATTCGGACCAACTGGTGTTAGGGGGGAAGCTTTTTCCCTGCCCTTTTTTAGTCGAACTTTCTTGAATTTAAATCTTTCCACAGGCATCTGTGGCGCTACATGCGCATCGGTACAACCATATCGTTGTAGATAATATACTTCCTCCAATTCTCTGTTGCTTCTGAAGTAAATTCACAACGACACCATTCAAAACATTAGATACTGACGCGGATAACGCGATATTCGATTCGACGTAGGATAGCATTACCCAAACAGTGGATATGAACGCCGCAAAAACAAAACAAACACGCACCACACTTGTAAGTGCCACTCGATCGCTCAAGAAACGCCAAGGGATTTTCCTTCCTCCTCAGTTGTTTACCACGCGGCAGCTCGCTGACGCATAAAATTGAATCGCGGAATTGTTGAGGGGCGCAACGAAAAGTGAATGCGTTGTATGCAACACGCTAGTTTGAATGACAAGGATATAAGCTGTTCGAAATTCGAAATGTATTGCGTTTCGAGGGCTAGGCGCCGGATAGTATTTTTTTATATATATAGTGTAGGGGGAGGGGTGTGGACTACGACTACGGACGTCAACGCGGGTGACATCGTGAGTTACTGAAATGCTCTGCATTTAAAAATATTCTGTGTACTGAATGTATCGCACTTTGAGAGCCTGCGATCGAACACCTACAACTCGCAGTCTCGCACCTCCGCTAGCGGCGACACACTTCTCCGCAATGCACCGGTGTCGTGCGGCTAAACGGCAAGATGGGGAGCGCTTGTTGGGGGAGCGCCTTTTACCTCCTTGGATTGGGTCTATTCCACCATTTGATTCCACCCTCGTACTTCTCTTTTCGCACCATACTGGCCACTTAACGATCTCTACATAAGAAAGCCCAGCTACGTACTGGTACAGTCGCCAAGTATCCGGTTATCTGATCGGACGATGGAATTTTTTTGCCTGTAATGCTCTTTTTTTGTGTGCGTGTGAAAAACGATGAACTTGATTAGCTTCGCGCTCCTAGACACCGAGGTACATATTCCTGACGACGCCGAGACTTCAGCAATAGCGAGAGAGATAGAGAGAAAGAGAGAGAGAACAAACTTTACTGCCACCAGAACCTAGGTCCAGGCCCTGATTACAGTCTTAAACCGGGCCCACTTAGTACTGTACGTTCACTGTCGGCGCGGTGGAGTCAGGCAGAGCTCACAGGAAGTGATGGAGGCGGGGGATGGGGCAAGAGATGGTGGGGTGCATTAAGTTCTAACCACATGAGGGATGAATGGGACAGGAAGGACGGCCAGGACGTCGATGGACGCGGTGAAGATTGAGATGGGAGGGAAGTGAAGAATTAAGTTTGAGCCTCCTGCCGAATGAGGCACGCAGCCTCACAGTTAGACGGAAACTCGGGGCGGGGGAAGGGGGGGGGGGGGGGGGGGGGGGGGTGTACAGGGTGTACAGGGTTCGTGATAAGCGCTGGGCGTGTAAGTGATAACAGGGGGAAGCGCGGTGCTGAATGCGAACAGTCGGCGGGTGGTACAGGGTTGGGCACGACACGGGAAAACCCGAATACGCGACCCCAGGAAGGTTACTCGGGTTAGCGCGTTGCCGTCCATGCTAGCGTGGCCAGAAACCCAAACCAGCGTGAAACGACGCCGAGAATTCGAAGCAAGTATCGAAGTGACGAAGTCAGTTTCATGGTGAGCGAAATTATGAACGGCTGATTGGCAGTCGGGAGCATGGTGGTAGTAGCGTGTTCTATTGCAAGGGCAATTAATGGCGTATTCTTCGAGGGAGGTCGAATTAGGTGGGGAAAGAAAAGAAACCGAGGCAGTGTGTGTGTGGTTGGAGAAATGAAGCCGTGCCTGTTGAGCAGACACGAGGTTGCCGACCGCGAGCGCTTTTTATCACACACGTGCGCCAAATTTAAGATGTTTAATTTAAAATGTTCCCTAGCACGTGTTGTGAGGTACAGCAAATGGGAGCGTGTGCCGGGAAAGGGAACTGCAACGCCGTGGGAGGGTTCTAAGAAATGGCGCCGGAGCGCGCCGTGAAAGAGAAGCAGCGGCGCCGAAGGAGGGCAGACCGTTGCCGCTCGTGAAATGATGATGATAAATTCTTTTATTAGGAAGGGGAGCTAGGACCGAAGGTCGCTGGAGGGGGAAAAGGTGGAATAGGGAGGGAGGTAGACGCTCACTAAATCCCGCTCGCCAGGCCACTGGCAACGCCAAACTGGGCTAAGGTCACCAGGTGTTGAGGATTTTCGAGAATGTCCCTATGCAATGCTTCTATATCTTAATTTTGAAAAACAATATATGGTCCAGTCTAGGAATATCAAAAGCGGAACAGTGCAGAACAAGATGGTCCATGTTTGCTTCACACACAGTGTGACTAAAGGTACATATGTGCAGGGGGCATGCAGCGGTGCCAATGCCATTCTTCCGGTCAGCACGTCTGCCGTTTATGGATGATATGAGGTGTAGTGGCCGTGTTGGCAAGTACTTTGTTGATAAATATTTCTTGCGATCGGCTGAGGGGTAAATCCCTAAATATTTGTGGAGGGGTGATGCTTTTCAATCTCTCGCGGTGAAGAAACCGGAGGTAGCGTCGCAATCGCGCCATTTCGAAGTGGCCGCCTGGCAGCGAGTCCGCGTAGGGGTGGTCGCGGAGGTCGGGAGATCTGTGCAGGAGAGGCTGGAGATGTACAGGTAGAACTCCAGATTGTGAGGTGGCAAGACCATGTGCCACCTCGTTACCACCCCCGCGATCTTCGACGTGTCCAGGTGACCGTAGCGTCAACGTCGTTCCTCTGCTTGTGCTGTGGTATCTGGCGGATGCGTTGAGCAGTGGCGTCGTCTGTTTTTTGGGTCCTCAATGCTACGTAGTGCCTCAAATGAGTCTGTATATATGACGGAAAGCCCGGTGTTGTCCCTCAGAGCTGTCCTGATAGCCAAAAGTTCGATCTGCTTGTGCAGGTGTTGCGTGGTCCAGAGTGCAGACGTAACGTCTGGCTTCTCTGGTCGAGGGTTTGTACCAGGCCAAGGCCAGACGAAATCTATCGAGAGCGGCGTCAGAAAATACTGCATTGGCGTTGTGCTGATACGATCCGCCAACTCGTGAGGCGAATCGAAGGCACCCACGGGAGTGGACGACACGAGGCTCCTGCGATCCATGGCCAGCAAGTAGAACGAACTTCGAACGGTGCTTGATGATGGGCGCGGCCGCAAAGTTCAACAGCAGATGAACTTACACTGGTTTAGCCTTTACATTAATTTATTTTACACTAGAAAGTTCAAGCCATTCCATGTAATCATTGTCTGAACTCTTGTAATGCGTTTATCTTAGGCGTGAAATGTAGGCCCCTCGTAGAACCAATTTTCATAAGGTTCTGGTGCGCAAGGGTGCACTCGCAGGGAAAATGGTTCTTTCTAATGCGTTGTTAGCAAATAAATGGTTGCAAAGCAGGAATGATACCTCCACACCAAGGGGGCATGCTGGCGAGGGTTTAAAAAATCGTGAACAATTATGGAACTGCTCTTCACGCTTTTGTTCAAATAAAAATCTGTTAATTAAGGTCACCATATGAGATGAAAGTTGCCCCCATATAAAATGTAACACCATCATTTAAAGTGAAAACAGCAGGATAGATTCTGCATGTTTGTTTTATGCCATTAAAGAATTTTGCAAACCCTCTTAAATCGGCCTGTTATTTTTCTATAGGCCACCTACAGAAGATTGCTTGAGAAATTGCAAATTTCAAGTTTTGTATTGGAAATATAAAAAATTCATTTCGATTCACTATTCGAACAAAATCATTATTTGGTTTGTATTTACTTCAATACTTCAAAATAAAAATAATTTGCACTCCCAAGACAAAAAACTTGATGAGGGGATCAGAAAAATCTCGTCACCAAGAACAGGCCAGAAGATGCAGGATAGAAGCAGTTGGAAGCATACAGGGACGCCTTTTGTACAGTGAATAGCGAAGCTGCCGCTGCTGCTGCCGCCGCGGCACAGGGGCACAGGCAGCACAGGCGCGTTGGCGTTGGCGCCTCCTTTTGTACAGTCATAGGAAAGACAAAGCAAGAGAGCATTGGCAAACTTGCTTTACCTAGCGCACTGCCAGTGCTCATTGTCTTTTCTTTTTAATTCATGAAAGAAGGTCCCCGTTTCGGCCAACCATATGCTTGCAGAAAGCTAAAAGTTGAGAGCAAGTTTCTGAGACAATCATATAAATCTAAAAATTTGCAAGTCAGCAGTTCAACATAAATTTCTGAACAAAAAGGCAAACTGCTATTTTTTATATCATCCACGAGTGAACATCCTTCGGAGATCTGTAAATGGACATCCTTTGCATATTTGTTTATCACACACCTGCAAAAATATCCAAAAATAGACATACAGCAGTTGTCCAATTTTGACAGTGGCTGTGAGGAAATTTTGGCTACTAAAGTTAGATTTTGTAGATTGCCAGCAAAGTAATATCACTAAAACCAAACATGCGACAGAAATCCCAGTCCTGCCAATGGGGTACGCAATGCAAGTGTTGTACCTATATTTTTTTCCGAAAATTTGAAGTTTTCTGCATGCTTAGCATTACTGTGCATCAGACAGCAGGCAAAGTAAGTATTACCAGCCACCAGTGCCGAAGAAATTTTGGCAGTTGTGGACAAGTAAAGCTGCTCACCTACCCATGATGATGATCGTTGGATGTTTATGGCGCAAGGCCAACTGGGGCATGCTCACCTACCCACCTAGCACTGTGTTTTGTGGGGGCGTATATAATGCAGTTATCTGGTAGTCAAGGCAGCATCTCAGTTCTGGCATTCAAGAAAGGAAGTAGACATGATCAACGAGAGTTTCCGGTGCTCATTACTTTATGGAGGATACATGCAAGATATTACAGAGCCCCTAGAAGGAAAACTTTGGTTAGTCAAACAGCCATTAAAAAAATACTGGTGTCCTATTCAGGTGTAAAAAAATGCGCACCAAAATTGACAAAAAGAAGGTCCCTAAATGAAAGGCATTCTGGCTCATATCAGTAACATGACTGACACCGGAGGATAGGAGGAAAAAGACGATATGGGAAAATTGAGAGGGCAAAATGTAGATTCAGCTGACGGAGGATTGGAATGGCTGGAAGCCATTAGATGGAGCATCCACAGAGGGGCCACTGCTGGCTGCCCACGGTGACGCCAAGCAGAATCCATCCTGGCAATATGCAAGCAAATTACGCATCTTCCGTGTTCTTGGCAGCATTGCAAGAACAGGCACAGAACATGAAATATGTCATATAAGGTGTATTTTTTACTGTTTCGTAAGAATAACTTATTTTCAGGAAGGCGTAGACCTAGCTTCCAGCCCTTTGCTTAAAGGAGCCATGAAGAGAAAATGCAAGTTGGTTTTATTCGAAAGATTTCGTGTTTTATAGTGCCCCCAGCGCTTGTCCGGATACAAACGGTGCTTTATTCACTGAGAAATTAAACAATTTAGGTTAAAATTTTGATTTTCCCGCTCAATCGTGCGTTTTCGTGGTCCCAAGTGACATCACGGGAACCGACCGCTCTGCAGCCTAGAGTACCTTCATTCACGCATCCGCCGTACAGGGTACAGACACGTAACGCTAGCGCCGCCATGTTCGGTTGCTCGCTCGCCGCCGAAGCAAGTCATTGTGTCAAAACCGCGCTAAAATTATCGCCGCAACGCGGTTTACTGAAGAGTTTGAATCATATGTCTGTTTCGCGTTGCTAGGTCTCGTGGGAAACGAAAAGAATAACGCGTGAGCCGTTGGCCCAATTGCGGCGGCACGGGACCGTTCAAAGGTTGTCTCCACCCTGTACAGCGGTGTTGGTTTGTTCCCGCGTTTCTTTACGTTCCGTAACCTAGATGGCGCCACCATACCGTGGCAAGCGTTTGGTTTGTTTTTGCCCGCATTTAACCTGGCTTGTTTTTTGTTCTGGGAGAAAATATTCGTTCCCTGAAACAGTGCTCGCTCGACAAATGGGGTTCACGTAAGACACCGTTGCTTGCGTCAATCGGCCAGTGTCGTTTTGAGACAACCCCAAGCCCCGTATTGCTTTGCAGCGAAATCAAGCATGCTGTGCGCAGTACGAACAGCAGCAGAACGCATCAGTACTTCTATGTTTACATGTGCTTTCGTAACTTCCACTGTTTGTCCCATCATTCTTATTGCTTTGTAAAGAATTTGCCCTAAAGTTAAGCGCAAATCGCTCGTTCGTCTAGTTTGTAAGTTCTACCTAATTTGCGTCTGCTTCTGCCAGCCTCCGCCAATCACAGAGCTTAGCTCATGTGACGACATAGGTTCTGTTGCGGGAAATGAGCTGGTGGGTCGCATGACCATTCCCGTTTTTCCTAATTATGTAGCTTATTTGAGCGAAGTTTACGTTAAAAGTGGTGTCAGTATGATTCTAACGAGACAATCTTTTGAATGAACCAAACTTGTGTTTTCTCTTCATGGCTCCTTTAAACTGCTTTATAAAATACACGTTCCTGCTGAAAGGTTCATGAAATGCACCCGAAGTACATGGCAAGCACATAACCTTTTGTTCCATCCGCAGTTTCTGTACAGCCAAGGACCACTATTTTGGGCCTGATGGGGATGGTAAAGATGTTCAAATTAGCAAACAAATTAAAAACTTGAAACCCAGAAGCACTGATGTGTTGCCAAATAGTTCCTTCAAGAATGAACGCTTTGTCAAGCAGTGAATTGGCTGGTGAATAGCTATGACAGGCACAGCAGACATGAATGCAAGGAGCCGCAGCATTTGTTAATAATACTCTTTACATACTGGTGACTTTATTTCATTCAGTGCCAGCAAGAAGAAACCTTGGGGAATGTACAACATCCTGGTGCATGGTGGAGCCAGGCTGTCAACGCTGCTTGCCAGACGACTCTCTGAGCTTTCCCATAAGCAGCTCATTCTTCCGGCATTCCTTCATAAGTAAAGACAAGAAATGAAGACAAAGTCACTCACAAAGGTAACTACCGCACAATACGGGCGCTGCACAGAATAAATCATTTAAATGACCAGTGTACTGATTGTCACTGCCCTCCAACTGCTATGCTTCACTAGCATTAGTCAATGAATGGGTAGGACTTTTGGCATCAAAAAACCTCAAAACCATCATGCCAAAAAGTGAACCAGAAATTCGGAACACCTTTTCATTACTGCAGTTAAAAATAAAAACATCAAAGATTCTCAGCGCAAAAGCTTTGTAGGTACTACCAGTAGCATCTCTTAGGCGGAATCATCCTCAACCAAATGTTTAGATGAATTCAGCATTTTTTTTTCTTTACAGCTAGAAATGCAAAAGGTAAATGACAATCGATACACATGTTTTAACTAGTAATGTCTATAGGAAAAAAACCAGAAATCTGGATGTAATTCAAGAAAGGACTTGTATGAAGTTATGAAGTTTTTCCATTTTCATTATTAAATTTTTTCACTGCAAGAAGTGATGTTTTCCAGGTGATGCCTTCAACTAACGGCCCCACTTTCTGCTCAAGTCTGCATACGGAGACCTTTGAAATCATCAGAGCTTGCAACAGCATGTGCCAGGCAGTTTGTGCCTGTACGTGAAGGATCAAATTGTCGGAAGCACAATCACTGCTGGCCAGCTAAGCACTCTAGCGTCCACTGTAGATACCTATCGTGAGTGCACTTATGTGCACTTAAATCTGTGCATTTCACTGCTTTTCCTCTGCTGCAATCTGTCTCTGCAAATGATACCTTATGCATTACCCCATAACAACCAAAACCAGCTACCACAACCAAGGACAAGGGCGGTGAACTACTTGGGTGCGTGCAGGCCTGATTTTACTATATTTATTTCAAAAGCTCTGAAAATCCCACCCCTGACAAAAATCCTTGCTTGGTTTGAAGCTTTGATCGTTGCAATAAAGTTGAGCTGCATGGAGAAAGAGAATTTTCATTTGTCTTAGCCATGCAGTTCAAAGCTGAGTTTACCCATTACCATCTTGTGGAACACAGGCACAACAGCCTCTGCCATCTTTCATGACACACCTATGGCGGCATCTTCAGCAGATCCCAACTATACTACGAGGATCTTGCTCATGCCCGTGACGGCAGAAAGCAGCATACGCACCTCCTTGAACTCCTTCACAGTCCTGAAGTACAGCCTCTGTTTGTCTACGAGCTCCAAGAAGTGGTCGTGCAGACGATCACGTGACATCTTGGCCTCTTGCCTTTTCTTATCCACCTGCGGCAGCAATGAGACAGGCCACGTATGTGTGCTCAGAGGGAAAACGTCTTTCCAGCCAGCCTTCAAGCAGCTGACTGCCCCACACGCACCTTTGCAAAGGAAATGTTGCCTTCTCGCCTGTGTCCCATTTATGCGTTTGCTTTCCTTATGATGAAAATCAAATCATAACAGGACTGAGAACCCTTAGCCAGAAACCCGTGAATTTTGTCAATTTCCGACAAGGTTGTCATTTTTATCTAAATATAAAATGCTGAAGGTAAATTTTTCACCAGGGTTTTCGGTTTCCTACCAATGAGTGATTTAAGTTCAAGCACAAAATGCACCATTAATATTATTTATCCCCTCCCCAGAATTCAGTTGTTAGCGAAAAAAAAAAAAAAAAATTGGGGCACCTAAAAAAAACCCAACTGCATATTTGCAATATTTCTTCCCAGGCTGAATCCAGCTAACACAACTGCAAGCACAAAAGTACTAAAATAAAACCAAAGTAAAGCTCGCAAAATAAGGCATCTTATTGAAGTGCTCTTTAAAATCACTGTTTGGTTTAAGCAGCTGAGAGCCGAATTATAAATAGACTTTGTGGCGGCTTTAAAAAACAGTCCGTAACCACAGGGTTAATGTTGGATCCCAGAGTCCAAGCTATTCTCAGAATTAAAAAGCAAGCCATGTTGTGGTTAATGCCAGTTTTAAACATAGCAATCTTGGGAGCAGACACCATCGATTGCTGTCATTGCACTCAGGAACTAACTTTGTACGCGATTCGGAAAAAAAAAAGGGAAAAAAAAGTTGCGAACGATTACAATACTCTTTAATGCAAGAGTTGAGCGCAGCTGTTTAGATGTTCTGACAGTGACACTGCAATGTGAAAGGAGTGTGGCATGACTGCTGTGCTAATCGGGAAATCGCAGGAGGGAGGGAGTTTGTCAGTGACGTGTGGGTGAGTCTCCTAGAAGTTGATGCAGACAGATGTCAGCTCATGCAGCGTTCTGTTTCCAGTTACGGTATTGGCAGACGCGTTCCTTGCGTACCATAGGACATCTACCCTGGTGCCATCTCTAAGCGACTGGCGCTGGGTTGCTTCCATACTCTTCGAAACCATAACGAAGCAACCGTAGTCACCTCCCTCTGTAGCATGTGCTCTGCTTGCAACCGTAGTTATGCCGTAGGTGAAATGGTCGGATCCTTGACAGCACAAGCAGAAAACGGCATACGAATAACCACATCTCCTCCTCTGCCTGCCCCCCCCCCCCCCCCCCCCCCCTCCTCTCCTTTGCCATCACTGCCATTCATGTTCAATCAACCATGCCGGCAGCACTGCTGTGCTGTAAGCCTGAAACAGGCACACAAGAGCTACCCTCTAGAGAACACCTAGAGCCACTAGATCAGGTGGCTCTAAGAACACCTTTCCAGCCCCTGTTCTTGAGGGCTGCAGGTTGCTTCCAACTGAACGCATGCACAAGCTTAGAAGCTATTTTGGACAATCTGATATGACAACAAACAAAACAAACATTGTTTTACCACACTTAAAGGACGTCTAGGATGGTTTTAGATTACTAGATTACATGGTGATTTGAACTTTGCACGTTTGAACTTTGATTTGAACTTTGGGGTGCCCACCACGGATGTGTAATGGGCACCCCAAACATGCGTACTATTACATCAGAGAATAAATAAAATTTGAAATGATAATTGAATGCAAAAAGCAAAGAAATATAAAAGTAAGAAACAGTAGCTCCCAAACTGCTATACCAGAAAGATAGTTGTCTAGGTGTACTGCACATCCCTTCCCGACTATCTGTTCTGCTCAAACATGCTGCTGCTATACCACGTTCACACGCCTTTAGTTGTTTCTACATATTTCAAAGTTCACTTTTTAACCACGGTTCACGGAGGGTGAGACAAGGAAGAGCAAGGGTGTACCTTGAGCCTGTTTTGCTTCACCCCATCAACAATGAGTTCAAACTGCGCCAGGAATTGGTCCTTGGTCGTTGCACTGGACATAGCTCTGTAAGGGGTGAAACGAGTTGAGTGCACTAGCCTTGCATGAGGCAAAACTTGCAACATGAAAAACGGTACAGACCCCCTCGTGACAACCCGGTGAACAGTCAGCAACTAGTTACTCACATTTCAGTTTCAGTTTATCTGGGCTTTGGGTTGGGAAGGAGTTGAAGACTATTGATCAAAAACTGTTTCCGGATTATCGTAACTGGTTTGTAGAATTACGAAGAACCCCATTGCAAAACCGCCCGGAAACAATAGAAATTGGGATTATCAGCACCCTGACACTGTTTGAGGAACACTTTGGGCTCTCAAAGTTTCAGCACCAACTCACCCATCCGACACCAGCGCTTACGCTGAAATTGTGAAGTATCTTAGATGCCGATGGCACAATATAGGCATGATTGCCCGTTAGGTTTTCCCCAAGCCCCTACACAAATTGACACCATTTTAAATTAACCTAACTGTCTTGAGACCGAAAGCTCGAGCGCTAACATTAAGTAGACAGCCGCATTCAGAACCTCCAAGCAGGCACGGCACGACATCAACTTCATCTGGTAATTTTACTGGAATGATCACACTGAGAACGGAAAAGAGGAAAGCAAGGCTAGTGTTAAAAGAATACTTACTCAGAGAAATTCTCCAGCACCGAATTGAGAAGGCCAATCTGCAAAGGCGTGCAGTGTGCAACTGTTTATTTCGCAGAGGCTCAATCCTTCAAGCAACAGTTAGATTGAGTCTGCATTAGCTCACACCCCAATGTAAACTGTGCTGCACTGATGCTGCATATAAGTTGACATCATTTCCTTGGTTATAAAATTTCTTGGCCTTCTGACTTGGCAACCATTTTATTGATTTTAAAGCAGTCCAGACTAGGCACGACAAGAATAGCACACTTGCAAGAGAACATTTAAAGGAAACTTACAGGCCCGAGAACAGCCTAGTACTCAATGGTTCTCATAAAGGACTGCGAAGATAGCAGTGCAAAAGTTGCCTCACCTTACAGCTTATCCCATATAATAATCTTGACAATTTCTTGTTCTCTCAGAGAAATTGGTAAAATCCATAGAACTTTCACTAATTGCTGGTAAAAAACAAGTCAGGATACAGTAGGAAGAAAGCAAGTGCATTTGAGAGTACCATACGGGTCACAAGTTGCCGTTTCGAAACTTTTAAACTGCCGCTTAAAGGATGAAGAGAGCGAAGGCTGCCACAAAACATCATGCCACATCAGTTTTATCAACACCAAGACACCGCCAAAGCACCATAGGTTTGCGATATTGAGCATATCTGGCTTTGGTATTTACTCCACAAAGGTATTTTTCCACAACAGCCCATAACAATTGGACTTCAATTAAGACTAGCCCTACCTTTAAATCAGGCAAAGATGCATCACGTGTGAAGTTACAGCAGGGACCTAGTGTATACATGTGCTTATACACAACCTTCCAGCCATGATGTATTTTACATGGCTTTGAATGCAAAACAGGAGTTAATCAAGCAGCCTGCTCCAAGCCAAACGCACCTCTTTGTCCAGGTACATGCGAATGTCATCCAGGGTGTTGTACAGCGTGAAGAACTGTTTGGTTTCCCGGTGCGTGGCTGCCACTGTTGGCCACAGAGGAAGTCAACACATGGGAAATGCGACATGAGTACATGAGTGTGCGTACGAGTACGCACACACACACATAGGTGTGCACACAGAGAGAGACAGAGAGCCTGAAATATAGACACTGCACCAAAATACGATGGTAGCCTTTTTTCCCCTACGCACACGGGCTCACATAACAGGAAGTTTTAGCACCCTCAGCTTTCTGCATAGCTTGCTCCTTGCAAATGATGTGAAATCCATTAACACCAGCCCAATTTTCCTTGTGTATACAGGCTATTTGTACGCATGATTTGAGTCAGGCAAGGCACAAATTTTTTTTTTTCCCCTTTCTGTTTACAAAAAATCAAAGAAAAACACGTTAATTTGCTTAACGTATTTACACGATTGTAAGTCGACTCGAATGCAGGTTGACCCCCAAAAATTACATCTATATAAAAAAAAAAATGCAAGCGCCGCGTTGAAAATCGTATCACAAAGAAAAGCTCTTCCGTTAACCCACACGGCGGCTCTCCACAAGAGCTGTGCGCTCGTCGTATGCGGGCTAGATGTTAAAAAAGAAAAGCTTTTGTATAAGCACCCGGAATAACAATGCCCTGTAGTTTGAGCGGGAAGAATACATTCGCTGCGAGATGACAACCATCGAAGCAACCGGCAGCGGCCACTGCCACTGCCGCGCGATACCAAAACAAACATGGCGGCTACGTTAGCGCCGCGCATTGAATCAAGGGATTCGCTAATGCTCATTTTGTTTGTTTTTTGATACGAATAAAACTCTTCTTGGCACGTTTTTGCAGGCGATTCGTGTGCGTCGGCGTTGCGCGGGCGACTTTTTGACGCCCGCGTCGACGACTCCGCGCGCGCGGCAGCTTCTACTGCTTCTAAAGGCCGAACCTCATAGAGCATTTTTTCACGCGATTCGCGCGCGTCGGGCGCGGCAGTGGGAGGAGCCTGACGACTTGCCTCAAAGGGGAGGCGCGCTCTTCAAGCCGGCAGTTTGAAAGCGCTTGCGACAGCCGGCTGGCGCCGCCGGAGACGTTTAGGCTTACTACGGTGGCGGATATTTGATTGGCGCTTTCCCTAGCGGCGCGGATGATGGTTTATAGTGTCGTTTTCGACCATATTATCAGCTCCTATCCTGCACAAACGCCTTCGTTTGTGCCTTCAGTGATATCTTAAAGAGCGGTTAGAAGCGGTCGCTGGAGCTACGCGGACCTCTTCGCAGCTGGTGACGACGCCATGTGGCCATGTTGCCGCCGCCGATCGCGTAGCGCACGCAGGTGGCATTTCGCTGCAGTGTCAGCGGCGCATTTTCGCGAGCAGAAAACGCCCCATGCGGTTCACACTTTTGACCATAACCATGGGAACGAGGGTGCAAAGCTGTCCCCACCTCGTAGCAGCCCTGATTTCTCGTTTCTCTTGCCGTGACTAGCGGTAGACGGTTTGATTTCGATTCTAAGTCGACCCCCCAACATTGGATTGTCAAATTTGAAAAAAAGGGTCGACCTACAATCGTGTAAATACGGTACATAGGCTCCGAAACACTTTCTGACAATGTTACAGCCCACACTGGGTCCACCTAACCACTATCTCAATAACTTTTAACCACACTGTGACAATGGGACAATGCCTTGCCGTATCGAAGCAAAATGTCCTAACGGACATTTTGCTTTGAGCTTCTCTCACATTTATGTCACGATGCTTGAAGCTACCCAGCGGCATACTACATACATAGTGCTTGTACAGATGTCTTACATAATTCCCAGCTCACAGCTGGTCCAGAATTTCCTGGAAATGGGCACATAATTAGTTAAGCCTGTTAGTCCCTACCTCACACACGCACAAAAATGTGACACCCATGTGCACTCCTGGCACCATCATGTACAACCCTCACATGGTGCATGGCATGACAATCATGTGATCACAAACTTATGCAACTGGCTGTAGCTACCAATCACTAACGTCCGCCACAACCCGCCTGCTAGCACAAAAACCCGCAAAATTAGCGCACTTACAATGCCACAGTGCAAATGCAAGCAATCGCTAAACATCCAAGAGCGTGCTAACTTGAAGGGACCAGCTGTGGCTGCTATAAATCCTCGAAAAATCGCTACCACTGGGCACACCTGTCCTTACTGGTGCAAGCAACTGGTCTATGTTGCATGTGGTGCAGTAGCAGCTTTGGCCTGCATGACATCTCCTTGGTGGAATAATTATGTGGTGGTTTCAGGATAGCAACAGACAGGGGAATGGTGAATTTCAGAGGAAAGCTGCGAATTCCCTGTTCCACACTAATGTGCGATATACTCGGGTTGTATGTCCTCGAACACATAAGCTATAACTCGTGCAGCTTCATTCATCTCTTTCAAGGTTTCTTTTGGGGCCCTGCCGTGTACATATTTGGCAAACCCACTGTGAATAGGCTGCAATTCACGTTAGCATTTATAGCCTTCACGGTTCCCACCAAAGTCACCGCAACTGACTGACCTTGACCGTAGAGCTCAACAAAGCGACGCTGATACTGGTTCAACTCCGCCCGAGATGGCACCTCGTCAATTTTACGCTGGATGGCAGCAATTTCCCGATTCTTCTTGGCCTGGAAACGAAAACAGAGACGCTTGACATTAAACGAGCAGAAGTAAGCTGGGTAGAGTTTGTACATGTTAAAGCAAGAAATAATGATTAACCAATGCAGTTTTTTAGCCTTGCCTGGAATAAAGTGAACCATTGCCAAGCATACAAATGTAACGAAAATTTGTCAAAGCACTGTTTTTGATTTTAAATATACTACTATACCAAATGCACTGAGTTGCGTCATCGATACTTAAAATAGGCGCGTGCTTTTCCGGGTACATTTTACAGGCACAAAAACACTTAATAAAGCGTTCAGTCCTTTGCTATCTTTATTGTAATGTAGAGACAGTTATTAATACGTCATGTTTGTAAACAAGGCAGCCATCAGTGACACAGGGATGTAGGAAAAGGATGCATGTGCCAAGCAATGCTTGTGTTCAGAATGTTTTGCATGTTTCAAAGGGAATTTATATGAAGGGTGTAGCAACATTAGTGTATCCACATTTAAAATTTCTGTGCTAATGAGTCAGCAATTTGCTAAGAGAGAATTTTCTTAATTAAGTGGCCACAATTATGTTCCAATAACCAGTATTAAATATGGTACATACGATCAATTGCAAAGCATTACGTACTAAGAACGCTTATCAGACATATTCAATGGCCTTTGCTACACATCAGCGATGATAGAAGATTGAGCACCATCTGCAGTCAGTGCAAGAACAATTGAATTAGGTGTACAGGCATGTGCTGGTAGCACCAGACAAAGGTGCTGGCCAGGTTTTATGCACAGTGGCCACAGTGACAGAATGCCTCACAATGGCTTCCTAGTTCTTCTACTGTTCATTTTTTGCGCTCTTCCCTGATGAAAACTTGACCATGGCTAACTCCTTGCACATTCTGGCTCACCATAACCTGACAATAATGCCAACTATGAAGACAAGCTCCACAGACACCTTCTGCAATGCAGTCGTCTCTCTTCACTGCCTGACTGATGTCAGATGATGCTGAAATTCACACTGCCCCTGTGTGGCCATCCCTCAAATTTCTTGCCCCCTGGACACCAGATTGCAAGCACTCGAGTACTATTTCAACTTTCTGCCAACAGATGATAGGCTGGTCAACTTGCCACGTGCTTGCCCCTGTTCGCCCCAGCCAGGGGGGCCAACTGCGGACCAGGATTTGACACCCGGGGCCTGTGGGGAGTTTTACAACTGGGGTACATTCAGTCCCTCTGCTGGGCCCGAGGGTAGGTGTGGTCCCGCGAGAGCGAAGGTGCAGCCACCCACCAGGAGCAGGCGCATCCGCTGCAGCTTCTCACGCTCCTGCTGGCACTGGGCCTCGACCTGGCTGTCCCGGGGGTCGTCTGCGGCCCCCTGGTCGGGCTCCAGGGCTGCCAGCTGCGCCTGCAGCCGCTGCATCTCCTGGCGGCAGTGTGCGCGGAAGCGTGCCTCCTGGCCCGACAGCTCGGCCTCGATGCGCAGCAGCAGTGCACAGCTTGGCCAGCTGGGGCTCCTGGCTGCCCACTCCCGCGGACAGCCGCTGGGCCTGCCGCCCGCACCTCCTCCAGCTGGCACGCAGCCTGCACCGCAGAAGGCACGCCACCGGTACAGTGGAGCGTCGGAGCGCAAGTGCACCTCAAGTGGTGACTGCTGAAGAACGCGGTTAGGTATTGGTGCAATGACTGGCCGACAGCTCCAATATCATCAGCGAAACACATGGTTATGTAAGCATTTCATGGAAAGACTGCGCACGTAATCGAAATAGTCAGCTATGATTGTTGCATCCCCAAAGTAACTGGCCACCGCATAGGAACTGGTGTACTATGGAGTGCACCAGAATGACGGATTGCCAGCAGCTATTTTTTTTTATTGCGGAAGTTAGCTATCCAGCATAAGGGAAACTGTGTGTACAGGTACACTCCTGATTCCCGAATAAATCAGAGCAGGGTGCCATGATGTGGACCTTGTATCCACGCCATGAAATCTGGCGGACATCCGGGGCGTGGGCCGCAGGAGGCGATGTGTGCAAGGCGTAGGCTTCGCAGGGCAGGACAGCTCTACACCAAGTGCTCCGCTGTATCCTTCTCAACAGGAGTGGGACAGAAGGGGGCTAGTCGAGTCAAACGGGGCATGGTGCTAAGGTGACCAGGCCCTCACCAGAGCTCTTTGATGTGGGCAGTTATGAAACTCCACCTCAAAAAACGACCCACACCTGGACCTCCCACACTTTGGATCATGCGTAGGGTGGCGCCACTGCGGCCACCGTACGCGCTATCCAAAAAGCATACTAATTATGCAAACTGACAATTTCTCATTAAGCTTGACTTTAAGGATACAAAAATCTTTTTTGTTGTTGTTATTATTTCGTAAGTTATGCATTGCTTTCTTGGCTCTGGCGTATTTTTATGTCGTGATTGTTTTTGTGTCTGTGCAACTGCCTCGACCAATTGGCGTTCATACAGGCACCCCAACCATTTCAAGATTACTGCAGTTGCCGCTTGGCCTACAGCCCACCGTATGCGAGAACTAATCCAGTAGCTGATCAAGTGGCCCTAAATAATCCTTTCAAACATGCGCAAAGCTATCGAAGTGAATTTTCGCGAAGTGAACTTTTTTTTTTGCCACCGAAAGACAGCAGATGATGCGTAGCAGACAACAATGACACATCTCGCTGAACCACACAATTGCATTTTTTTTTTGCCCTACTCTTGCTTTGAATGCATATAAAACACTTGAATGATGACCACATTGGGCTCCCTCGGCAAAACAAATTTAACGTAAGCACCCAAATACCATTTTCCATCCAGGTCGTCGAGTGCAGCATGTCGGAGAGTCAGGCCACGCCGCACAGCGGTGAAACAGCGAAGCACATTGTGCAGTTCATTTTGTCACTAATAGATAGCGCCACATGTACCAAAAATCCGAAACAGTGGACCAATCGTAGGGCTGCTCTTTGATGCACGGGGCCTATGGGGAGTTTTGCAACTACTGCATCACTGTAAATCTGGTCCTTTGCCACAGCCAGCGTGAGGGCCACCCCTAGGAAAAACTAGAAAAGGACCTCATCTTGGCAGGACAACCCGCCAAGGAGATCCGCACAGCACATGTGGTAGCGCCGAAGATGTTCTTTTGCCCTGGTTAGGCGAACAGCCACTGAGGAAGGTCCCGGAGAAGCGAGATATTGCACATGCACACGGGGTGCGTACTGGCATCTGCAGCTTGCATTGCGGAGTGGCTGTTGCATTGGCGCCATGACATGCGAACATGGCGCGGGTAGGTGTTCACTATGTCCTGAATTTCTCGCAGAAGTTTGTTGGACGTAAGAGTTTTACGAAGCTCTCGAACAGCTGCCAATGAACCAGTGTAGATGGTACACTATGCTGAAGGCAAATTGAGAATCACAGTTGCGTGCAGCAGGGCATCCCACACTGCGAGGAGTTCTGCTTGGGTAGATGGCCACTTTGCCATGGTAATGTAGGCGCATGTCATTGGTTCGGGAGCCATGGTCGGACAAAGTAGAATGGTATGAAGCAGGGTATCTGATGTGCTGGCGTTGACAAACATCAGCATAGAGGAAGTGTCCATAGAAAGCGGAGTCAGAGGTTGTGTATCTGTTAACAGGTTGTGTATCTGTTAATTGGTGGAACTTCCAAGGGGGCCGTATAGTGGTGTTTGATAGTTGCGGGGTGGCGAACTGGTTATTTACGATGCAAGAGCAGCGGCATCTGGGTCGAGGGCTTGTTTTTGCACAAAGAAGGAAGAATGTGGTTCAATGCAGGTCTCTTACAACAGCTGAGACGGACACTTTACATGTCATCGTTCCATTCTGTGACCCCTAGTGGGCACCAATGACACCACATTAAGATCAAATCTAGAGGGTAGTCTTGATACTTATCTAATCATTCCAACAGTGCTTGAGGAATGCAAAGCTAGTGTACATGTGGCAACAACTATGTTGGGGCATGACGACCCGCTGTATTGAACTCAACCCATCAAGTGAGGCTAAATGACTGCCGTGTACACCAAGTGCCTGGCATGGTGCACACTAAAGTGTGCGAGTGACTGACTGAGAGCACATGCCAGCATTCAAATAAACTTAAGATGACAAAGATGAAAGTAGACAGGTACTGTGAGGGCAAAAGTGACCAGCTTGCTCTTGTTACAATGCCAGGAGCCATCCTACGAACAAAAAGCTCTCTGCAGTGTCACTTAATTCAGTCGGCCCACTAATCCTCCCAAACAACAGACCAGCTGAACAGTATGATAACATTAGCAAGACGACATAACTTCCAGACAACTGAAAGGTTGTTATCAACTAAAGTAGTGCACACTTATGTGCCAACTTGGAGAACACAGTTCGTAGGAGTGGGTGAGCAAGGGATGAAGGAGATTCAGGCGAGGGCTTACCTCTTTGTCTTCCTTCTGGAGCAGCTCATACTCTTCTCGCAGTTTCTCTAGCTGGTCTTGACTCTGCATGCAAGTAGCAAAGCCATGTGAGCACTGTTTTCCCCTTTAATTAAAGCCAGCTGACTAGGCTCAACACGACACCTGCCCAGCTAGCAACAAACAAAGAACACCATTCCACCTAACTTTAAACACAAAAAAGATTTATTTTTCTCAACAGCGCATTTATAAGAACAGGAGACAAAGTGTTTGACCTGCCTAACAGTGTGGACAGTGCTAACCATTAAGCCAAGTGGTCTCAAATGGGGTTTACCAAGAAATTGACAGTTTAGCAGCTAGAAATGGGGAAATAAAATGATTGCAAGCAGTACATGAACAGGGGGGTAGGTGCACGCTGTTTGTAAACCTCAGTTGGCAAGTGCAGATGTGTTCACAGGAGGGGCAGTTGTGAACTGTTAATAGAAAGTGTGTCACATTACACACAGGACTGTGCTATCATTGCTAGTACTACCACACAGCCTGCAGTACCACTTCCTGCATTACCACATGTATGACTACCACTGCCTTTGCCTAATGAGTGCAGAAAAGGGCCGAAATTTTATGGCTGCCGCACAATACAGCTTTCTTCGTATATGTCAAGTGCTTATGAACAGAATAACACGTAGTCTACAGACCATTTGATGTGAACTCACTGTATGGTACTGGCCAGATGAAACACAATATTTGCATGGAAGCGCACAGTGCAAACCCACCTTTTGCAGCAGTTCCTTTTTGGCATCGAGCTGTTTCTGCACAGAGCTCAGCAGTCTGGTGTGGTGAGCAGCGCCGGGCACTTGGACCATTGGCTGAAACCAGTCATACAGTGAGGTTGACAAGACTATGCAGTGCTGATGACAGCACAACAGATACTCTACGAGAAAACTTTATGCATCCCTGCAAAGGATGATAAATGTTGCGAGGGCAGGCCACACATTAATCATAAAACAAGAGAGCAGGCTCTGTAGTGACGTAGTTATTATCGAACAGAAAAGACACCCCTCCACACAAACTTTAAGTCAGGGCTCTGTCCACTAAGTCAACACCTGTGCTATGCTGCATGCTGATGTGGAGGGCTACAGATCACAGCCATTCTGTAGATTGATTTAGACCACCTGGGGACATTCAGCATGTGCTGAAATCTTGTAGATGTGGCCATTTTTATTTTCACTCCCATCAAAATCCCTCCCCCGTTGTTTGGAACAGCTCAGTGCATAAAAGAACATGAATATAGTTTCCCACAGTTAAATTCCTGCTCCTACTGTACATTTTTTAAAGCAAGAAAGCCATATCCAGGTCAAGATCAGGACACAGAGAGAAAACTCTTCACAAGTGCGGTAGCAGTACGCTTCCAAAAACATAGCACGGATGGGAATGGAATATTATGGCGTAGCACAATCCACATGCATGATGGTCAACTTGCCTTGCGCTCCAGTTCCTCTGCAATCTCGCGGGCTTCAGCAGCTTGCTTCTGCACAATGGTGCCTACAGACTTGGCCGTGAGCCGGCCCTGCACGCATAAGGGAAAGCAGCCCCTTAGTCGCAGGCAGCAGCCACTTTCTCCCCAAACCTCTCAGTGCACAGGGACCACGAGCAGAATTGGTTTGCCTTCCCAGATGAACCTGAGCAAACATGGACAGGCACCATCTATGTGCATGAGCTATGCCAGGGCTGACCGTTACACCTCACCGGAGGGCGTCGATAACCAGCAGCGCTGTTTTTCATTGTGTATTACAACTTGTGTAGCCAGGCACATTTGCATAAGAAGGTTAAGGGTCGAACTTCCGTGAAGCAGCAAAATTCCTAGCTACTGCAAAGGGCGGTCTCTACTGCTTATCACAGCAATATAGGGATGCTGTTCAAGCCCGAAAACTGTAGCCAAGTGCAGTCTCAATGAGAGCAGCAGAACAGCCTCCTAGCTTGCACCACACCTACAGCGGTCGCACACTCAACAGGCACGCGTGGCAAGGTCAGACACCTCACCTATGTGGTGGATGCCGACAAGCATTTCTCCAATTGGAGCTCACCTCAGAAGAAGGAGCCATGTCGCTGAAGATTTCTTCGGATTCCTGCGCAGATACCAAAAGTGTCTGTTAATGCAGAATATTGCTTTTTTGTGCAAGCGGAGGGCGAAGTGTTAAATTCTTCAAATTGAAATTGCTTTTTTTTTTATTTTAGGGGGTTTAACGCACCGAGGCCACACCTGGGCTATGAGGCACGTAGTAGAGGGCTCCAGATCAATTTTGACCACTGTCGATCTCTAATAATGTGCGTCAACATCTCAACACAAACATGTTTTCGCTTTTTTGTCTTCATCTGAAAAGCAGCCACCGCGGCCGGGATCGAACCTGCGCCCTTGGGCTCAGCAGCACAATGTGCCTTAGCAACTGCACATCCGCGGCGGACGGTTTGTTCCTTATGGTGGCCCTTTTCTTGCGGTAGATGCCTTTTGCCAAGAATGCCAAGAGCACTGGTAATACCCGTCCTTGTTTGCCATTTGAGGCCTAGAAAGAACACCAATGGCAACTTAGGGTTATGGTTTTAGCGCAATGATTGGGCCTTTAAAATTTTCTAGCTTTTGTTCTGAGAGAAGATGCTTTCTTTTCTTTTACACTGACAGTGACATATGCAACATCTCTCCCTCCCTTCTCTCTCATTTATCCTTCCTTCTCTTTTGTGTGACACCAAGTATGGCTTAAAAAATCCCAAGCAAATGTTTATTCTAGCACCAATTATACACTGCCTTATGAAGGCTTCCAGGCACATGTATGCTAATCATACCAATGTAACATTGGTGGTGACCCCCTAAACCACAGTGCATAAAACCGGCCATGGTGGCACGAATTTTTGGCATTTCTACAACTTACTAAAGCTCCACAGCGTCTAAGTGTGGTAAATTTGTCATCCTAGGGCATCATGCTGGACATACAGACCTACTTGCATTTATATTACTGCAACGCTTCAAATTTCGGCCTCTACAATTCATAACTTAAGTTCAGCAGCATCACATTTGTCTCACTAGACGTAACCTGCATCTCATCTGCAAAAGACAGGCGCTGTGCAGTCAAAAGGATTTAGACTAAAAGTTGTAGCACACTTATGGCATTGAGTTGTACTGCAGTTGAGCACTCTCCTTTGCGTCAGCCGTTCATCCACAGCTCATGGTTGTCACTAAGGGCGGGGATCACCCACTCTTGCATTCCTCCATCCATGCACATGTTGACAAAACAGGTCCGTCCAACTGAGACTGCCCGCTGTCTTGTAGCGGGGTGGTGGACCGTACCTGCTGGGCCTGCTGGTCGCCCTCAGGGCCCCTGGCCCAGTGGCCTCCGTAGCCGTACTCCATCAGGGTAGCCTGCACCTGGGCCGCTTCCGTCTTGAGCGTGTGCCGGGCGTGGTGGCGGAAGCGCCGCCTCGGACGATACCGATCCTGCACGGCAGGACATGAATGCCGACACATTTCCAGTATTAATGGTACCAAAGATGTCCACTCACTGCACTCTGGTTTCGTGTAAATTCAACCCCTTCAGAGGAGTTCTTTTATCATAGAAATTGTGTATGACTGATTCAGAGCAAAAGTTTGTCAATACATACATACGCTAGCTTCTCCAGTGACATCATCATTACCAGAATCATCATTATGTGAAAGGTCGGACGGAATACTCTTGCCCAAAGGTTAAATTCTTAAGCAGTGGATTCCCTCCAGGCCATTGGGGCCCTCCTCATTTCTGCATTGTAGTTTGAAGTCCTAAAAAGCAACAAGCAAGGTTTGGGTTGGGTCAATATGTTGAATGGTGCTCCTCCTCCTCTTTAGTACAGCAGGAGAGAGAGCAAGGTGTGAAAGGGGCGAGAAGGAAGTTGGAATACCTGCACCTGGCCTGAAAATGTGAAACATGGTGTATGCAGACACACACAAATATAATTAGAGTGTGAAAGCACCCATCACCTGCCATCGTATCCTCTCTTCTCAGTAAAAGCTCCAAAAAAGGAACAAACTGAGAAGACTTTTAATGCGTAGCATTCTTTGCCAAGTAACCCCACAGCCAGGACCGTGTAACGCCCTGCATTTCCACAAAATTGCAGATATCGCGGAACTTCCACCTGTAATCACTATAATGGCATAAAAAGAGATAACCAGTTGCACGAAATTTTGAAAACTAAAAAGAAGAAAAATACAAGAAATTACGGAAAATGGCAAAATATGTAACGCCCTGCATTTCCACAATGCAGATTTCGCAAAAGTTCCACTTATACTTGTTGTAATAGCGTAAATAGAGATAATTGGTCAGACAAAATTTAGAAAAACCAGAAAAATTGGCTGGAAAAAACTCACACTCAAGACAAGTGGCATAAGAATGCTATGCATTAATAGATAATTCTCTGAATTTCTGCTAATTTTTTTTGTGTACCACAGAAGAATCTACTAATTTACAAGCTTTAAAATTGGTCAGCTGAACTAAATTATACTAAACAAATTTTTTACTAGACCCTTCTGTACATGAGCAATACCATTGAGACCAAAAAATTGGAGAAAATTAAGTTCTCTTCTGCCGTAAAACTACACAGACTCCAAAAACATGCCTGAATGCTGTTGTTTATACAAATATATTCTACAAAAGTGAAAATGCTTTTCAAAGTTTCAAGCTTCATGTTAGCTTTGCTGCAGATCAAGCTTCTCAGGCAGGCATTATGGGTGATGCAATGGGGCGTTTGAAGTCAACAGAAAGCACATTTATAGTGAGCCACTAGAAATTTGAAATTGTGATCAATGAGGAAGCACACGGATTTGTGAGGTGCATCGTTGTGAAGTGTTTTTAAGCAACAAATGCAATGAGCAGCGACCAATCGGGCAACCTCGTGCACAACTATACAAACTGGCTACCTCTTTCAAGTTTTGGGGGTTTAATTAACGGGCCAAGGCTGCAGCTGGGCTATAAGGTGCACCGCAGTGGAGGGCTCCAGATTAATTAAGACTCCCTGGGGATCTATAACCTGCGCCGAAATTTTAGCCCACAGGAATTTTGGCTTTTCAACCCACGTTTTTGGGCTCAGCAGCACAATGCCTGAGCCACTAAGTGACTGCGGCCGGTAGCTGGCTACCTCTACTCATTACGATCATTTCGCAGTTTTGCCCAATGTTGACAGCCCGGACCATTCTCACTTGCATTTCTTTTCCTAAGTTATTTGGTTTAAGCTTTTCTTTTTTTTTCACTCAGAACCAGCTATTTTCAAACAAGGATATGAGCGTTATTTTTTGTTCAATGCAAACGGAACCTAGGGTTCTTGAGGCTGCAGTTCTACAGCACCATACACGGACCAATTTATCAGACTGCCCCTGAATTCAGGTGCCTTTGCTGGAACTCTCTAATATTCTTTTTAGACTCCATTTCTCAGACTGGTTGACCGTTGGGATGCTTTCACTATGTATCCCCTTAAGGTCCAAGAAAGCAGCCACAGACTATGGTTACTACAATTTAGTGGGATAATTCATTGACACACTATCAGTTCAAAATAATAAGTCATTTGCATGAATGGGCACCAATTATAGCGCAGCCCGAAACAGAAGTGTACAGGATTTTAGAGGAGGCCCTTGCCTACCTGTAGGGCAGCATACGCTCCTTGGAAGGCTGCCTGGAACTGAGCATTGCCAGTGGTGCCCTGTGCAAAGACAAAAAGCCCTTTTTAACGCTCCAGGGCACAGGCCAGTGCCTGCTGCAAGTGCAGAAAGAAAACCCACAGAGGGCAGTACATGCTTTAGCCACCTGCATAAATGCTGCAATCACTACTGCCCTGTATCTTATCAAGACCTAAAAATATCAGAACATGCAACTGAGGTATGTCGCTTCAAGGATATGCTGGGAGCTAATGCCAGCTGTTAGAGAACAACCCCATTCAATAGCCAGTTAGTCAGTCAGTGACGTGCACAGTGTGCTCAACAAGCCGATGCAAGTCATTCTCCTTGTCTCTTCAGCCAGCAGGTGCTTCTTGAACCAAGACAGCAACTTCATCATGCTTGAGAAACTGAACACCTTCTTTATGTCTGCTCATAATGGTTTTGAGAATCGAAAGGATCCAACTGCGCTATGCAGCTACCTCACGCTTGTAAAGAAAGGAGGGAAACTGTTTCTGCCAGAATGCCTACAGCTGTGGATGAGTGCCTTCTTTTTTTGCAAGGTACAGCATCACTTTAGCTCTCAAGTTACCTTTGTTTTTTATTTCTCTTGTTTGTTATGGCACTTGCCTATCATTTTTGGCATTTGCTTTTGTTATTCTAACTGCAGTCAATACTGACACCAGCCCTACCACACCTCTATGAGATAATGCTTCTAAAGTATGCTGCACTTACAGCAATTATAACTAAATGAATGCAGACATTCGGACATTCCGTAACACTGGAGAAGAAATTTCTGCATTCTAAACCGTCTACAAAGCCCTCAGAAGTGAGAAAACTTATGTGCATTGAATTCACGCAACATTTTCTACGGTCACCAGCTACTATTGCATCTTTTGCATTACGGTGGCAGAGAGAACAGGTATCTCATACACACATCCTGGCCCATACGGCTAGAGAAGTCCATACAGTTATGCAGGGAGCAAAAAGGTAATCTTGGCACCATGGTTTTGAGCCTCCAAATGTCTCAAGCAATTAGCATGCATCACTGATAAAAACTTTAAAGAAGCTACAAATAGCACTATTTTAAACTTTGGCTTGTCACAATGATGCTATGCCTTTTTCACGTAACTAGGGGGCTACTGCCTCAGGAGTTAGAGGCATCCATCCATTTTTTTTTTTTGTCATAACAATTGCAGTATTATACAACCCTACAGTGCAGAAAAACAGAGTACAAAAAGGAAGATACCCATACACAGCACTGACTGCATTGACCAAAGTGGATTTAATGTGAATTATTGCTTGTGGGAGCGTGCCAACAACGAAAGCCATGGGGTGCAAGGGCATTTTTGGTGAAAGTAGCAACACTGCGCTGGCTTCTTTGCTGGGCCCGCTTTAATAAAGAGAAGCAATTCTCCAGCATCTGCTTACGACTATGCTTCACGAGGCAACAATTCTTGTACCAGTAAATGCCAGATACGTTTCTTTATCCAACTGATCAATCCTAGACAGCTGTGCCTTGCATTAAAGACCCTTCGTTTTGCTATTTGCAGGCAAATAGGCATTGCCCCGCATGACACAATGATGTAGCCACCAAGGGTAGCTAGGAATGCATCGAAGAGCAAGTACTAGTGTGGACGCTTACCACAGGGCCATGAGTCTTGTCAAAGAGGTAGACGGCATACTCCCGGTGAATGTCCTCGGTCTCTGCTTTTGTTTCAATGGCCTTCTTCACCAACCACTGAACACACAAGCACGAAAATTAGACAACAAGAAATGCTTACGCAAAGTGGCAAACATTCTGAGAGTTATAAGCAGATTCCTTCGAGCCTGAGGTTTGCATGAGCAAATCTTTTATGGGACAGCAAGACAATACTGGTACCGCTTCAATAATGGTTCCTCTTTCTTGTTTTTTTTTTTTTTAGCTAGCTAAAATCTCTAGCAGAGGAGAACGTTCATTCAACCTGGTGATTACTATGAATGGTAACTCATGAATGCTAAATGAACCTCCAAATGCTGAAAGAATAGAAAAAAAAAGTCCTTGTAAAAATATTAACTGCAGTTGTGAGCGGGAAATTTCAGCCTCAAATGCTTCATTGCAATGAACATGAACTAAAGTAATTGCTCAGCCCATCATCTGCCAGCAGGACATGAACTTAACGGTATAACAAAATGCATTTCAGTAAGATTAATAAGATAATTCTCATTTGATTTGGCTCAACATTTAACATTGTTTCAAGTATGACCGGCTTTATAGATAGCGACCTGCCCATGTTCGGCGATTCCGTGCGCTGAATTTGTTATTGCTTGTCTTGCTTTTTTTAGTTCTTTTCGACACCACCACATCATGTAGCACTGCAACTGATCCCCATTTTTCCGCTATATGCCCATTTGGTCAGCCTTGCATTGCTGTTATTTCATCTCTTTCTGGGCCTGTAGCGCTCATGTTTTGCTGACTCACCCTAACAGAAGTGCACACCTTCTGTGGCCTCGATAGTGCACCCAAATAGAGTTTTCTTTAATGCGAAATTATTACTTCCCTAGGTTGGTGAAAGCACACATCCGGCTGGCCTCCACTGAATGAGCACCTACTCGGATATCGTCCGAAAAAAGCGTCCACAGTTGCTAACCCTTTGCTACCACACTCCATACTATTCATGCGTTTCATAGCACATGTACACCATAAAGAATAAAACAGAGAAATATCAAGCACATTTGGCTCCATAGCATGGATTAGAAAAAACAAACACGAAGGACTTGGTTCACGCTGTTTCGTATAGTGCATCAGAAATAAAACCACGAGAAAACACACGGCGTATTGTCAATTCCCACTGGCTTACGACGCATGTTATAGCACAAGTATATAACAAAAAAAAAAAAAACAAGCGTGCATGAGAAATTTCTCCTGCAGCCATGGTTGGCCTTCAGGCTTCTGTTGAGGCAGTGTCGCATCAGCATGGATAGCGATTTTGGAAAAAGTAGCCGCAGCGAGCTGGATGTCGAGGTTGTAGGCTATGGCCTACAACCTTGATTCTGCTGACGTCAACTATATATAGGCGATAGTATCGGCAAAAGGCTCTGCAACAAACCTAGCCAGAAGAAACGTTTTCGAGAGAGAATATGCTAAAAGATCTTGTGCAACTTTTTTGCACTGTACTTTCAGTGAACACATTGTATGCAATGGTATTTGTCGTGTACAGCTGAGCAAGATTGGAAGCCGCACAGTAACGTCAATTTCCTTCCACCAAGTTTCCACCGCTCCAGCACGGTGGCGGTGGTTTAAAAAGGCATCCCAAAGTAACTGCGGTCAGGGATTTATACACACCCCCTAATGTCCCCCCAACACCACCCAGGAGAGCTTCCCCCCCCCCCCTAAAATCAAAATTCTGGATAAACCCCTCGCTGCAGTTCCCACTGTAGGCACTGTCCGCGTATATCTGTGACGCCAACTTTGCCATTTATTGGGCTTTGAAGCCACCCCAAAGGAGATTCTGCAAGAACCATGGCTCCAATTATGGTGAAAAAGCCGCAGCCGTTGAAGAGGTTGCCATCGATTAGTGCTCCCTTTGCTGAAAAAACATTGTTTCTGCGCAAGAATTTTGATGCCTCCACGCACAGATGAACCTGCTGAAGCTGCTTTATACAAATTCAAGCCTTCCCTGGGAATTTTCGCGCATGCATAGATGAGCTTCACATAAAAAGAAAGCTTCTCGATGTAAAGCCAGAGCCGATAAAGTTTCCAAATGTTTACATGAACAGAAATGCTCAAAAATAAAGAATGCCAGTTGAGCAGGCAGATATGGTTGCAATGCCGTTTACTTGCGTACATTGAAGTTTTCATAGCTGAGAAACGGGTCCCAAGTGAACTGTATGTTCTGGGTACTGACTGGTAATATACGTACTGACTGGAACAATCGGCACTGTGTGGTACAACCAATGCATTTTATGCGAGCAGTTGCAAACTGCACTGCAAGCGAAGCAAAGTTGGCAAGGTTGGGGATTAAATTTAGTACCACCTGGTGCAACGCGCCGTCCATACATAGCAATTTTTTGGCAAGCTAGCTCCCATTATCACCGGTTGCAATGAGTAGGTCACTATCTGTAAAGCGGGTTGGGGTTTGAGGTAACAAGTTCTAAACCTCTTTTAAAGTTGAAGAGAAGAAGGGAAATTTATTGCAAAATTAAGAAACACAGGAGAATATCAAGAACACAGACTTTTCTGCTCCCCCCACCGCCCCTCCCTCTTTGCGAGGTATGGAAAAAACAAGGTACTCCACACATTGTGCCACTCACAACAGCTCTCAGCATGTTTTCTACTCTCTCCTACACCCCAGCAAGTCACATATCTAAGCACTGGCGGCCTTCTATGCTTGGTAACTGAAGATACACAATCTATGGGCAAGATACCGGCCTTCTGTGGTGTTAAAGGCGACACTTCATGGCATGTAAATTTTCCTTGTTTAGGTTTCAAATTCAGTCAACTGTGTTGCAGTTGCAACCAAATGCGTCTTTTCCTGTATTTCTTTTTTCTTTTTTTGCACCATCATGGTAGAGAATTCTGGGTATCGTTTTAGGACTCTTCTTTTACTTGTTTTCTTCCGGTATCCTTTGTGAAATCGCATTCGATGGTTATATTGGTTTCCTAAGGTTGATTTCATACTTAAATACATTAATCTCACTGGCCTTCAGCATCAAAAATTGCCTAAAAAATTAAGAAATTTGTGAAATCTTGTTTACACTGCATTTGTAACCGACAGAAACATGTACACAGTCAAGCCCCATTGTAATGAACAAGTCAACGAGCTAAAAATGGTTGAGCATATTAAATAATTCTGAGTACTCAAACCTGGACATGACATACACAAATCAACTTTTGTGTGGTGTATACGTCATCCATTTCAAATCCTTTACAGAACACTTGGCCAACAGCGCGCACAGACTCAATGAAACATTTGCACGTAGAAAAAATGTGCACACTATTCAGCGGCCTCAGCCAGCTAAGCACTGTGTGTAGGCATGAGGGCCATTGAAGGAGGCTTTCCATTCTAAATTAAAGTATAGAATAAAGCAGTGGATCATTTTGTAAGAGGCGGGAAGGTACAAGTCCTGTAGATAATGAGTACACAGTAGCACAGGGCTTTTTGCTTCATCTGGGTCCTTGGGGACTGGAGAAGGCAACTTTATTTTCTGAAGCGGATACGATACCAACAGTAAGCGCACAGCACCAACTGAACTATCTTCGAGAATATGTGTTGCATATTCTTGATGTTTGCGCCAAAATAATGCCTTTTACGGGAGGCTCGCACTGTCAAATTTAATTGCTGTAACCAATAACACGGAATCTCAGCCCCGTTGTGAGCAATGCGTTTTGCTAATAATGTGGAAAAGTTGGCACTGCCGAGACTGCTTACAGTGATGTCCGATAAAGTCTACAATGCGTGTGGCTTCTGGTGTTCCCAAGCAGAGCCTTTGCGAATTCAACACTGGGTAAATGCACAGCCGCCCAATTTTTTACCAATATCATGGGAGCGTCGACCGTTCCGTCGATCAGCGCCATATGATGGGGCGATCCGACAAACTCGGCGAGAGTAAACGCATGCGCTTTAAGCGAAGACCGCTGCTGCCGTCGTCTGCTAGGCTGTTCCAAGAGCACACAGCCACCCCGCACTGCTGTTACCAATCGCTTTCACTTGCTCTCTTCGTATTGTTAACGGCTGGTTGGAGGGCAGTGTGATAAGCGAATAAAAAATCGGGGGCGGCGTCTGCTCTTGGAGCAGCTTAGCGGACGATGACAGCAGTGGCCTTTGCTTAATGCGCATGCGGCTACTCTCGCCGGGTTTGTCGTTTTGCTCCATCATACGGCGCTGATCGAATGAACGGTCGATGCTCCCATGATATTGGTAGAAAATTGGGTGGGTGTACTTCAACCGACTTTGGAAACCCCTGTGCCATCGACACCACGAACTCAAACGCCCATGTTAACGGTGAGAAATGATGCAGGCGAATTCAGAGACACAGAAAGCCTTTGGCTGATACAAGAAAGTCACTTTGGGATGGAAAGGCCATTGTACTGTAGCAGACAATCAGTGACTAACGATGAATTGTTAAATTAAATTTTTTGTGAACACTTTTTCTTTGCGATCTTTACGGCCTTTTCGTTGGTACTATCGAAGAAATGGTGATAAGTCGCAGCGTCTGGAATAGCTACGGTGCTGCATGCCTTAAATTTATTGTATTATTCTTGTTTTTCATAACACAAGGCACGCGCGTATCTGCGGGTATGAATGCTAGCACAACGGCATAGCTCACCTGAACGACGGGAAATATGTGGTCGAAATCCAAACCCTGTATTTGATGAGGTTCAATGCGATGGGGGCATTTCATCCTTAGCAGCACTCGGACAATCTTCTCTGTCAGTGATCTGTTGAGAAGTCGCATATATTTTACTCGCGGTGCATGGTTTGAATTTTGGTTGTAATACCGAAAAAATCGCCTACATTTTTTGGCCGATGCTGAGGTTCTCGTTGAAAGGGAGGTCAACATCGATGTCCACGGCGCAGACTTCAATGGCCCACGCCATGCCGCCAACAATCTACGCAGGCAAAGTGCACGTTACTAAACATCTTTATGTCCCTCGAAGTATCCCGCAATATAACTAATTACCTTGTCGAAAGATGATATTCCTTTAATTCGAGCTCGAAAGTAGCCCGCCGCGACAAGCAGGTCACTGATTTCTTGCATCTTGTCATTTTGGTCACTACTACCTTGGTTCTACGCTCATAAAGAATCACACGAGAGAAAAACAAACAAACATTGATCAGTAAGCTAAAAGAAAAAAAGAACGCGAGCAAAGTTTGTTCACTCTGGATTCGCAACCACTCAAGTAGTAAAGTATAAGCACTGCGAAACTAGCATTTTTCGTTGCAGAACTATAACTTCCAGAAGTTGTCATTACCTGCATGAGCACAGCATCCATGGCGCTAATCGGTTAAGTATTCCAGGTTTATTGCAACAACTTTTATTTTATTAACGGATGTCAACACAGGTAACGCACGAATCTCCCGGCGAGTGCACACACACGCCCCTAAGAGCAAGTGCCAACATTCATTTTGCATCGATAATAACGAAAATGGAGGTTGAGGGCGCCACAGATTGACGAAAGGATCAGCAAGCCGAGATGACCCGTATTAGCGCTTATGCATTGCACTGCCAGCACAAAGGCTATAAACAGCGTTAATTGCAACAAGCTGTCAGTGCGGTCACCACAATGCCAACGCACTCCGTTCCGGGCAGAGAGAAGGAAAAAACTACACAAAGGACAAAGAGCGACGCGCGACGCTAAGCAAGGCCGGAAAACGGAACCGACGCCGCTGATGGTGCCACACCGAAGTCGGTCATGTGTTGGCGCGCAGCATTCGCATTGGACGCGGCATCGCACGAGTCAAGCACCGCGCTCTGATTGGCCGCTGTCTATCGTCTGTTTTTACGCTCCCTTCATCACCAGAGGGTAAAAGTGAAACATAAACAATGATACGACCCATGAAACGTGCTCGCCGAGGCGTCGCCTGTGCGATAAAGACGACGTAGAGTTGCACCGAACTCGCGTGTGAGGAGTTCCCCGACCAAAGGTAACTGATACCGGCCAAGGGGCATCATCCGCGGCGCACGGCCAGTGTTTCCCGCGCCTCCGTTTGGCCTGCTGACCGATTGTCAGGCGTGTGACTTGTCAATCGCGCCACTCTGCCGAGGTGAATGCTCACGTCCTCGACGTCATCGAAATTGGGCTCCGAAGGACTCGTGTACACCGACCTGCGATGCTGCAAATCGTTGAAAGCGTGCGAGCGGAGACTCTCTACATTGGTGTGTGAACGGCGGGAGCGAAGCGCACTACGCGGCACCGCTCGTCCTCGATCATGATGGCTGCTACCAAGCGCCTCCTCTGGAGGGTCTTCTTTCTCTTTCTGGTCGGAGTCTTCTTCAGCCTGATGCTCGACTTCTTCCAAATCCAGTATCGCCTCTCGGCGTTCGAGCGCAACCTCATCGGCTCGGTGTTCATGTCATCGCCGTGGTGGGTCCCCGCCATATGTGGCACCGCTGCTGGTGAGTTAAATCTCCTCCTCCTAGAAAGCTCGAACTTTCATTTTTCGAAGCATTCCTTGTTAGCGCACTTTACGCCACCTCACTTCCGAAAGACGTGTCATTGGAAGAAAGAACGACGCAACTTCGCGCAGCGATGTCATATCGCACGTACCATTTGGCGCAAACACTGCTGGAGCCCGATACAGTTGCTATGCAAGCATCTTCACGGCCGCCTGTGCTAACCTCTTTTGTCTTTTTTGTGTTTCGAAACACTTGGTCTTACATTATGGTGCCGAAAGTGTGATACCGATTTTAACTGTGCGCTTTTCAATTACTTAACTTGTGGTGACACTGTTCTAACGCCTTTATGGTAAAAAAAAAATGCTACAATTGCTTTTTTTTGTTTTTGCTTTTTTGTGGATGCGTATTGATACCATTAATGCTGAACTGCGATTTCAGTGTCAGTTGGCCTGCTGTATCCCTGCCTGGACCACAAGCTGGGAGAGGAAACGATCCCCCACCACTGGTCCGACGTTATGAAGTGCGTCGCCCTCTTCGTTGGCATCAATCAAGCCAGCGCCGTATCCTTGAGCTTTGTTTGCGCGTTCGCGTTTGTGATTGAACACTGCTACCAGTATGCGTGGCATTCATTCATGCATGGTCAAGGAAAACTATTTTATTTAATTGCAGTTATGGAGAATCAATGACACCTTAAGGACGGCTAGAATTACTGATTTTAAAAAGTAACAGCAGCAGCCAAATTGTTGGATATTTTATTGCTATTGCACACAACCTCCTCTGAAGGGAGTTTGGGGGGCAGGGGAAGGCCCCAGTGTTATGCTGTTTTTTTTTTTTTTAGCTAGACAGAAATTGAGGGCCACTGTGATAAGCCATTGTTTACATTGGCAATGGCACCACCTAGCTTCAAATTATATTCTGGTTGACTTTGCCCAGTTTGTAATTACAGATTGCTGCATGGCTTCCTTTGAAATTTGAAAAGAATCTCTTGCACAAGGTGCTCTCTCATTTGTATTCATACTTTACACGTGTGTACAAGTTTAGGGCTTTTTTTTGTTTTGTTTTGGCATTAAATTTGGCAGGAAAACTGTTTCTTCATATTCGTTAATTGAGTATCTTTTTCCTAGAAAAGAACAAACACAAAAGCAATTACAGCTGCAATTATTACAGTACAAAGTGTTTTTTTTTTTTATGGCATTGTGTTTCTGTTATGAAGGAACCAAAGAGCCGCTATAATCAGACTTGATGTTTCAAAACAAACCATAAAATATTCCACGAAATGTTTGAATGCTAACAATTAAGCGAGCAGCTTAAATTTGCACCGCACGCTTTCTCGGAAAATGCTGGGGTGGAGGAAACTGCAATTCTCCATTACTTGGGCAGTGCAGTAACTATCGCACATAGCAAAGGGCCAGTCATAGCAGAACTTCTCACTAATCATTCACCACTGCAAAGAAGTGAGTGTCCTTGACTCGAGTGATCACAGAAGATCGAACTGCAGAGCGACTGGCAGCCCGCACTGTCGCTGGTGCTGCTGTCCGTGAGCCTGTGGTGGCTGTGTGACCGAACCCAGGGGGGCTTTGGGCTCAGCATCCTCACAGCACTGGTGGCAACCCTGGTGGCACACTTCCTGGTCTACTACAGGATCGGAAGGTCAGCGCTCTCTTCCTCTCTCTTTGTGAGAGCCTTCACGGCAGTGACTCGACATTCAGTGTTCTGCTCAGTGACAGCTTTGTCCTGATGCCCTCCCCCCCCTAATTTACGATAATATCAAGTAGAATTATTCCAAAAAATTTGGAAACAGTGGGGCTCTTCGATTTACAATCTCGGATTCATCGAGGGTAGCCTGCTGGTAATCCGAGGATTCCCCACGCCATAGAAATGAATCTGAAAAACGAATGCCGGATTGCTTCTCTGGGAGCCCACTGTGAGACTGTGTTAGGTGTGGTTAGAGGTTGTCCTTGGGCACAGTAAGTAATGAGGCGAATCGGGGTGGCTTAAAACAGTCTTCATTCGATCCATGGGACGCCACGGCAAAGCTGCAATTTCAACGCAGGCTTTGCTTACTACCAGAAAAACCTAGGAAGTGGGCTGGTATGCATATACATCTCTGCATTACACTCGGGTGGACAGCCAACACCACTTGTCTGACCAGCCACTATGGTGTGCGGTTTTAACCTTCACAAGCACTCCGGTCGAGCTGGAAGCAGGCAGTGTAGGAACAAATAAGAAAAGGAGAAGCGGACCGGTGGACAAATGCCACACTGACCGAGTTCATGTACTGCACAGGGAAAAATAATATCACAGAAAGAAAATCTGCATGAAAACTTGCAGTGAAGCAGCGTACAGTCGAAAGTCACAGAGTGGAGCACTGGCATGCTCCACGCAAAAATGAATGCCGGGCATGATACTCTGTGTCCCTGATGCAATGTCAGAGTGACGATTGCACATGTTGTTCTTGGGTGCTCCAAGATACATCCAGCACCAATCCTAGCACTCGCCAAACAACCATTGAAGGGTTCGCATGAAAATGTAAAAAATAAGCAGTTGAGACTGGAGAGTAACAAACAATGCGTGAAGGATTGGGTCGGAAGGAAGGTGGCAGGATTGGGTCATAAACTAATGAAATGATGTGAATGCAGATTAAGAGTTGAAACTGGGCTTTTCCGACCGACTGCGTCATAGATTAGCTCACAAAGACAACCAATGTTGTTTAAAAGTACTGATTGATTGATTGCAGGGTTTAACGCGCCGACGCAACGCAGACGATGAGGCGCGCCGTAGTGGAGGGCTCCGGATTAATTTTGACCACCTGGGGATCTTTAACGTGCGCCGAAATCTCGTACACACGGGCGTTTTTGCTTTTCGCCTCCATCAGAAAAGCGGCCGCCGCGGCCGGGAATCGAACCCGCGACCTCGTGCTCAGCAGCGCAACGCCTTAGCCACTGAGCCACCGCGGCGGGTCGTTTAAAAGTACTGGCTACCACACGTAACTTGCCATGTTAGTGGCTGTTAGAGTGAATAAAAATGTAGCCATCGAGTATAAATATAACAAAAATTAATTAAATGCTTGCTGGTATGTCTCTCTTTTTAATTGGGGTATAGGAGTGTGTGTTTGATGATAGCATAAAATTGCGCACAGGAGTTTCGTGTCTGTGGGTTGCGTCCCCAGGTGTCCTGAATTTGCTGCTGAAGGCAGCCCTGTTTCTGTTTGCTTTGTTTATATTCATATAGTATGTGTATTCTTCTTCCCCCTCTATTCAGGTGCTCTGAAAAGGACCTGGCGTTTGTGCGATCCTGGCTGCCATGCGTCTTCTTCTCAGGAGGCATCACAGTGGGCAACATTGGCCGGCTGCTTGCTCTGGTGAGAACCCCAACTTGGCTAGAGCCGGCCAGCAGTCTCCTTGGTGCAAAATCATTGTGCAAATAAGGTGTTGAAAGTCGTTAGTGCCTGCACTGTTCGCCCTAGCTTGGAGGATACTGCCATGGGGCAAGTTTTGAACTCAAGGCAGGTTAGTCACGATGGCTTCCAGTGAAATATCATTGGGCGGCTGTGTATAACAAATGAGCAGTCTGTGCCCGTATTTCATACGAAGGGGGTGAACAAAACAATTCAAGCTCCCATTATGGAGCTGCAAAGCAAAGGTAACAAGTCTAGAAGAACAAGCTACTCTGGATGTAGACCACATGTTTTGTATTTGCCTTTGCATCGAAATATGAATGTCGTGGCAAGAAATCAAGCCTGATGTTTCACACATTGCCAAGCAGTTTTCTCTGCGGTGTGTGTGGTGAGCATGTTCTTCTGTTAGTATTGGTCATGTTTCTCGGCCATTGAATTCCAGCATAATGACTAAATGGTGTCAGCCAGCAACTTGACAGCTTTTGTAAAGTGTAATGCTGTAATAAGTTGTTAAATAAAACTGCAACTTTTATGAACTCGAGGATTATTTTTTTTTATTTTACCTCGTTTGACTCTGTTTAACATACCTCCCGCAAAGGGCCATTCGCATTCCATTTGTGGAGAGCCGCAGCTGCACTGGTGGTGTTCAGTAGCTTAGCCCAGACATGTTACATTTCCTTGTGGTGGCTTACTGTCCCTTAATATAACATCAAATAGTGCGCGCATGCGTATGCTTTGTTGCAGCAAATGATGCAGATCCATGCTGATTTCAAAACAAGGTTATTGAAGAACTCTGTCTAGGAACAAAAAAAAATAATGGGAAAAAGATTTAGATGTTGCTGTTGAGATGCAAGGGATGTAGCGCACTTCAGAGGCAGTGGCAAACATGGGGGCTTGGTTATTGAACTGCTGTTTGAGCTTTCACTGCAGTCATTGCCAGAAGCTCTTCTTGGCCACAAAAGGAGGGTCTTCACAATTCACTCGCAGAAGGTTTTTTTTTTTTTTTTTTCCCTCTCTTTCTCTCATCCTCTTCCTCTTCATGCATTCAAATGCACAGACTTCAGCTTTTTTATCACCATTTCAGCACCCAAACCCAATGAATTTCTAGTTACGCTACTGGTGCGAGCTCCGCTTCCGCAAAGCTCAGCCATGTCCCTGTATGCCTGTAGCAACACCAGGTTCAAAAAGCGTGACCTTGCTGGAATTATGCTTGTTCTGTGACTCGGTTCAAATACGGTACGATATGCGCAACAACATTCGGCACTATGTTCTAAGTTGCAACCTGTCTCACTGTACGCTTGTGTGAGTGTAGTGCGTATTGTGATCCCTGCCAGCTACTTGTCAATAAAGCTGCTGCTTTTATTTGCAGGACGACTCGTCCACTGACCCTTTCACTTCGAAGAAGCACCAGGAATGAGCCCAGTCTCGTCCTTGGTAGGAGTAGCCCTATTTATTCTAGAACTGGGCCTGCAGTGAAGCACGTGACACCGGCTTGTGTGGCTCAAGGAGAAGTGTGGGTCGTGTGTGGGGGGATAGGCCTCTACGCATGCCGCATTTGAAGCACTCCAGGCTGTGTGTGTCTGCAGGCTCGACCACAGGAGCGTGCGTCTGTGATCTGTGCATCAGTGATGCTGACTGCTGTCAAAGACGGGGCAGTGATGACTGCTTTGGAGCTTTCCACAAGCTTTTCAACTTGCTGTGTACAGACTGAAAAGTGCGACGTATGCAGGAGTTTGAAAGTCGATTAGTTGCACTGTGTTGCCCATTCTTATTTGTTTGCAGACCTGAAGTTTGAGACAAGAGCCTTGGGTATCTGCCTTTTTTCCCCTTCTTTGTGCTCACGCGTGTAAAGTGAGAAGTTATTATTGAGCTGCAGCACAGTGTACGATTATTTAAGATTCCTGTAAATTTGCGGTGTTATTTAAAATGTCTGCTTTGAAGGGGCTTGCACAATTGTCTCCACTTGTAAAAAAAAAAAAATCTGACAGTTTTACACTTTGTGGAGGTCGTCATCTGAGGAGTTGCTTATGGTAGCACGTCCATTGAGGCCCTATTGCTTGCATAAACGAGTGGGTATGCCACTTGTGCTTCTTACCTGATCCAGAAAGATGTGACATTTGTGTTCATAAATTATAAGGTTCCAGCCTTTTCAGAAATGCACACGCCATCAGTAAGGCCCACTTGTCATGTGCCGAGTGATGGCTTCATGGAAGCGCACTGCCTGTGCAACTGTGAAGGTATAGCTGTACAGAAGAATAGTGTACATAGCTAGCAGACTGTTAAATACATCTTGCGTAATAATCTAGCTTGAAAAGTTGACGATTTTTATGGCCCTGTAAAGTTGCAGTGTGTGGCCGCAGGTTTAGTCCTGATAGTTTATTGCACAGTTTCATACTGATTATTGTCTCTAATCTAGGAAATTTTGCACCCCTGGCATAGAGATGCTGGTGCTTTACTGTACCAGTGGTTTTGCTTTGGAATCTCAGTTAGCTAGGACCGGATGTTGTTGCTGATCAGTTCCTAGATGTGGCCCCTGGCAACACTACAATACCTTTTTGTGTTGGCCATGCATAGGTTTGCAATAATGGGCTTGATGTAGTCATTTTAAACATGCGCACTATGTAACTCGCTCCATTTGCACAGATTGCATAAGCAATACTTTCTGTTTATGTCGAAGTCACTTGCAGAAAACGCCGTACAGCAGCCGCTCACATATCTTGCACATTACTTTTTTTTTTTTTTTGATGTGTTGCCTTTGAACTGCCTCTGTCATTGGCAAGCATTACCTAATGTGGAAAACAGGAGACCAGTGACATTCTTAGCTACCAGTGGCGCTAGTGTTTCTCAAGCAGCCGAGAAATGATACTTTGCCATGCACTAACCATCAAGCAGGCTCTTGTGTGTTGTGATCTGCTCTACCACTGTCACTGTTTTATGCCAATCATGGAAGGCATGCCTGATTGAGCATTCTAGTGTGTGTCGTCATGTCCTGCTGTAATCTGACCAGTCGTTCTTTTCATGAACGCTCTCATCTTGCAGCTGCTTGCTGATGGCACAGCCCATTAAATTATAATTTAAATTGCCCTCACCTGTACAGTCCTGTCATGCTGTTATGGTTTTGTCTTTTGCCCAAGTCGTTATTGGGTGCTTGTTATGCCAGAAAGAATTAGAGTGAAGTGTGCTGTCGCCATGTGCCATATATTGAGTGTTTTAGCTTTTGTTGCTGTTTCTGTATCATACTGGACTCTAAAAAATGCAATATACATAATAAAGTTTGCATTGCCTGCTTCTCTCAGCTCTCCCAACCGTTAGTGATAGAAACACTAGTGTTGGCCTAACATTAGGCTTAAAGCTTGACGTTGTTTGACATGTCGTAAGGCTTAACCTCATGGCTACTGAATGTTAAAACTAGGTACAGGGTAAGGGCGATTGGCCAAGTTGCTCAATCATACTAACAGAAAGAAGATTCAAAGAAAAAATGCATTGATGCTGAGAGGACACGTTTTATTACGTGTCAGGCTTTGCACTCTTCCAGTGGCACGGCAGTCACCAGCAATTCAGGGTGCTGCAGGCTTCCCCTAAATACAGGCATATCTGTTTGGCAATTGGTCTGTTTGCATTCACTAGATCATGAGGGGTGCTTACGTGTCCTCACAATTTTGTTTTATTCTCGAGCTAGAATTTATTGAAAAATTTTCTACTGCTAATTAAACTTGGCCACAGGAAAGGTTTGCCAGTGGAAAATTTAGCTTGCAATATCCCACTAGTAACAAAATTGGAAGTAGAAAAGGCTCTCAAGGGCATGAAAAGAGGAAAAGCTGCAGGTGACACCGGCACAGCCGTGTATCAAAGAAGAGAGGAGATATTGTTCTGGAAAAGCTTGCTGTACTATTTTCAGAATGCTTAAGGACTATAAAAGTGCCTGCAGCCTGGTAAAAAGCTAGCATATTTCTCATTTACAAGAAAGGTGATAACGAAGACGTTAAGGATTAAAGACCCATCACCCATAGTTGACTGCATAAGTGACAGCCTAGATACCCAAAGACCAGGCTGGGCTTGGGAAAGGCTAATGAATAATGGGTCACATATATGTCGTCAATCAAGCAATAGAAAAATCTGCAGAGTACACTAAACTTCTTCGCAAGTCATTTATAGACTGAAGAAGCAGTGCACACCACATCAGTGCTGGAAGCATTAAAAGACCAGGAAACAGAACTGAGACCTGCATAAGACTTCTAGACAATGTATATAAAGTAAATGGGCAGGATGATTCTTCACTAACAAAGTGACGAATTTCTGATCCAAAAGGGCATTAACAAGGACATACCTTTTCGCAAAAACTATTCACAGCATGTATTCAAAAAGCTTGAATGGGAAAACACGGGTACGGATAAACGGGATTTGCAGTCGACATAGTCTTGTTAAGTGAGTCTTCTGAACGCCCGCCAAAATTGCTCGTGGACCTACAATCGGAAAGCACTCGTGGCCGTGGGGCTAAAAATAAATATGGATAAATCTAAAGTTATGATGAACAAACATGCCAAAAGCACCCTGTTCAGCACATGTAGTGAAGCACTAGAACAAGTAGAAGATTAAAACTACCTTGGACCGGTTGTCTACAGATCCCAACCATGAGAAAGGAATCCAGCGCAGAATAGGTATGGGCTGGAGGCGAGTGCTTTCTTCAAACACTCCCAAGTGAAAAGTATGCTACCCCTATCACTGAAAAGAATATACAACCAATGCGCCCTGTCGACATATCGAGGTGAAACTTGGTGCCTTACTTATAAACAACTTGCAAGCACACTAAAGTTGGTTCATCCGGCCATGGAGCGAATAATCATAGGGGTGATGTTAAGGGAGAGGAAACGAGCTACCTGGATCAGAGAACAAACTAGAGCAGTAGAGCAGCAGTGTGTCGTGTTACTCCCTCTTCCTTTGTGTTCGTTTTATTCAAGCTGATTCCCACCGAAGATGTACCAACTAGCACAGACCAGAGCCATTAGAGCAGAAGATATCATAGTTAAAATAAAGAAAAAGAAATGGACTTAAGCAGGCCGTGTAGTGAGACGCAATGACAACCGGAGGACTACCAGGGCGACAGAGTGGATACCGAGGGACGGGTCTAGAAGAAGGGGAAGGCCAGCGATTCGACGGAGGGACGAAATAAGAAAATTCAGGGACAAAGAATGGATTCCAGCAGCGCAGCACCGGAGCGGCCTTTGTCCTGCGATGCACGTAAGCAGGCCCATTGCAGGACTATGATGACGATATTGAGGGCCATTTTGCCGCTTATTACAGCCTTTCGTGTCTGGCTTTCTTGCAAAGCCGGCGTGTTGTGCAAAAAGCCAACCTTAAAACGTGCCACGCGCACGAGTCATGCAGCGAAGGCGTTTTTTAGAGCGCAGCTCTTGAGAACCCGTTCCTGTGGTTTCGCAACGTCCCTCACCGTTGACCTCGTCGGATGGAATGGGAATGGCGGCGACTAAAGTCCCTTCATCGTATTTTTTAAGCAGATGAAGGGGCTTTAATAGTGGCGGACAACGAATTCACTAAGCTTCAAAAGGCCTTGGGGCCACGGTTTCTGTTCATTTATTTTTTTAATGGCATTATCCTGCTATAGCTTAGCTGGTGCAGGTTTGTTCCGTTTTTTATTTTTATTTTTTAGGGAACGTTTAAAGTACGTAAGCCCAATGCCGCTGCTAAAGCGGGCAAACAGGACCATGAGACGGGGAGAGAGGGTGGAACACTTTATTTTGAAGCCTGAGCAAAGCACACTTGTCACGGTGTGTGAGGGGCGTGCGAGAAACGCCGTCGGGGTGGTGGTGGGGGGGGGGGTTAAAGCCAGAGCAAGGCGTCCGCATTAAGCTGATCCTCATGTTCGCGAGAGGGAGAGATGAGAAGCTAACACATTTCGATAGATTAACAATGGATGCTCTATTATTTTTTTCTGACTCAAGCTATGCACCAAGTTTATGTGGCTCCCACGTTGACGCCCGCGGCTCACCAGTGACCACTGCCGTTTTGCGATACCCGGGGATCTCAAGAATAGCAAGCATGTAGAAAACAAGCAGAAGGTTCCGTATGCTACAAGGTACACCCATCGTTTTAATCGCGACAAACTTCTAACGCGTAAGCGTTACTCGCGCAAAAATCTGTCTGTCACTAAAAAATCATTGTCACGGTGTAGGTGTATTAAAAAATACTTGAATAGGAAGGTTGAAGGGACTTCATGTGTTCATATAAAGCCGCTTATGTTTCCCCTGAAAAATATCTTCCCAGAAATGCTTTCGTGTATTAGTGAAGACGCTGGCATCTTATGGAGGTACAGTAATCCCTCGTTAACTCGAACTCGGATATCTCGAAATATCGGTTAAGTCGAAACTTTTTTCGCCGTGCCTCCTTTAGGCGCCATATATTTGCCCCCCTTTAACTCGAAACTCCGCTCATCTCGAAATTTTCAGTTAACGAAAGATTACTGTATTAAGGCCCTGAGACACTTTGATATCATGGTGTACACTGATGATGATAATAATGATTGCTATTGGTTTCCCTTTGTAGCGGGGTGATGACATGTCATCTTGCCAAAAAGGACTAATATACCTATGTTTTATACTCTTGGTTTAATACTAGCGCTGCTTAGGGCAGGCACAAAAAGCTTATTAGCACAAAAGTACTTTTTTTTTCTGTTACAGGTGGTAACTGTCCTAGGCAATATTCCCCTCTCTGCTTTTTGTCCACCAGCATTCTAATCTTCTTTTCGTCGCCTCGACAGCCTTGAAGTTAACTTCCTCTGTGCTACCCTTTAAATCTTATGGCTTCTGAATAAGTCCCAGGAAAGGACGTCTTCTCAGCATCGCATTTGTGCACAGAAATCAAGCCGACTTTAACAGGACTCCGTATGTACAGAGCGGGCGCCATAAACCTTTTTTACGACACCTCTTTAATTAAGCTTTCACTGCGTTCTCTATGTGTATGCGGAATTTGTAGGCCATTTGTATTGAGCTAAGGAAATTGTTCTCCCATGAAAAGGTTGCTTCTTCTTAGTGCCGACTGTTACTCCTTTTGTGTTCTCATGCGGCTAGGTAAATGGCGATACCGATTTTACCAATGATGTCTCGAGGTGTATTTGCAATAAATATGCTATTGTTATTATTAAAAAAGAATGGCTTTCTATTGCTCTAGGCCTTCTTTTCACCCGGCCATCTCGCGTTGTAAGAAAAGGGCGCTGCACATGCTTTATTTCAGAGCACGGACGTACTGGAAAAATCGAAGCTGAGTTTGAGCCACAGAGCACACGATGAGGGAGTGCGTATCTCTAGAAAATCCGATCGAAAAGTAAGCTGTATCTCAAATTCCCCTGCTCTGCGATGTACGCGTGTGTGCGAACCGGTGAAACATAATTTCAGCTTAGATTTTAGGCTCTGTGGTGAAGGTTTCGTGCCTACATAATTTCAGCTTAGACTTTTTTAGCTCTGTGATAAGGTTTTGAGCCTTATTATGGGATGCTGGCACCTTTTTCACCACCGGGAACCTTATTATGACCGGAGGAAGCGACCAAAGTCCGGTGACCTGTTTCTTTCGTGGACGGAATATTTATTAGCACGCTCCTCTTTTTCGAAACCTTTGCCGTCCACAAGGCCTCTGACACGCATTTCGGCGTTTACAACTGGCCCAAAGCAGGTGTGCCGACAAACTGCTATTCTCTGCGGAAGGCCTCAGGAACGTTGTATCACTCTTTGGGTGGGTATTAACCACAGTCGACACCATTCTTGCCTGTTGGCCTTCCAACAGACTATTGCAGATGTAGCTCACAGGTTCGTACAGTGCCCGTACGGATTCCACGCCAAAATAGGTTAACAAAGGCTTGTTTAGGGGCTGTTTTTATAGTCGAATTCAATATTAGCGTGCACTAATATTGGATTGACAAACCATCGTATGGTTTTTCTTTTTTCACTGTTTGGGTCCCTCGTCCAAGTATGCAGCGCACGCTAATACTGAATTCTAAACTAGGTTCCGCATCAATATTAAATAATTATAAAATGGCGAACGCACACACGTACGCACGCGCGCACAACGCCTTTTCAAAAAAAAATATTGTTGAGTCCTGCAGGTACATCCAGTCCGTAAAAACAAAATAAATGGTGCAGATATTCTGAGAATCGTCTACCAGTGCGCAAGAATTCTTCCCGGCAGCTCCGGTATACACCGATCTCCATCCAAGTCGTCTTCACTACTTTACACAGACGCATTGCTGGGAAGCAGGGGTGGAACAGCTGCGCCATTGAGCGCAAACTTGTTTACCTACGCCGTCCTGCACCGAACAGCCCCTGTTGCGCCAAACGTGCTTATCAGCGCCCGTCCTTGCGCCGGCCAGCGCCTGAATTGAGCCGCGGAGATACCAACACGCCATGAATGCCCAGCGCCCGAAAAACTTGGCTTGAAACATCGTGTTTTCTGTTTTGATCACGGCGTTTTGGTTTCGGTTTCATCAAGGCGTGATGGGCGGCTTGTGGAAGTTGGTTTTGGGGTTAGGCTGCAGCCACTTACGCGCATCTCCGCATACTCTTTGCAATTTCTTTGTGTATTGCAATTTCGTGTCGGTTTCGATTGCTGGATGTCGGACCGCCCAAACCAGGCAGAATAACTATTCGCATGCCAAAATTGTTATTTTATGGATGGTGCACATCGACTTAGTCACCCGTTTTTGGCCGATCCTAGCTTTGCTGCCCGCAACTTTTCCGTTAAGCATGCATGTATGGATTCTTTGCCCTCGCTTGTTAATTCGGTTTGCTGTTGTTGCGAGGGGTGCTTACCACCTTTTTCGCCCTTGTGAACTTTGGGGTAACTTTGGTTAGTTAGAGGGATGGTCCAACATGAACCATGTCTTCTAACACGCTCTAGTTACGTAGTCGACTAAGCTTGTCGACTCTCGTAACCCGGTGACAGGCCAAAACAAAGCTATGTTCAGCTTCGCGCGCACTGAAACCAGTGTTCAATAGAAAAAAAACTGCAAGGCAAACACCTTGTTTCGGAATGCCACCGTGTGTTAGTATAACACTTGCCGTTTGCCTGACGCGAAGCAAGGGCCTGTTATCTGATTTTTCTTTCAGCCCTGCGCGGGAGGTTTGACATTTGAATCGGTTAACAGCGCGGTGCGCTGCGCTGGGAACGAATGTAGAAAAACTCCGCATTTTGTAAACTCCCACGATACCGTACAAGAACTGCGTTCCTTGTTCAGAGTAGGTTCTAGTGCCTAGTACAGACCGCCTACAATAGTAAGAATAGATAAACGAATTGGCGGGGGACTTTCACCAGCGGCAATGTATAGGGAGATAAAGAATTGCTACCATAATGCTGTGGAATGGTGTTACATCTGCTCCAAATGGCATTTCTGGCGGCTCAAAGCCTGCTACAAAAGGCCTTTCTGACTGCTCCAAGCCTGCTACAAAAGGCACTTCTGCCTGCGCCCAGGACTGCTCCGAAACCCATGTACCCTGTTCCACCCCTGTGGGAAGACATTCTACCTGGGCCAATATGAGCCGCTTTGCATCACGGTATGGGAGCCCCATAAATTCCGAAGCAGCGCTATGCACCGACCCGTCTAAAGGCGGCTACATTACTATAGTCAAATAAATTTGTCTGGAAGACGATTTTACCAGAGAAGCAGTCTTACATCAAAGTTTTAAGGCCCAAAGAAAAGCACGGTAAACCAAGCCTTTCTAAAGTCGGCTTCACTGCTGTACACAGATGTCTTGCTAGCGCATGTGTCAAGCGTATTCTTCTCACTTTTACTTTTAATCAATTCTGAAGCAAGAAATCGTCTACCTTCGCAGAATTTTAACTATTTCATGCTTTTAACATGACCGATTATGCATTTATTCGCACACTAAAGGCGTAACGCTTTTGATTTCGCGTTATGGTCGGATTTTGCCGAGGTACACGTCAATGAATGCTTACGGATTAAAAGTCTCTGCAGAATTACAGCTACCAGTAGGAGTAACTGACGCACGGCAACAGCTGTTGCGCTGCCCTTGGCGATCTATTCGCAACGAGTCCCTTTAAAGGTTCCTTGTCCTACGCGTTGTCTACGAGGTGTCCCGATGTGTTGACCGTTGCGCTGACGTATGAACCGCCTCCTGTCGTGAACTTTTCTGATTTGAGACACCTGAATTCTGTCCAGTGTTCGTTCGCGAATTCTTTCGATCGCATGTTGACCGTTGCGAATCCTAGCGAGCGGTTACAAGCCCCGGGGACGCAGACACGCCAGCAAGCGGGAGCGCTGTCCCAGCTGGGACACGGGAAACTCAAGCAACGTGGGAAACACGACTGAACCACAACTTTCTTGGTGAATGTGACGGGGAGCGGAGGAAGAGACGCATTCTGCCTCGACGATGCCAGCGACGTGGTCCTGCACAGGAAGCCACTGAGTTTAATTATCCATAGGTATAACAACCGGATAACTGCGGTCTCGCGGCCGATATCGAACCTTCTCAGCTATACGAACGATTGGTGCACCACTACCCTGCAAAACATGCGGACTTGCAGCATGTTCTGCTTGCTATTCCTTGATAAAAACTGCTTGAAAGAAAAAAAAAACCCTTTGCATACCTAACGACGTTTTTTTAGCATCTCTCATCGCCATCTTGTAAAATAGAGCCACCACCCTATCACCAGGACGTCGCGGCCTTTGGTCTTTCCTCTTATTTTATATTACTTGTTATATTCGTGCGTGTTCATCGTACCTGAGACTAATCTGGCTAATGTAAACGACAACATATCTACCCCCTGAAACAGCGCAAAGTAACAAGAAGGCGATAAAATGGTTACAGGGCGAGCGCTGACTGACAAACTGCCCCCTGGTGCCACCCAAACAAACTCTGACTTGGCGATTCCTTTGAAAAGCTTATATTGTTCAAAGCAATACATTTTCGAAACCCGGTTTCAGCTTGCAAGTCTCTGAACTCCGTACAAGAGTTGTTAGGAATAAGCAAATCAAACATGCATACTCGAGACTCCTCGAGTTCGTGGGGTGACCCTATGCCAGAAATAATTTCCGCGAACTCAAGAACGCCACCATGACCGGGATTCGAACCGCTACCACGTGCTGAGTGGCACAATCAGAGCGGAAGCGTGGTTTACGTGTTTCCTTTATTTCTTCAGCGTGTCTAATTGTTTTGGCGATGTTGCCTGCGCCAAATACACTCCATCACAGAAAGCAGGGGAAAACGGCGAGAGTATATGACGACAGCCCGGGTGCGTGACAGCCCATGCGGGATAGAACCATAAACAGCCCGCAGCTGCAGTTCCAGATGGAAATGACTAAAGGTTAAACTATTAAAAGGGCACGCGCGTGCATGTAACCAAGTTCCGCCACTATTAAGGCGAACATCTGAGGCATGTATATACTTATTAAACGCGATAGCATTTCCCCTGCTGTTGCCTGATGTCTGTATAACGGGAAACGCACCGTCCACCCTCTTTGGATGCCTAGCACGGCTAAGAATGGGACAAACCCTTCACCACTCCCTCGGATACTGTTGAAAAATTCTTCGGGTTTCTAAAAATGTGGACAGTATTACGTTTTTTTGAAGTCGGATCATTTATTTGCGTTGTGATTATTTAATACACTAAACTGGCCCAGCTCTCCACTAAATAGCAAAGCCTGATCGCCACTATATATATATATATATATATATATATATATATATATGTATGTGTGTATCACACCAGAACGGTATTCTGGAGGTCGTGGGTTCGGATCCCACAGGGCGGGCATTTTTTCTCCACTTTCTGTCCAAATTCTTTATCTGTTTCAATGACCTACCGCATCCTCCCCTTTGCTTTGCGAGGTTTTCTTAACTGGTCTATATATATATATATATATATATATATATATATATATATATATATATATATATATATATTATATTTTTTATACTTCATTTTTAATAAATCAGTGCGCAGTCTTTACGTCAAGTGTAGTCTTGCGTTATAACCAGCGCAATCCCACAAACGCCGTTCAACCAACTAGCCAACCCCTCCGTGTCCGCACATGCGACTTCCCGCAGGTTCTCTAACTGAATGAAATTTGGAACGCCTGCCGCAGATCTTGAATCGAATGTCTAGGATTAGCTTCGACTGAATACTGCAGAGGGCCCACCGTGGGACAACAGCCACCGGGACCGCTCTTGCTGCACCAGCTCCCCCACGGGGCTCCTGCCTCCGCGCAAAACTCGCAACCAGTTAAAAGAAGAAAGAAAATCGGGGTGCTTCAAGTGCGCCTGCGTATCTGGCACCAAACAATCTAGAGCGGCAGCTGCAGATGCTTCGTTGAAGGATGGGATTACGGGGAAAGGTCTCTAGTGTAAAAAATAGCACATTTGCCTTGGGCGAATAATTTTTAGCAGAATTATTTTATGAGCTGCACGCTGTAGGGTACGTGCGCGTTCGCAGAATGCTGCTAGTAGGCTGTCCTTACATGCCACCAACAAGAAAATAAAAAGGAAGCAAGCCTGCGTCCTCAAACGGTATCCAAGTTAAAAAGTGGAAAAGTTTAAAATTTCTGGGGAGGGGGGAGGTTCTGACACCAAAATATTCCCTACCGTCCCCCCCCCCCCGGGCTACGCCCCTGTTCTTTATACACGCTCGGAGGATGCGCTCTTTCGACGACATAATGAAACGGGAATGTGCTTCTCTGTTGCAATGTTTGCACTTCTAAATTTCTCAATTTTTTTAGATTTACGTTTTCTACAGTTTTCTGCAGTGTTCTACAGTTTTCGGTGCTGCAACCGGGGGGCGGAAGGGGATACGCCGTGAGGCACTCCCTCCTCCGCATTTACCCGCATCACGCCACATTCGTCTGGAAATAAAGATCCAGACATATCTAAAGATCCAGACTACATATCTATCTCTCTTCCCGCCGTTCGCTTGCTAAAGAACCTGCACGGCGTTCGCCGCCCTCGCGTTAAATGTCGCGCTAGGAATGCCACGCGTGTCGCGAGAGGCCACCTGCACGCAGACGAGAGCCGCGGCTCTGTTGGCGCCAAAGCTGTGCAGCAGTGCTTGCTTCACTTCATCGGCAGGCGCTAAAGGTCGACGCTGTCGTCACTCCTGGTAGCGCGACTCCCGGCGGCACCTGTGCTCGAGCCGTCCGTCGTCGCGCCCGGAGAAAATAATGGCTTTGCGGAGGTGACGACTGCTGCCACCGTATTGTATTTTCGCCGAGTCTGCTCAATGCTCAATGGGGATAGCAGTCGGAGGAGGAGGAGGAGGAATGCCTTTAATTATGAGGAGAAGTCGGCCTGCCTCAATGACCAATGCAGATTGAAAGGTGTCCCCGGGACTCGAGGAAGCCTCGTGTACGCATGGTTTAAAACCAACTAAACAGTTATATTGCCTTTTAGCGCGATATTATCCGGGTATTCCTCAAACCAAAATGCTTTTTACAAGAGCCTATGAGTGAAGTTGTTAGCCGGTGCTCTTTTCTGGCCGCTCCATTTCACACATTGCGGGAGAGAATTTGAGAAAGGGAGAGAGAACAATGACCCGGGCGTTAGGACGACGTATAACTATAATTAAAACGTGGAAATAATTCTGATTTTATCTCTCACACACACGCACACGCACGTACGCATTCAAACACAGCCATTAAGGATTTTAACTGAAGTATTAAAAATTCTTGACCTCATGTGGACACCAAAGATCTTGGAGCGCATGGCCCAAGTATGTTTACAGACTGTCGTAAATGAACCAAGTCTGTCGTACACAGCGGCGGCATCACCCGTGGTACTCGCTTCATTTCTTCCGCGCGCGTTATTAGTAAAACCATCAGAGATGCCACCCAGGTGCAGAGAAGTGTATACACAATAACTGGGCACACAGACCGCCAAGGGAGGGTTTACCGCATCAGGCCAAGCTGGCTTGGACGACAGGGTTGAAGGAAGCCACGAGTAAGTGGGGAGTGGAAGAGTCTGGAGAAACTGGAATTGAATTCACCGCATACCTGAAAGCTTGAAAAGACTAAGACGAAGTATTCTTTTGGACAGAACTCTCAACAAGCAGCGCAGCAACTGAGAAAGGTAAAGGCTATAAACGGTTATCAAAGGCTAACTGCTATCAAAGGCAACCTGCAATCAGGTAGGTATACCTGCAACAGTGTAGACCTTTGCCGTAGTCTCTGCATCCGACTTCTGCAACAGCACACATATTTACTGTAGCGTCGGCAATGATATTGCCATTTCGAACTCGGGTCATCTATTGCGGGAATGAAAACACCATACGAGGGAGTAACTATACTTTCAGACTCCCTGCAGTCATCAAGGAGCTGCCTGGGGACATGTAAAATGCAGTGCTGTTACCGACTTGAAGTGGAATCTGTCAACCGAATGACCGGGCAGGGGGTAACAACGAGGCACAGTGGCCTTTCCAGTGGTAATTTGTGGGGCCAAAAAATTGTACAGGACTCGGGTGAACCTTGACCTCTTACACAAGGCGGACGGTGCCTCCTAAGAAACCCCCTTCTCTTTTTAGCCCTTCGATGTCCGAGCAGGTTACTACTATCCATCCGCATCAAATTCGTTTTTTTTTTTTACTCCGCGCCCATAAACACCGCAGACGCGCAGACCCGGAAACAAAGTAGCTGTGGTCCATGTCAAAGGTAAAACTATAAACTTCCCAAACAAAATACTAGAAGGTGCGTCACCTCAGTGCACAATGGAGGGGTCATATAATCGACGATCGATTTTTCTGACCTGGGGAGGAAAAAATGTACGAATAATTATGCGTTGCGAAAAATTGCGCCCACTAAAGCGCTCATGTTACTCGGCAGTATGTTCAAACACGTCCGACTGGCGGACAGTACGGAAAATTGATCGCTAATTGTAAATTCCGGCGTCAAACGAGATCCCTTTAAGCATGTAACACACTTCACTTTGCTCCAGCGCCGCTTACTGTTACGTTTCGAAACATTCTTTAGACGCGGAAGCACTCCACTTAAAAATGCCACCAAGGTTCCCACAAGGTGTTACTACATTCTTAGAGAAGGAGAGGCAGAGTGTATTCCCCGTGTTAGAAGCCTCTCGAGAGCCACATCTATTAGTAGACACGCTTTCGCAATGAAATACGAGTCGAGCGCTTGGTTATCACAGCGGCGCCGGCGAGGGGCGTAATCAGATAAAAGGGGGGAGAGCAGGCTCTCGAGTCGCATGTGGCAGGTGTCGTCGATTATGCACTATCGGCGGGGCCGCTCCCGCACGCGCTCCCTCTCGCCAAGACGTGCGTCGGCAGCCGGCGGTGTTGAGCGGCGCAGCAGCTGACATCTCGGCGGGAGGTTCGCATCGACCGCGACCACGTGACCCGACGCAGAAGCCCGTGCCGGCAGCCGGTACACGCCACGGGCCTCAGTTCCGAGCCGGAGTCCGGGCGCGACGGACTCCGATCCGCGAGGAGCTCGGCAGCGGGTCCCCGCTCCGCCTTCTGAGCACGTGGCAAACGGCGTCGCCGGCGGCACGGTGAGTTCCCCAAGTGTTATGGGCGATGCACGAAAGTAACTCCTTCCGGGGAAAGATTAGGAGGCATTTTCAAAAAAATAGACGCTCAGGGCCAGGTCTTTATTCATTTTCACTAGCACGATAATTGACTGCGGTTAAGGAGAGATCTTTGAAATCAACCTCGCTCATCACGTCTGACTGCAGCTAGCTACAAAGCCCGAAAGCAAGGAAAAGTATACATTTCTGACTGCGAAACTTAGCATTTTAAGAAATACTCTCAAGCCTTTGGTGGGGGGGATGGCGCAGGGTCAGGTGGTAATGGCGAGGACAACAATCTGTATGATTTTCGCGCCCGTTATCTGGTCAGGCTGGGGTAGTACTTTCCTCTGGCGCGAATACGTATAAATGCGACAAATGGAAGTGTATTTTGCGCTGATAATTGCGCAACCACAGCAAATCTGAAATGAGGTCTTCCCCAAATATCTATGTGATCTTGCGCTTGAAGGGGGACGAGTAGAGGCTGGCCGCACGCAAGCGCGAGAGCGCGGACATCGACCTTCAAGAGAAGTTCACAAATCTACTTTATCGAAACGTAAAAAAATGAGGGTACAAAGGTGCATAAACTGTTAGCAAGGACCTTCTTGCTTTAAGTCATATCCTACAAATATCTTCAAGAACGGCTATATTGAACATCTACAAGCGTCCGACACATCCAGTGGTGCGGCAAATTAATTTTTTCTTTTCCTTGTGATAACAAACAAAAATGTATAAAAAGAGAGTAGCGCCGTATGTAGACATATGTCGGCAGACAAAGATGTTGCAAGGAGACTTCCGCGGCTATCGTCTGCTGCAACGGCACCGCAGCGCCCTCTCACCGTCTGCGGCTTGCAGAAGGCGCCATGACTAAGCTGCCACGTTAGCACCCTCCCAGGACGCTCGACTAAGGGCATTGCTGCTATCAATTGCCTTCACCGAACGCTTTGAAAAAAAAAAAAAAAAACGCCATTCTAAGTGGCATGCAGCGAACTAGCTCTTTTAACGTGCTACCCGGAGTTAGCCGCGCATTGCTCCCTGAGGGAACTCTGTAAGGCGAGGCTCTCGACAGCCACCAGCTGGACGAAATGGTCACATGAGACGGGAATTTTTTTCGGCAGGTGGTGCGGGAATGACTCTTGGAGGCAAATCGGACACCAGTGTTTCGCGCCAGTGTAGAGGAGCGATTACATTCTCCAAGACATGAGAAGATTCCGCAGCGGCAGGTCTTTCCCAACTTTGCAAGTCTGTTGTGCAGGAGCTAGGGAGTCTGGAACTATGCCGACAAAGACCACTGGCTCCATGACCACTGGTGATCATTTACGCGCGCTAATGCCGGCAGGCAGAACGCGCGGGCACGGAAAGGTGACGACGTGTCTTCGACTTAATGCAGCCTAGCTAAATGCCCCTCATATATAAAGCGGACGGAGCACGTTTCCCGCAGAGCGAGCTTCGTCGTCATCATCATCGGGCGAGCCCAGTCGTCGCGTGCGAGCGGCCGGGGCCGCTGGCGTGTGCTGCCGGGGTCATGGAATATTTAATAGCCCCGAATTTCGGGCCTCGATAAAGGCGAGGCACACCCAATCGGTGCGAGCCGGCGCTAAACGCCCAGAGCGAAGCTGCTGCCTTCCGCCGCCGCCGCTGCAGGTCTTCTTCCCGTCGCTGACGTCAAGACGTGCGCCGCCCTTGCGCGGGGGACAATGCCGGCTCTGGCTCACAGCTGCACCGACGACCCGGCGGGCGAGGACACGTTCGGCATCTCGGGGAAACAGTGCACTCGCTCCCTTTGTTGCCGTCCAGACAACTGCGTCGTCGTCCCCGTGCATTCGGCGAAACAGAGCGACGGGAAACGGATCGCTTCGAGCTGCTTTGCCGCATATGCAGCGGGATAACCATTGTGTGCGGTTCGAAATGTTTGTTTAAATAGGCTGAGTTGGTGAGGTCCGGTGCTTGAGAACGACGTCGAGCGCGCGTTGAGAGAAGAATCGAGAGCAGGCCGCGGTAGTTTGAGGATTACTCCAGTGGAGTCTTCTCTTGTATCTGATGGAAATCTGTACCAATTTTTCATGATCGTCGGAGTACGGGAAATAGCTTTGTGCACATGGGTGCTAAGAGGCGTTGTGTAAGGGGCAGACCACATCGGGTCGTTCTGCAGACGCAGAAAGATGCCTTCGCAGTGAGTGTACTAACAGCGGTAATTTCTCTCCAATTGTTTGTGCGTGCAGACTTGTCTTCTTAATAGTTTCATTTCTTGTGGCGACGACTAATGAGATGGCCAATGCAAGTCTGTTAGTTGAAATAGCCTGAAAGAGAAGAGTGGAAGTCAACGTATACGCGTTTCTGATATGCGGCTATATACATACTATAAGATGAGGTTTCCAGCAGCTGCATTTTACTCGAGCAGAATGGTACCTTTGTGCAACCGTTAAATTTGTCAGTGAAACTCCGTGTGCAAGGCACAACAACCCTTTTTCTTGTTGAAAAATGGCCTGGAGGTACCAAGCGACGCTTCTCATCCTGTTTCGAGACTGTCCTTAGAATTACCATTTCTTTATTCGAGTTTCACACGACAGAGGGCCTGGAACTTTAGAAAAATACGCACAATGCAGTCTGCTACCACGTAACAAGCTTGGCTGGCCTGTCAGTTCCTCGACAGTTTCCTAATCGGCAAATATAAAAACGGGCAAATATACGATATAAGATTCATTAGACCCTGTTTTTGCTTCGACTTCGCGCGAACTTTCATTTATTCAAGCGCGTATGTTAGCGCAAACGAGTTGGGGAAAATTGCGCGGGAAATCTCACTTTGTAGACACCACAAAATTTAAGTCGTCGGCTGGTAGGAAGCCTAAAATGGTTCCCGCGGTATCTATGTGTGAGGCTGCTTTATTTTTCATTTTTTAAGTCGGTGTGAAAAGCCAGATGACAGTGGTTGTATTAATCAGCATTAACGCTATAGCCAGTCGTAGTGAAACAAAGTATGCAGCATGAGCCGCCGTTGACGTCCAAATCGTTTTATTTCCGGAGTGCGCAGCTAGCAAGGGCCGCTGAAGCTCCCGACCGGTGCAGAAGGAACATAGAGAGACAGTGAGGAGCATTCTTTTTAAAACAGCCCTAGTATTCCGAGCCTCTGTGTCACAGCGCTTTTATAAGGAGGCGGCGGGTCTGTAATTTTTCCAGAGGTCGCCATGAACCCGAAGGCAGTGGGCCGCTAGTAGTTACTAGGCCGACTTCCACGCGATGACCCGGGGCAAGTGGTGCGGAAGCCAAGAGGAGTGGGGTAGGTTCGGTGGTCGGCACGTCTGGTATATGTGCTGTGCTGAAGGTGGATAAGGAACTTAGGTATGAAGCAAGTTGGACGCGAAATGATCCCGTGTGCATAGTTGATACGGCGTGAAGGTGAGAGTAGGGGAAGTTTGAGCTTGTCAAATAACCAGATGCGTCTTCACGGTAGAGGGACGAGCGGGGCATCGAGCAACACCTGGAAGGAAGTAAAATTTGGGTGAGCTAGCAACTAGTAAGTAAAATTAGTAAGCAAAATGACTAGTAAGTAAAAACTAGTAAGTAACTAGTAATAGTAAAATAAAATTTGGGTGAGCTAGTAACTACCTTTTCCCCGATTATGGAAAGGAATAGAACACTACGACGCGCAACCGGCACCAAAACAAGCGGAGATTTTCTTTTTTTCTTCACATTCTCTCGATCTCTCTTTCTATGGGATGCGGTGTTCTTTCATGCGATGCCCAGCTGTATATTTAACTCTTCTGGTTCTCAAAACACTCAGCGGGATGGTGTTGCATGCATTCTGCAGTGTTTGTTCGCAACGCGACTCTTAATTCTTCCACTGTTTCAGACGAGGCCGCACAAAAAAAAAAAAAAAGCGCTACCTGCACTCGGGCAACAAGCGAAGAAGAAGAGCAGTCCACCTGTGCGAAACGTCCAGCTCCTCTGCAGCAGCTGAAGCTGAACACGACTACTCGTACACGCCCTGGGGCTGACTCGAGCTGCCCGTGCAAAACTGGAACCTCTGCGTTGTTTTGTTCGTTCGGCTCGAGTTAGGAACCGGCGTGGAAGCAACGTGGGATGTGCACGCGGCCTCCACGCACAATCGCCCGGATTTAACTGACTGGCTGCACGTGTTTAGGGCCGGGGACGCTACCATGCATGCTGGTAATGGAGTACAATAAACGCAGCGCGCGAGCTTTCGTGCGTGTACTCTTAAAAGAAAGTTGTGGTGTCAGTCGGTAAGGCTCTTCTGTGCGTGCGGTTTTGCACCACCCGCGAGATAAGACTGCTTGAGATTGGTATACATTGAAGCGGCTTCGATTAGTTTATACGTGTTTGCACTGTTCCCGTTGCAGTGGTCTGGCCGCGACAAAGGAGAAGGTGTAAACTTTTACTTTCTTCTCAATTTAGAGCAGATGAGTGGGCTACGAAAAATACTCATGTCGTCTCGTACCCGAGGCATAGAACAGAAGACATTAGTTTCAGTGACGTCCATCGCCCAACTGGAGAGATAAAAAAAAAATAGATGTCTAGATTTGACGCTCAGAGTGCAAAGAAGCTTGAGCTATTCGCGGTGGTGACTGAGACATGTACGAGAGTTTTTGGCGCGATAGAATTTCTTTGACGCTGTGATTGTAGCGCAGCGGGGTTGTCGCGGGCTACCCCAACAACCAGAAATGAGTTTCGAGCTCGCGTGATTAGTAAGAAGAGGAATAGCGCGTGATGTCACAAGAGCCTAATCTGGCGCCCGTTATACTCACCAATCGAGGTGGCGTGAGGGGAAGCGATGCGCGCCGTACCGCATTGACCGCCATGATGCTTCTAGGTGCGGAGTACCTTAGGACCACACAATATCCGTACGCGACCGTGCGCATAGCATTTAGAATCGCAAAAAATCACACAGGCACCGGCAGGATTCGAGCCTGTGTCTGGTAGACAGTTAGTGTCAGTCGTCTGACCCATTGGGCTACGACCGTGAGTTAGTACCCGAGAGTCAAACGGCTTACTCCCTCGCCTGTAACGGTGCGTAGTATACCTTAGGACCTCCCAATGTCCGTCCGCGTCCATCCGTGCGCACATCATCATCAAGCGAAAATCAAGCGAGATTCGATTTGAGCCGTGAGTTGCAGTTTCGTTTAGGGAATAATCGAGGTGCAACTCACGGCTCAAATCGAATGACGGTCGGGGCGCAAATCGGATGTCACTTCGAGTCCCCGTACTCCGCACCCTCGCCATCATCCACGGAGTGGAGATGCTGCCATTTTGGACAGGATTAGATAGCTGAAAGACGCCCTTATGTAACTCTCGTGAATGCGACTCTCGTGAAACATGAATGCGGTGTTGTAGAAGCGAGCAGAGTGAGACAAGTAGCAATTAAATGACGAGCACATCTATAGCTGCAGGAAGTTGAAATTACCGCGGTTGCAAGAACATCTAAAGTGAAATGAAGATATTCCCAAGTCTTCTAAGGACAAATTGAAGAGCAGTAGTAACAATAACGTTTTTGAGCTAACAGGGAAAGGAGCAAGTGTGGAGGTGGTCAGCAGCTGCTAAGTCTATAGGAGAGAAGTTCGTGGGTTTGCGCACACACGAATCATGAAAATGAGCAAAAGTTACGGCTCGTTCGCTGAAAACAAGAGCTGGAAGAAACCACAATTCGAGCGACTTTGTGCAGCGATATTCTAACTAATCAATCAAACACGTACGTTGCCTCGCGTTTCACAGTGCTTTTCGCGGAGACGCAAATGCACTCCGCTGTTGTTTCTTTTGTGGCCACTGACTCGCACCTACCGTAAAATAACTACTATCGACAATTATTTTTCGGTCATGAAGGATACACCAACCATGGACTACAACATATACTCTAACCACGACGATCGGTAATTTGCAGTGCCCTGAAAAAAAAAACAAATGAGGAGACTATCGGAATCTTAACTAGAGTAAGTCGAGCGCACCCCGAAGTCCTCGTTTTTTTTTTTTTTTAGAAATCAATTTATTTAATTTTCTTCTATGTCCTTATTGTGTCATACCTCTACTTTTCTTCTTTATCTTCTTCAAGGGTCCGCCACCCAGCTCCCGAAATAAAATCTATACGTTCGCCACATGCAAACGGAACAACACCTCGCGGAGTTAACTGGGTTGTTCTTGTTAGCCGTTAGGTGAGCGTACCAGAGATTGTGATGCCTGAAGGACCTGTCACCCAAGTACTAGAAGACTGGTGTATAGTAAAGCGGGAGCGAGGATAATTAAGGAAAGATAATATGAGCTGCTTCGGAGATTGCACTGGAAAGGCCTTCTTTCAGTCACGATTGTTACAATGTAGAGACCCAACATTTACAGCCCACATGCGAGGACAATTTCGATGAATAAATGAATCTTTTGAATACATGGGTATTTTATTTTTAAAATCATGCTTTGCTAAGACGGCTTTACAACCGTGCCGTGCTTCACATCTTCCCGGTTAGGGTTTGTTCTCAGCGGAGCTGCAAAAACGTTTTGTCACTTTCAAGAACAAGGACCCATAAAAAGCGGTTGGCCCCCACGTTCCAATGGACGTATCCCCAATAAGTTATACCACCCTCGACCCATACAACAACTCTGCGAGTTTTACCTCGTCCATTACATTAATACACAATTGACAATCGCAGTTTTGAAGCGAATGACGGGACACCGCTGCTTCCGCAGTCGTTGCGGCGGTCGCGCGGGAAAACCTGCAGCCTTAAAACGAGTTGTATAAGGCAAATATTACGACACAAACTGCAGCATTTTGGTCCGCTTGTACGGAATTATACAACACTGCCATTTTTTATTTGGGATAAGAAACTCAGAAGAATGCTAATTGGCGATTTAGACGCAATCGATGTCCTACGTCGCACGCCTTCGGTCATGATCACGCGCAGCCCCAAACATCTCATACGCATTGCGCGAACGTGTACGAAGCTTAGCTCACGCTGCCACTTGGGGTCTTCCCCGGTCGTAATAGTTGACTTGACACATGTCCCAATCCTAAGTGGCTCTGCTGACTGCGGTTATCTCTTCGATGGCCTCTATAGACCACCATGTGTGCTACTCGGCTACTCCTTCCCTTATCAACCGCCGTGGTGGCTTAGTGGCTAAGGCGTTGGGCTGCTGAGCACGGTTCGATTCCCGGACGCGGCGGCCGCTTCTCTGATGGAGGCGAAAAGCAAAAACGCCCGTGTGTACGAGATTTAGGCGCACGTTAAAGATCCCCAGGTGGTCAAAATGAATCCGCAGCCCTCCACTACGGCGCGCCTCATCGCCTGCGTTGCGTCGGCGCGTTAAACCCTACTATCAATCCTTCCCTTACCTTCCCTTGATAATTAAAGAATACAACCCAGCAAATACACCCATTGAGGGAGAAAAATCGGACTAAATTTTATGGTAAGGAATAGGATTGAGTTTGGTTTGGTTACAGAGTCGCCTTAGCAGTCAAACGTGGTACACTGTGTTGTTCTTAAGTAAGTGCGTTTTAGAAAGCTAGTCACGGCCAGTTTCCTGGACTGTGCCACGTCACATATGTAAACCTGAAAAGGGGGAAAGTGGCGGGAATACTGAAACGTTTTTACAACTTTGCCCTGGGCTAGCCGTTAATCGGAAGTTTGCCAAGGAGCGGATGTAATCGTCGAAGAGGTCAAGCGCGGTACACCATTTTGTATCGAGATGTGCATAGTAGAACGCCAGCCATTTTTCGGGTATTATAATGCAGGCCCGGTTTGCAATCTAATGCTTACTCATCCCACAGATCTCGCTGTGAAACAATTTCCAAGCAAACGATGACGTACATTGAAAATTTCAAAAATTCAAAATAGAATCACAGAAGTTCCAAAAGGATACGACCTGCAGCTGCAGACACACAGCTATGCGAGTATAAGGATTCTTCGACGGCAATATTTTATGCGGTACGGCATTGTGTTTTAGAAAAGTATTAAAAGGCTGGTTCTAGCTCAAAAACGAAGAAAAAAATAAGCGTCGGCACGTTCAATGCGTCCACATGAAGATGTTTTCCTGGCATATATATGCTATATACACTAGGCACTGGCGTTGCCATTTTTTGTCAGTGCCTCTGGGCATCTGTCTGGAATGGCAACGGCGCTGTTTCTGGTGCTGCTAGTTCCAGTTGCACAAAAAGTCTACTACAAGCCATCATGAAGTTTTTACGACGTCCCAAGCTTAAAAACACGCCGCGAACTTGCAAACAAAACTCGGCCGCACTTACCTTCGCTATCGGAGAGAAAAACGACTACAACTTCAAAAGACGAGGGATCCTGGTTACGACACCCTGAACTTTCAAACCGCCGAAAGCATCTTGTGTTTCAGACCTGTGCCCGGCTGCGCACGCGCCGTGGCCGTGAAGACGCGTCGATAAAAAGTAACCCAGATATAACGGCACCCCATGCAATTAGCTATTGTCGTTTGTTGTTCTGAAGCGGGAATAAAGGTCGACGCACCAGACTCAATATCTCAAAAGAAGAAGCTTTGTTTAGCCCCCTCGGTCTATCTCAAAGTCTGCGCGACTTCAAAACGTAAGAAGGAGAGACCGAAATTGACACTGCAGACGAATACGCAAAACAACAAGGAGGGTATCTATCAATTGATGAGCAGAAACGTGCAGTACACGCCACTGAGAGCCCACTTCGTGTGCCCCGATGAGCTTTAGGCACGCCGCAGGTATACTACAGGTACAGGCTAAGTTCATCTGCAGCGTTCTCTAACGTGCGCGGTAGTCTTGTACATAAATTCCTCCTCAATCAGAAGGAAGGGATTGATCCTCAACCTCGTGCCTTAACCCCTACACAACTGCGCCGAATGCACCCATTTCATTCACCCGATTCGGACACCACACCTCACAAGCGACGGATATAGAGTCAATTGGATGCAATTGTCGGCCCGTTCTTTGCTAATTTCTTTTGTACTCAAACAAAAGCTGCGAGAGTGCAGCGGATACCGCCCTTTCAGGTGAGTGTGTATACGGCCAGACGGAGTTCATGTATGAAAGAAATTGCGCTTGTACCACAAAAGGAACAATTACCTTTAAATCAACGAGAGTGTTCTTAGCCCCGCTTCTCCAACGAGCTCCTCTTTAGCGCATTGTTGTTGAAGTCCTTTACACAAAAAGAAGAAGGCCTCCGGCGAAGGTGGGCGGAGGAAGTTTGTTAGCCCTGATTGTCTGTGAGTCCACGAGCATTTGGAGGTAGCAAACTTATGCTGATACTGACTCCAACACCAGATAAAGTGTTTGGTAGTTTGTGTCCGGTTCTCTTTCACCAAATAGCTCATTCATAAGTCAGTACTTACATAGCAGCAAACGTATACCTTTTTAGATATACTGAAGTCATCTTGCAGTTCACGTTACCAAAGTTTTCCAGCAAATAAATTTTCCCCATGGACCAGCACTCTTGAAATATAATGTCTACAAACCGTTGTTACGTAAGTGTTCATGATATGTTGCTCTAACCTAAAGAACTGCAACGTAGTCAAAGACAAACTTTGGTAACGCATATCTAAACCCAGGAAGCGGTCGCAAAATGTTTTAATTTTAAGTGCAATGCACTTCTTAAGCGACCCTGAACCTGCGTCCACCGGCGATGTCCGCGCACGTGGAGATGGGCGCGCGCAGCCTGGCCGCTGACATGGCACATGCCCACGTGGGGGATTGGCCAGGAATCTCCTCGTCTTCCTTGGCAACGGGGGGAGATGGGCGCGCGCTGCCTGGCCGCTGACATGGCACACTACCCACGTGGGGGATTGGCCAAGAATCGGGCGTTGAGAAGGGTTAATGCACCTGCTTAAGGAGTACTGACACGAAATTTCAAAGCTGAGATCCGCTCTAGCAATCAAGTACAACGACAACACAAATAGGTGTCTGTGAATAAATGCATCTTTCTTTCTTTGTAGTTGTGTGTGTGTGTGTGTGTGTGTGTGTGTGCGTGTGATCTCTCTTTCGCGAACATTACCGAACCGCGCAAATTCAACTCGTGCATTCGCACTTTCACATTCTTCACCTCGGGGAAATGTGGGGAATTTTTTTCTCAGCTTTAACACTTGTAACTGAAAAACCAACTCTATGTTGTAACTAAAAACCAAGTCTATCATTTAACCTTGTGGAAGTTCTGAACTATTTCCTAAGTCGCATAACTCCCGCGTGCAAATACAGTTTGTGCTGCTACGACATGTTTTACTCAATAAATCTGACCTTTTAAGGATCCCGTAGGAGATCCGAAACGTCAATTTTATTCTTTTGACTTGGTCAGTGACCGCAATTTTATTATGAACTTACCACCTGACCAGACGGACTTCCGTCGAACCCTGGACTGCGCAAAACTTCGTGGCAAGCTAGTGAACGTGAAGGACAAGCTCCCGGAAGAAAAGTACCCTGGTGTCATTTACAAGATCCCGTGTGGCGACTGCGACTGCGTATACGTTGGTGAAACTGGAAAGTTCCCGAGACGCCTCAAAGAACACCAGCGTGACGTAAACAAAAAGACCGTCACTGCGAATGCTCTCGCAGAACACGCGGAAGCCCGTAATCACCAAATTGACTGGGACAGTGCCACAATCATCGCCGAAGAAAGAAACGGAACAACTAGGCTCCTCGTTGAATCACTTTTTATTCAAACGACGTCAGATACCATCAACCGGACAGAGGGCAATATGCCCGGTATCTACGCACGATCATTACGACGCATCTTGACAGCATGAAAACCGCGACGACGTCTTGCCTCGCCTCATCGTGAACAAGGATCCCGTAGGGGATCCGAAACGTCAATTTTATTCTTTTGACTTGGTCAGTGACCGCAATTTTATGATGATCTGACGTTTAATCTAGAATTTCCAAGACAGCTTCCTCATCACTGAACAAACTGATCGTCGGCACTGTCCAAGCCTATCCTACACAAACACTTCCGCATTACACATACCAAGAGTGTAAATAAACGGAGTAGCAACGTTCTGCTTTCAAGGAAGTGATGCCGCTCCTTTCGCACGATTATGGAATGTCTACGTCAATAGGCGTTCCCTGTGGCGTTCACTCTTCGAGTCAAGAGAATTGCAGGTTCCAAGCACTTTGTTATTTATGCTACCGCCGTGAAACAAGCTGTAGTATGGAAGCTGGCAAAAATAAACACCGGCATGGCGTCGAAAGAGTAGCGAGCGCCTCTGAAGTACGGCTCCTTTTCGCTATACAAGCAGCAGATCACGCGCCACAAATATGCTGCTGCAACAAAGTCAACTTTAACGCTATTACCCCTGGCGTCGCGGCCCTGCAGGCGTCTGCGAGCACACTCGCCTAGTCTGCATATTTCGTATTGTTGTACTCTGTCGACGGCAACAAATGAAAAAGGTACTCGTTCTCTGCTTTAACACGATTGTGCCCGCGCTCTCGCACTTTGAGTCACTTGACCTTTTTCCCTTTTGGTTCAGCCCACAGACCCTTTTTTTAGAATATCTTTGGCGGTGCCCGACCTTCAAATTGTTCTCAGTGCGGGAACAGCTCAGACAAGAAGAACAAAATGCAGTAAGTTCCAACGTTCTCACCCCTTTCCACAGCTGCCGAAGCGGGAACCAGAAGCGCTCGGCCACTATGTTTCGATGTATAGATGGTAAAACGGCGGCTTTCCTATGCAAGTTTTACAGCCTGTTTAAGGTCCAAATAGAGGAGAGCCTCCAGATCTAGTCTCGGCTGGAAACAGCATGCAGTTGATGGACCCAGAGCTTAAGGTCAATGGGATTCCTTGGGGCCTGGCACCCGCCACAACATCCCTAGCACAGCCAGAATTTTCTGGCCTTTGCAATAGCGTTGGGCGGGGCTCGTATTCAGTAAGTGAAGAACCAATCCAACACGAGTCCCGACCCCGCGCTGACGCAGCATTCCTGTCTAATATGTGCGCCATGCTCGGCCGAGGAAACTATTATTTTGAGAATTGAGTCCGCCGGCCCTGCGTTGGATAAATTCCGAGCTCTGTGAAAACTAATCTGCATAACTCCCCGATTCTAGTTCAATCACTCCTCCAAACGAAGCCAGCATTACAAGTGCTAGATAAATCGCATCACGGAAGGAACATAAAGAGCTCGGAAAAGACTGAATAAGCTCTTATTCGCAGTATCACTCAAAATTATGCAAAAGGAGCAGGAGTAAACATTTTTATGAGCATGAGCGTATTGCGATGGGAATGGGGTCAGCCTGCCTTGTCCAGGAGGCCGCTAGCCTGCGCCGAATCCAGGGCTCGTTGCACCAGGACTTCTTGAACTTCCGGCGCCGAGCTGGTTAGCGCAACTCCCACTGCCCAAGGGGTAGGTTGCTGATAGAGTGGGGATTACGTGGGCATGAGAATGCGAGATGATACGTCGAGTTGCAGTGCGGACAGTCTGGTGAGAAGAGGGATGGCGATATCTTCGAGATGATTATGTGATTGTGAAATTTTCTGTTTGCAGTCTTCAGAGTATGCATACTTGGTGGTTTGATAGCGATGGATGTGAAGGGGGATATGTTCTTCTCATGTGTGTAGTGTGAGAGTATTGAGTTGTAAGTGGCGTCCATGGGTGCTGGACTGCTGGCTGAAGGTCCCGTGCCACTAGGTATTTCCTGTTCAGAAGTTGGAAATGCCCGGATATGAAGGTCGCGGGCGGCAGAATGTGCTGCCTCGTTCCCGACAAGGCCTGAGTAGCTTGGGGCACAGACAATGGTTCTTGCGACGTTGTCAGGATTTTTTTTCGGATGGGTCGAGAGTCTTGGGTGTGGCTAGCTCGGCTTGATATCGGCGGCAGGCGTGTTAAGAGTCTGTTATTATTGTGTGGTATGGTTGGTTGCAATGAGTAGCGGTTGTATGAGCGATGGTCATTGCCTCTGCGGTGGTGGTCATTGCGATGATCATTGCCTCTGACAGGTGAAGATATGGAGCCGCTGTGGTCTCCTTTTACGATGAGCACCGCGAGAGTTGTTCTTGGAGTTTTATGACTCTGCGCTATGTCCATGTACCTTGTGTGTTAGTCATCTCCGTACTTCCTACTGAGCTGTCGAACCCTTGTGTCGCGTCGACCCTTGTTGAAGACTGGATGCATATGCTTCGGAACAGACATTACTCTGAGCTTCCTGCGTATGTTTGGTGGCAGAGGTTCCGGGATGTCATCTAAATTTGGGTGGGGTCTTTCAATGTCCTAAAGAACCTTTCTGCCGGCGGGTGTGAAAGTGAGCCTGTATTGTTGAGATATTTGCTGGGCTTCCATCAACTGTTAGGCAGTCCCAGTTCTAGGATTTTTCATTTGATGTGTAGTCTAGGAGTCTGGGGGCTATTCGAAGGTGTTGCGTATGCGGGAGCCAAGTTTGTTGTCCTATTCCTTGTCCTAGTCCTATTCCTTGTCCTATTCCACGTAAGCGCCTTATTAGGTGGGAAAGCTGCACTACAGTCTTATTTATAGTTCAGGTAAGAGGGCTAAAATAAATTTTCTGAACCCGTAGAGGCCCCTAAATTTAAGAATTATGGCAGAGTGTCAGAGTCATTCGCCGCCATTTTTTTATTTTCAAACATCTGGTACAAACTAAACAGAAAGGGCTAGGAGCTATCAGGTTTTCCTCTCGCCCTGCGTTAGGACAGGATAAAATTTAAATTATGAGCACATGCTTGTCATCAGTTGAAAGGCAAGCCTGTTGGTAAAACCAGTACTATACCTTCCCTCCCCACCCTTCTGCGTACGCCAGTGCGCTCCACACCCACTGGAGGAAGAGTTGAAGCAGCGCACCATGGGCCAGACCCTTTCCAACACAATCAGACATAAAAACCACCCATAGCGAGGATTGGCCAAAAAATAGAAAGGCCAATTGAGCAACAATGTATAGGATCTGCGGGCCAGATGGCAACAGTGTAGACAGACTTGGTTGCTTCCTCCGAAGTTTCATTTCCGCTTTTCACGCTCTCGTCTGCTCTCTCGCGTCAAGGTCAACCTTTCCCCTATAAAGCTTGTTAGACGAGCAGTTTAGGTGCATTATTAGTTACAATTTTTTTTTAACACGTGGATAATTCATGCATCTTTGGGAAGCTAAAAGGAAAAGGCACATTACTAGTTTTTTTTTTTTTGCATTTAATGGCCCAAAGTTAACACAACTATAAGAAACGTTTAACATTTGCGCAATACAAAAATACTCTTTATAGACTCGAAAGGGGATAAAACGCGCGAGATGACGTTTTTAGAGTAGTTTATTCTCGGGCTGGATGGAGTCCAGTCTGCAGCTCGATGTGATATCTCAGTGGTAGGTCGCGAATCTTGCTCGAAGATTCTTGATGATGGCGTGATACGGAGACCTCTATGTTACCTGTGCTGCCACGGCCGCACCAACTCTGTGCCAAGGTTTTGCATCGGCGCTTATGAAGCTTTGGAGCAAGCCATGAGACGATTGCTGTCTCTGCACTGCTCCGGGAATCCGTTCTTTTCTAGCTGTCTTTTCCCTCGGGTCGTTTCCACCAGTCCTCTCAGTCAGTTTTGGGGAACGGGAGACACTAAGAAATAAGGAAGAAAAAATACGCATTTTTTGCGAAGGGGGCTGGAGGGGAACAAGCTCCCTTTTATTCAGAACTAGTTTCCTTGGCTACCGCCATTCCCGACTCCTGCGATCGTATAAACGTGTGGTTATTCTGTTACTTGCAATGCAGTCATGACGGTTTTCTATAACGCTTAAAATCTCAACAATGCCGCTTTTCAAATAGTAAATGGAACTCCATTCTAAAAAGTAGGCCCGACTAGTAGGAGCTATTGTTCTCTAGTTGAATAAAATTCTTGACGAGTTTTAGTTTAAAACAGTCCCGCTCAACCGAGAGACAGTGCTGTACTGCGAGCGAAATTTGGAGAACAATGCATGCATCTGGGGGAGATTGACGTGCCTGGCTGGCTTCTTAGCGCGCATACTTTCGCTGGTTGACGAGCCCAGAGTCCGTGCTTTTTTCATCGCGAATGGACACAGCAACATTAAATTCTTGGTGCCCTTAAGTCTTATTACGCGGTTTCGAATGCGAAATTATTATGACTTCGTGTGCGATACTTATGAAATACTTGTGTACTGTTTGCGTACGGGAGTTTGGAGGCAATGACACGTACATTTGGCGTTTGGTTCACTCTCCTCGCGGTACTGTACGAGTCCTGCGCTTTAACCTATAGCGTACCTGCGTGGTTGGCAGCGCTTAGCCTGCACAGAAAGTGGTGCTACACCGGACGTCGAAGCACTTTCCATCACTAGACACTGCGCGAGTCACTCCAACAGCCCCTGGGAAAAACAGGCAGACTGACGACCTCCCCTGGCGCGCCATGGAGCCATGGACAAGGGGCTCGTTCTCGTTTTGTGCGGTATTTTTAGGGGCGAAGGACCTTAAGGCCGAGGCTTGCCCGTCGGCGTCCGGCGTCCGTGCTCACGGCGCAGCACCATGTAAATCGAAACATATGTGAACAAAAGGTTCACAAAAGGTTAACAAGAACAAAATAAAAGGCTCACAAAAGGTTAGAGAGAGAGAGAGAGAGAGAGAGAGAGAGAGAGAGAGAGAGAGAGAGAGAGAGAGAGAGAGAGAGAGAGAGAGAGAGAGAGAGAGAGAGAGAGAGAGAGAGAGTGCTCCTGGAGAGTCGTGCTGCGCATGCGCGAGGAGGAGCATTAGATTGGATTGAATTGGATTGGATTGAATTTGAATTAAATTGACTTGTATTGGATTGGATTAAAAATCGCTTAGCATCAGTAAGCACTCTCCTCACCCACTGGTCATGATTCACTTCTTGGAGATGCGTGAATTTTTTTAAGCTAGGTGACTGCGCGTGGCACGTGAAATTATGCAACCATATAATGACGTACAACGCCGGATTTTTCGTCTCATGTGGCACGGACGTTCTTGCTCTGCTCACTATATACCAGTGCATGTAAGGGTTCGGGAAGACCTCCTTCAAGGCAGCCTCGTTTGTCCTTGCTACCGCTGCTCCCGCGCGCTTTTGGCCGCAGTTTACAAACGAGAACACAGACTCGGATAATACCTTCAACTGGCTCAATGAAGCACACAAATTGAATAACAGAGCTTCACAAGTCCCAGAAACGGTAAGGTTTTTTTTAGGTGACAGTTTGACTCCGTGGGGCTGAGCTTCGGGCCCACACTCCTTCTGACCGCGAATCAGTTACCACTAAGCTAGTCAGAGAGTAGTGATATTGAGCCAGCGTTTGTCGGTTTTACTTTTTATACGCGCGGTTCTGAAGGAATAAGCTCAGGCGCTGCCTTACTTGAGAAGTTCAGTGACGTCTGGCTGTTAGAAAAGTAAGCTACTGCTATGCTCAAGTGTATAGCGACAAAAATGGCTAGTTTGAAGCTCAGCTGGCCAAAAAGGCCGCTGAAGGTGTATTAGCGATAAATTCTCGATCCGAAAGGGAGTAATTAGACAGGGAGATACCACCTCGCCGAAACTATTCACAGCATGTCTGCATGGGGCGTTTAGAAAGATTTACCGGGAAAACATAGAATTTCGGGTGAACGGGGAATACATGAGCCATTTTAGGTTTGCGGACTACATAGTCTTGCTGAGTGAGACTGCAGAACACATGCAAACAATGCTTGAGGGACTACAATCAGAAAGCACTGCCGTGTGGCTAAAAATTAATATGAATAAATCTAAAGTAATGAGGAATAAGCATGCTAAAAACGTCCCCTATAGCTTACGAAACGAAACGCTAGAAGTAGTAAAGGAATATAACTACCTCGGACAGATGGTCAGTGCTGACCCCAACCCCGAGGGAGTAATCCGGTGCAGAATAGGTATGGGTTGGGGAGCACTCGGCAGCACTCCCAAATAATGAAAAGTAAGCTACCTCTGTCACTCAAAAGAAAAATCTACAACCAGTGCATACTGCCGGTGATGACATACGCAGCTGAAACTTGGCGCCTTACTAGAGAACTAGACAGCAAACCTAGGTCGGCTCAACGGGCCATGGAACGAGTAATGTTAGGAATAACACTCAGGGACAGGAAACCAGCGACCTGGACCAGAGAACAAACCAGAGTAGAAGATATCATAGTTCAAATAAAGAAAAAGAAATGGACTTGGGCTGGCCTCGTAGTGATATGAACCGACAACCGGTGGACAATTAGGGTAACAGAGTGGATACCAAGAGGTGGGTCTAGAAGAAGGGGAAGGCTAATTGCCTTCCCCTTTCGGAAGGACATTGGATTTCGGATTGGATTCGGAAGGCCATCGGAAGCTTAGTGGATGGATTTCGGAATGGGGGGATTTAATAAAGAAATTTGGAGCAAAGTGCGGACTCGAGATGCGCAGGACCGGAGCGGTTGGAGGTCAATGAGAGAGGCCTTCATCCTGCAGGGAACCTGAGCGTGGCTGCTGCTGCTTCTGATGGTGATGATGATGATTGTTTCTGCCTTAAAAGACAGAGAGAGAGACAGGAGCAGCAGAAAAAGCCGTCATGACGGTTTGACTATGATGATGATGACCAATTCTATTGGCTTCCTGGTGCTTGAGGCTTCATTTCCTTGCGAGGCTTCATTTCCTTAAGCTACCTTAAAGTCCGTTGCCAGGCTGTGATGATAGACAATTAAATATCTGATTATAAGGCAGTTAAATTAGGGGTACCCCAGGGGAGCATCCTCGGGCCACTATTATTCTTACTTTATATTAATGACTTGGTAAATATCGACGACTCTTGAAGATTTGTTATTTATGCAGACGACACCACCTTACTTCTTTCTGGTAAAGTACTACTAAATTATTGCATGATGCAAACAATGTGCTAAATAAACTGGATAATTGGAGAAAAGTTAATTCATTAACGATAAACACTTCCAAAACAAAAGCAGTTCTCTTTAAACCTATAAATTCTAAAGCATGTATTAGCAACAGCCTATGCATTGGTACTTCCAGCCTCGAAATTGTCCCTTTAGGAAAAGCCATCGGCGTTTTTTTCGACGAACGCTTAACATGGAACAAACACGTCGACAATATTTCCAGCAAAACTTGCACGCGTCGTTGGTGTCCTCACAAGGTTACGGTTCTTTCTCCCGCAGAAAATAAAATTGTTAATTTACCATTCTCTTTTTTTCTCTCACCTTAACACGACCGTTACTAATATACTAAACTACATCTACTAGAAAAGAAAGCCGTGTGAGCCGTCTCTAATTCTGCTTATGATGCTCACACACAACCAATTTTTGAAAGCCTCGGGGTTCGCCCCGTTCAAGGTCTGCATGATGGAAAACTTATTAAGAGCTGCAATAGTGAAACAAGAACAAATTGTCATTTTATTAGAAAACTGTCGAACCTGACTCCACATCATAACATTTATAACACACGTCATCCAGAAGCATGGTTTGTGCCCTGCCCACTTACCAATTACGGAAAACAATTATTGTGCCACACGTTACCATGTCTGTTGAATTCACGCAATCAATAATCAATGAACAATGTTGTGTTTGTATTTATTAACGGTTTTCGTAATTCGTAATTCACTTTATTGATTCTGTGCAAGCATCTTGTTGCAGTGTGTGTTAAGTTTGTATTTATTATATTGCTGCCAAGGAATGTTAATTATGTTTTTACTACATTGAGTTATGTATGTATTTTTGTTTGCATAAGTATACACAATTGTTTTATAAATACATTAGGGTGCACGGACCCCGTCAAGCCGCTTCTGTTGGCTTTTTGTCCGCGCTCCTGACATCTGAATTATGGTCCTTAGTAATATCTGTATTTCGATGTCAAATAAAACTTGACTTGACTTGACTTGACTTGACTTGACTTGACTTGACTTGACGTTCTTAATAATTAACATCCTTCGTCTTGTGAGAAATCCTATTAGTCACCTTTCAAGTTCACTGCATTCTACACATTTTGCAGTGAACTTACCATTAACAACGTCTCTGCTGAAATCCTGCGCCTTGGCTTTTACTGCCTACAATTCTGTTTCTTTCTTTTCACTAATTTCTCTCTCTCTTCTCAATATAGCCGCATCCTGTCGCACACCATACTGTGACCACTGTTCTTGATCGGACTGTAGCCCCTCGATTTACCTCCTGTGCGATACATGTATTGGAACTAGGGACGAAGGGGAGTTTCCTTTTCCGTTTCACCCTCGGAGCTTTTCCAGGTTCATTTCTGGTTTTTTCGTTTGAACCCGAACGTATTCTCTCATCACCATCATCATCATCCACAGCAGCCTATCCAGGTCCACTGCAGGGCGAAGGCCTCTCCCGTTGGCCTCCACCCGCTCCTCTTTCCCTACGCAAACTCAAACTCGACGGTCGGCTCAGCTGTTCCGGGTCGTCCTGGTAGGTGTGCTAATGTTAGATCGCGAGAGCATGCGCTCTCCTTCGACAAACGTCCGCGACCGCTTTTGCCCTCACACTGCCACACGTGCGGCTGCCACCCGGTGTTTCAGGAAACTGATATTGTTACCAAGCACCCGAAGCAGTTACACCGCGAGATAGTTGAAGCCTATCACATTAGCAAGAGGGGCGAAAAGTGCGTGAGCCACCCTTCAGTGGTGCTTACTGATAAAGAGGTCCAGTTCATGGATAACGACAAATAAGTCATGTTCCCTTTTTTTCTTTTATCTGGTTTTGTTTGTTTTTGTATGATATTGTACGTTGTTTGCCTTCGGTATAAACGTTTGTGGCGGGTTTTCAATAAATTCAGTTGAGAGTCAGCGCCTGTCCTGTGGTTAATCTTTCTGTCTGCCGCGTCTTTCGCGCTGTGATTAAGTATGAATATCCTCCAGCTACCCATTCCGAAGATTCCTTTGCTCGTCATCCTGACTGTTCCCCTCTTGCCTTTGCATCGGTGTCTCCCATCGCAATAGAGTTTGGGTGTCGGTATTATACACCACCAATGTTTGAGGCGCAGCCCTTTGGCGGCCGTCTCTGCGCTGAGCCGGTTGTCGGCGTAACCGAAGGGACGATGGCAAGACCGACGAAGGAAAGAAAAAGCGAACGATGGAAGAAAAAAAAAACAAAGGGTTGTCGCCAAATTGGAAGGGGAGGGTGGTTCGCCGTGGCAGCGCGAGCCAGCGCTCTCCGAAAGTATGCGGTGGGGGAGGGGAGGGGACAGTGTGCTGTGCCCTCGTGCCAAAATATCGCATTAGGGAGTATTGTAATAGCCAGTTCCTTTTTCACAGCCTAACATTCTACCTTTGATATACATTTTTTCAGCAAAAAGTAACCACAGTTGTCTACCGCGCTCGTGTTCGGGAAATTTTTATTGACAGCATGACAGCCGCTGCTCTGTCTAACTACAATACCTGCTGTTTTCCGAAAATAACAACTTTTTATTACCCAAAGACAAAACAAATTATAGTCAATTTGCAGCTCACTCCATGGGTATTTCACTATGGAATCGCCTCTCTAGCCATCTAAAATCCGCCCACACGCCAGCAGTGAGCACAGTTCAGTCGCAGGGCGAAGCAATATTTCATTACATTATTATTAGAGACCGCAGTTATAACTACCGGAGTCCTAAAATGTCATAGGTTTTCATAGCTCACTCATTCGTTAACACTTTTATAAGCTTATTTGTACGCAGCTTTTGCGTTAAATTTGTATTTACAGTTAACATCTGTTAACATCTGAATAATGCTCTGGATAGGTTAATGAATAAGTTCAAAGTTACATTGTTTACCAATTCATGTGATATGTATTACTTTTGTACCATGTTCAAACTACTTTTGCCTTTGATTTATTTTTCTGCACTAATCACGTTGCTTTATTTGTATACTTGTCGCTGCTTTTCTTATGTAACAGTGTTTGATATCTTTTTATGGGAGGTCCGCCAGACAGTTCTTGTACCTCCGGGGCCTACTCCTGCATTGCATTTGAACAATAAAAACAATAAAGACAAAAAAAAAACAGTCTCATGGTCACAGCCAAAGGTATACCTACTTTCAACTTCTATTCCCAAAGCAGCGTGATCCCAACGGCCATTCTCATCTTTATGCCTAGTATGTAGTATCTCTGTCTAGGCCTAGTATCTCTATGCGAATAAAAAATCCTATTACGCAGGTCCCATTCATTATGCATGGTTCCGGTGACGCGGGAGAACGTAAGCTCATTTCGCACTAATACACCATTTAAGCGAAGTATGAGTGTGTGTGTGTGGTGGGGGGGGGGGGGGGCACAGCTAAGCGAACTTAGAACTTAATTGCCCTCGACAGAGTTCTATATACAGTGTTACTGTTGCTAGGTTCAAATTCGTGGCCTTTCTGTTGTTTTGCGCAGACAATTTTCGCATTCTCAAGGTATATCCGGTGTCAACTGCAGTCCTCGTTGGTTTGCAGTTAATCTTTAACTGCAAACGTCACGGGGCTGTGACATTTTCGAGCGAAAAGAGCCGCGTGCTTCCCGAATTCTTCTGCTTGGATATTTATTAAGTTGGATTACTGTACTTCTTCTAAGCTCAAATGTCGCGCACCCGCAAAAAAAGTATAATTCTCTCATAACAACCATTTGCTTACTTAAAGCTAAGATAAGACGTGAGCAAACAAAAAAAAAAGGGAATTTTATATCGGCAATATGGATTGCGGGCATGTCTATATGACAACTTTCAAGCTCGGAATTACATGACCTCTAAGTTTTTGATGGATCTGCTGTCCAGAAGGAACACCGGCAAAGACAGTGATTGTTTATTGAAAACTTGTAATACATTTTTAGCGGTTTCTTCCTCTTAAACCTTATATCTTTGAGTCATTTGAACGAGTTGCGGCAGGTCTGGTGCATTTAGCAGCTGTGTAGTCTGTAGTCTGACACCTCGCTTAAAATATGCACGCTTAGGCTGGCAACGATTTAAGCTTATATTTGCACATGTGTCGTGATAATTCAGCCATTATGGTCATGTACTTACGATGTTTTGTTCTTATTCTGAACAATATCACCAGCCTATCTACGCCCACTGCAGGGCAAAGGCCTCTCCCATTATTCTCCAATTACCCCGGTCCTGTGCTAACTGCGACCAATTTATTCCCGCAAACTTCTTGATCTCATCTGCCCATCTAACTTTCTGCCGCCCCCTGCTACGCTTGCCTTCTCTAGGGATCCACTCTGTTACCCTTAATGGCCAACGGTTATCTTGCCTTCGCATTACATGCCCTGCCCACGTCAATTTCTTCTTCTTAATTTCTACTAATACGTCCTTCATACGCGTTTGTTCCCTGACCCACTCCGTTCTCTTCTTGTCCCTTAATGTTACGCCTATCATCTTCCGCTCCATTGCCCGCTGAGTCGTTCTCAATTTAAGTTGAACCCTCTTAGTGAGCCTCCAAGTTTCTGCCCCGTAGGTGAGTACCGGTAAGATGCAGCTGTCATGCACTTTCTTCTTCAGGGACAATGGTAGGCTGCCATTCATTATCTGAGAATGCCGGCCGAATGCACTTCACCCCATTCTGAACATGCGTTCTAATGAATAAATTTACAACCACTATCGCGCGACAACCGGATCATTTCAAACAGACTGTTATAATCTAATTTTGTAATTAGCGTGTGTAAAGAATTTTAAAAAATAACCATGTGCAAATGCTTCAAATTGTGCAAATAATTTTTAAGTTGCTGTCGTGGAAAAATGAATTCTGAGAAATTCGGAAATCTAGGGTACGGAGCGGAACGTCAGTGATGTTGATGTCCGGATCGAGAGCTATCTATAGCACCCTCGGCTGTAGTAGCTGATCTTTTTATTTCAAAAGGCACTGTTACCTGGAATGGTGAACACGGCGTTTTATTTTTTTTTTCTTTTCGGAGCTCTGCCCTCAGTTTAATTTGCGTCCTTATTCTTCGCAACAGGGCCTCCAAACAGGGACGGATACTCTAAGGCGACGGGCGCACTTGCACCAATAAAGCCGCCGCAAACATTCAGACAACGTCATCAGAATTTGCAAGGTGGTCGTAATAATTTTCTCTCTACTTCAGATAGCGATGGAGCATAACGCAGTAAGACGGCTTTTTTTGTTGTTGTTTTCGCCATGTTACAGACGGAGAGATTTGTGAGAGCACGAGACACCGCTATGAATGCGTTCCCAAATTAAAAAAAAAAATTTCGGGCCATCTCCACTAACGTGAAACATGTGGAGGGGCGAAGCATGCAGTGTATAAGTGTATTCTTGGCACCTTGGGGTTTTTGCCAACTGAGATGAAACCGTTGGGGGGTAGATGTATACAGCTTTGCGGTAAAAGTCTCTTGTCTTTGAAGCACGAAGCTCTCTAGCGCGAGGCGTAAACAAGTGTCCCGGTGTTTTTTTTTTTTTTTTGTACGCGTTACGTTCCAGTGCGAGACTTAAACGAGTTTACCGGTGTTTTAGCACCGTGACTACATGAGGCGACAATTACGACGACGACAGGAGACGCCAACAGCCCAAGCCGCTAAGGGGCTTCGCTCCTAAAACTGCACTAAACAAATTTTTGTGTCTTCGCGTCAAGAACTGGGAGCGTTAGGCAGGACACAAAACACGTTACGAAGGTGGTAAAAAATAAAATACCAACGGAAGTCGGATAATACAAACGAGATTCCGAATTCAAAAGGAATAAGCAGAAGCGGCAGGTTCGGCATATTTACTTAAGCTGCCTCTATGAATTAACCGTTGAGAATTGTACATTCGTCGATTACTCTAGCTAAAAAATTACGAGGAAAATTGAGTAGCCGTTGCGCTGGTGATATTGTGAAAGCAATAGTGTACAGTTTGCGAACATATGAACTCTGTTACCATGATTCGGCACATACACGCGTTCGCATCCCCCAAAAGAGATCACATTTACCGGTTATGTTCTTTGCAACTTGTCCTAATTTCTATTTCTGTGACTAGTACCCTCAGTACATCATCATCATTATTTACCCTTAAGGGACCCTGACGGGTATTACATAAAAAGAGGGGGGGGGGGGGGGGTCGAACAAAGCTTACACAAAGGCATTTGCGGACCAAGAACACAAGAACACCAAGAACTAAGAACAGCATTCTGAATCGAAGGTCACAACGGATTCACCAGGTTCGCCCTTAGTAAGCTATAGAACCATCGAGCTGTGTTGGTGGTAAATATGAGTGCTCGTCTCGCATTCGGAAGCCCGAGTATCGACTCGCGAATACAAATTTACACAATTTTCTTTTCAACTCAGTTACGTTACTTGGTTTATAAGAGCTTCTATGGATGAAAACGGCGTCATCCAGAGCGTTCTTTTCACCAGCATTTTAATCTTCGAGCAGTCGGCACTTTGCGCGCTTTCCCTGCGGCATACTGTGGGGCATCTCTCAACCACGACAGCAGATTTTTGACCCACAAAGTTTAAGGGGCCCTGCAGCACTTTTTTCAACTTTTTTTGAAATCCTAAACTGCTTGCAGAAACGTAGTCACTCAACACATCCAGTACTTTTAGATTAGGGTGTCGCAAAGTACCTCAGCCAGAAATTGCTGCTCTATGCCCATCAGATAACTTGAAAACTCGCTCAAAAGATTTTTCTCTCTTTCCCGGTCTTGACGTTCTTCAACGACTGGAATTACGTCACTAAGGCCATGTAGCGGCTGTTGGCCGGTTTTCCTTCAGGTGCAGCAATGAACGCTTTTCGATAGCAACTTAAAAAAAAGCCACAAAAACAAAGCAGAAATGGAAGGCGTATCTGGTGCGACGAGTAAATCACGCAGTGCCGCTCCATGCTGGCGGCAACTATAGCTTTCGCAGTGGTTCCAGACGCGAAGGAAAGATTGAAAGCGCTTATGAAAAATGTTGCAGGGTCCTTTTAAACACCGAAAAAATTGGACGTTGACACATCTCGAATGGTCCACTTGATCGCCAAAGAAGCAACTAAGTAATTTCGCGATTTCGCGACTTTCAATTCAGAGATGAACTGTTGTGACGCGTATGGCACCACGTGATCGAAAAAAACCCACCTCTGGCACCACCGGTGTCATTACGTGAGCACTGTATCAACTGACTCACAAATCCTACGTCTTCCTCTTAGTACAGGCAGAAGCGCTTTTTGACTTCGTCATCGCTTCTTCGAGGTCGTCAGTAATTTTTTATTGTCCCACGAAAAAAGTATTACGTAACAATTGTGTTACTAAATACTAGCGGCTCTGCCTTTCTTGCTAACGCTCCGCGCTTCACCAACGCGCAAAACGGCCGCTGATCCAGCAGCAGCCCTCCAAATGACGAAGTAATTTCTTGGCTCGTTTCGTGGTAATATTATGAAAGCAGTAATATATAATCGCTTGCAAGTGACCATCTAAAATTCTTTGAAGTAATCGCGGTTAATGACGTTACTGGCGCCGCTGACGCAAATCGTTTTATGCACCCATGTCAACACCACTGATGCAAATTTTCCACAGCCGTTCGCGTTCTGACTTTTTCAATTTGCTGGCGCAGCCCGTCAGCAGAAAGACTCGGGTTTTAACGGATGCGACGTTAACAACACCGGCAGCCGTATAAACGCACCTGTGTACACGGCGTGCATTTTGTATCTCCACAGATGCGAGTGTAATAGATTTGACTTGCGAACTCAGCAGCAGAGCTCACGAGCTCGCATAGATACAGCTGTCATATCAGTTTTTCTTTTTTTCGTCGCCACGGATCTGCATTGTATACTATAGCGTGGTAGATACGTATCTATTACAAAATCCGTTCGCAGTCAGTATACTCGTTTGCAACCGGTTTAAAACATGACAGTTTGGCGGGTATACATTTGCGAAGGCGTCTGCGGTCCCTCGCGAGCATCGATCATACCTCAGAAGCTCAGCAAAACAAACCCTAGCACGTGTTTACGTGTCGTAATACGGTATTAAAAAGTTCGACCCCGTGGTTTGTTAAAAGCAAGAGCCCATATACCAGTATGCATGGAAGCTGACCGCCATCTTCAAGAATCTTGTAGTGGGGAGAAGATCCACACTACGGTGTAGGTAAGGCGTGCAGCCGTAAGCTGCGAAAATGCCAGATTGAAATGATGCCCAGCTCACTGACACGAGAACACGTTCCCAAGGTAATGCGCCCCTAGCCCTCAAACATCGTGTGCGGAGAGCGACGCGTTTCCGCACGCCGTTTTAGGGGCGAAGCCCCTTAGGGTCTCGGGCTGTCGGCGTCTCATGTCGTCGTCTCATGTAGTCACGGTACTAAAACACCGGGACACTCGTTTTCCAACGCATCTCGCTAAAACGTAACGCATACTAAAAGAACAACACACCGGCACTCATTTTCCAACACCTCGCGCTAGAACGTTTCATCTGTGGGAATAACGTGTACTGAAATAACACTCCGGGACACTCATTTTCCATAGAACGTTTCATCTGTGGGAAAAACGCGTACTAAAAGAACACACCAGGACACTCAGTTTCCGACTCCTCGCGATAGAACGCTTCGTGCTTAAAAGACACGACACTTACAGCAAAGCTGTATACCTCTACCCCCAACTGTATCATCTCCGTGGGCAAAAACGCCAAGGCGTCAAGAATACACTTATGCTTCGCTGCTCCTCAGGTTGCACGTTAGTGGAGATGGCCCGGGATTTTTTTCCCCTCTCCAAGACCGGTCCTGCGGCCTTCGTGCGTGTTTGTGACCGTTGCCAGACCGGTTTCCAGAGAGGGAAAACGCATGTGGAAAAGCGTCGTTCTCCGCATATGTGTTAAGCCCTTGACGGACACAGCATAGCCGAAACATCAGCGTATTAGACGAATTATTGCATCGGCTGTGTGCTCAAACGTATGTTTTCCTGACCTCCTTCAGCCCGCGCTGCTTTTGTTCTTTTTTCTAACTGTGCACAGCGGCGGTTGGTGGTTACGGCGCTGTAACCTTCGCCGAGGGATCGCGGCGCGCGCGACATTCTGGGCAGCAGAGTCGCTGCATCGACGCCGTTTGTTCTCTGCTGCAGCTGCCGCGCATGCATTCCATTGTGCGCGCGGGAAGAAGCCGGGCCGCGTGTTTCACAAAATGTGCAAAATGTCACTCGTCACTTGCCGAGCGCCCGCTTTGCAAAAGGGAGACGTCAAAGGCGACGCCGGCGGCTCAGAGACGCCTTGGCGACCCCTGACCTTTCTGCGTGCAACGACGACGACGAGCATCTTCGTCAGAAGCGCCCGCGAACTCACTAAGTGGAGCATATACTAGGCCAATTATCGCGCTGCTTGGAGCGTTTGCGGCGTGCGTTTCCTCATTAAAGTCTGAGCTCCAGAAGATCGTGAGCACCCGCTTTCGTTTTCTTTTCTTGGTATGTTTTCCCGAAGGAGAACGATAAATGGGGCTAGCGGGACAAAATAGCACTCGTTGAACTTGGTGACGAGGCGTACAAACAAAATGCAGGCGTCGCATTGTGTAGTAGGCTACCTGCTCAGCGCCATCTTTCCATAACCAGGGCCCAAGTGGGGATGATTGCAGTTAGGTGGGGTGAATATCGGACATTGAGGTAACAACAGCAAGAGAGCAAACAAAAAAAAAAAACGTTGAAAATGATATACAAGGAAATGCTGCATGAAAAGTTTGGGGAGGAACAAAAGTTGAAACGGATGTCGTTAGGGTAAACGCTTAATCAAAATTTTAAAAATGGCGCAAGGGAAGGCAAAAAAAAAAAAAAGTTCCTGCATTTTCGCAGCCGCCCCATTCCATAGGGGCTATTTCCCGTGTAAGCCGGGTGAACTTCCCAAGCGTTGTAGTTCCACACAAGGGCCGAGCGCCAGGCCGGGGAGTCGCGTGTACCTATTTTACCGGCACGTGCCCGGCGCCACCAAGGCACACGAATGCACATGGTGCCTTCCTGGTGCCACGGTGGACGCTCAACTCACAACCGCCTGTGGTAGGACATGCCGCCAGACTCTTTCACCCCCGGCAATGGCGCAATGCGGCATGATGGCCGGAGGCCCCGCCAGGTGGACAAGGGTCAGGGGCCCCTCGCTAGGGTAAAGGCAGCTTTCCAGGTTTGAATTCCCCTTTCAAGGGTCCGCACTCGACCAGGGACGCCTGTACCCATTAAAGAAACCGGTGGGTGCCCGGCGGCACCAGGATTCGAACCCAGTACCTCTCGCATACGAGGAGACTGCTGTACCTCTGAGACATCGCTGCGGTTGAACAAGAACAAGAAGCAACTCGCCCAACTTTCCATCCTGTTAAGACGCCCAAACCAAGAAAAAGAAAAATAGAAACACCACAGAGCGAACGAGCACGCATCTTGAGGCACTTTGCCCTTTTTACGGTCTCAAGAAATTTATTCCAGTTCAGAGACCCGTAGGAAGCCGAGAAAAGTTTTAGTTCGCGAGAATATATCATCACTAGAGACCCAGGGCCCATGGAAATGACAGAGTTCTAGCCTGCTACCACGTCGTACACAAGACAGGGAGCTAGCTGCAGTTTTTCGCGCAGCAGCGAACCGAGGGCAGATGCACAGCATAGTAGAACATTGAAAGGTGTTTCTTGTCCCAAATACATGGCGTTATGGTGCGGTAAAAAAAAGGTAGCAGGAAGCTGCGGGATTAAATGAGTTTTTTTAGAGAACGCGTGAATAGGGCGTGTTTCTTCCAGGGTTAAGCAGAAATAGTGACGCTAGAAATTGCTGCGCTGTACAACACACCCGCCTTTTTTTAATTACTCTAAATGAGGTACCAACATTTCCATCACGTGCAAGCACGTGTATGCGGGTTAAACTGTCAGATGCGCTAACATAAGGTTAAAGGAGCATCTGTCAAGTTTAAAGGACGGTCGAGCACACATTTGGATTTGCACTGTAACGCACAGTAAACAGCACTGCCATCTTAGTCAGCTATCGCGATCAAACATCGAGGAAAATCATGAAAACATTTCATGCTTTCAGCCTCAAAAAACAATTTGCAAGTTCGCCATCCATCGCCACTTAGGCAAACAGGTGGCACTACCCTGGCGCAGCTTTATCAAAGTTAACGAGAGCTTTCTTGTGGGCTAGTTGCTACTCGTTAACTCTGATAACATTGCGTGGGCTAAGTTTACAAGCACAAAACCACGCATTGTACGCCGTATGCGCACATTCCTGAGGAGTTACACGCAGATATTAAGGTTGTGTGTTTTTTTTTCTCGAAAAAATCAAACCATTCCGATGCTACCATCCATGTATGTCTTTCCTTAGACCTTGTTCGTTCAGCGCGAAAATGTTACTATGAATGCAGATAGCTCACAGAAACATAAGCTTTTATTTTTCTCCTCTGAACATATTGAATTGTTTTTGTCGCGTGCATTTTTGTTCATGATGATGATGATAATGATGGTGGTGGTAGTGGTGGCATTTTTTTGCGTCATGACATTTCTTGGCTGCCGAAGACGGAGCACCGGCTGTGAAGATATCTCACAAAATCCGTCCCGTGGATTTTATTTCAATTTCGTGCCAATACGTCCGGTCAGGTTCTTCCTATAGCGTCACTTCATAAAATTATCTAGTGGTCCCAGTTCTTCCCACGGGAATGCCCCCTTCATAGCATCTCTTTACACGAGAGCCAGCCAGCGGAGTGGCATTTTGGTTCGCGCTCACCTGTGGAGACTAACAGTTTTAGAGCAACGAAACTGCGCAGATTAAAAAGCAAACAAGCAACAACAATTATAATGCTCGTTTCTGCATTATTTCTAAAACGCCGTGAGCAATAAATAAATGAGGACAGTACGAGCATACGACGGAGAATATTAGACATCGTAAGAGAACATCAAACACAAAGCGCCCGCCTGTGTTTTTACTCTGTCTTAAATAGTCATTCATCAGTTCCCTCTGTCACGGCGTTTTGCGAAGAAATACCACTCGGGCCCTGCATTCACGTCCCAGCTCTCTAGTCTATGGCATACGAAACGGACCGTCTATTCACGCACGTAAGACTCGCGGAATATTTAATTTTATGGGTCCAAAAGTGATAGCATGCAAGGCACATGCTTTCTCACTCTCTCTCTCTTGCATGGCCTGACGCTGCCATTTGTGCGCTATAAGCATATCAATGCCGCTTCACACTTGAGCCCGTTTCCTCCCGCATACCTTCGGCATACGGCACTGCAGATGCGCCTGCTTTACTCTTCCCTACGGCCTTTGTCTTAAGCCATCAACCGTCACTATCAACCGCATCGCCTCGGTCCCCAATCGAATTTTTAACACGAAGGTGTTTTATTCCGGGACACACCAAGATTTCGCTGACGTCATATCCGTCACGGAAATGACGCCAGTACAACGAAGCAATCGGCCTGCAAAGGGTGCACCCCTGCACACAGGGTCCTCTTGCGGGGAAGCAACTTTTAGTACTAAAGAGTACGCTATACTATACTTAGGGTTGTTCGTTTTCGGGTTTTATATTTTAACACGAAAGTGTTTTATGCCGGGATACACCAAGATTTCACTGACGCCACATCTGTCACGGAACTGACACCAGTACACCTTTTCCGAAGCGACCCACCAGCATGCCGTCGCTCGCCAAGCGCACCCACAAGACAGCCGCCGACCCGCAAATCATACTCAGCAGCGCATTTCACTGCACATTTCATTTTCGTGTTTTACCGATTCCTATGACAGAGGAATCAACCACAGTTTTTTATCTTGTTAATGGTAAATAATTTTTTTTGCGCCTTCGGAAGGCGTCTAGCTGCTGAAGAATTTACCACCTTCAGGGTACATGCAGAACAAATATGCGAAAAACTTGCATACGTAGAAACGCAACTTTGCAAATGTGGCATGAAGTGTGCGACCGCACCAATTTCTAGGATTCTCAGCGGGGGCGCATCTCTACACCAGCACTGACCATTCTGAAAACCATTGCAGAGCTACCTGAGATGGAAATCGCCTGGGTTCCTGGGCATGAATCCATCGACGTCAATGAGGCGGCTCACACCGCTGCCCGCGCGAGCATATCACCGGGCCATTCATTACCCGAGACGGAATGTTCTCCGCTGACACCAAAACAGACCCACTTCTCCGGTATTCAGACGTCCTGGAACATTTTAGGCTTGGCAGAAGAAAATTCCCAGCACCTCATCCTGGCTTAACCAGAGAAGGCGCCACCACTTTTCGGCGATTGTAGACGAATTGCTTTCCCCACAGCACCCTCCTCCATTCTATCTACTCCACTCAATATCCCACCCTTTCACTTTCTGTCACACGCCCGGCGCCCTCTACCACCAGCTATGGGGGTGCCAACAAACTCCGAACCTACCCCCTCATCCCCTTCCCATCTTTTGAGCAGTGGATGGCTCGTCCGGTCGATCGGGACCTTGGACACCAGCAAGACCTGGTAAAGAGGGCCTGGACGGCAAGTCGCAGCCTGGGTATCCCAGAATAAGTACGCCCTGTGCCCTCACTCACGCTCAATGAACGTTTATTCTCTCTCTCTCTCTCTCTCTCTCTCTCTCTCTCTCTCTCTCTCTCTCTCTCTCTCTCTCTCTCTCTCTCTCTCTCTCTCTCTCTCTCTCTCTCTCTCTCTCTCTCTCTCTCTCTCTCTCTCTCTCTCTCTCTCTCTCTCTCTCTCTTTTTCTTTCTTTATTGAGTAGCGAACCTTTTCTTGATATTTCGTGTCCACGGTGGAGCTATGCGGCGCATTTTCGCTTCCCAGTGTAAGCAAGGGGGGTCGAACCAGCGTTCTTGCTGTGATCTTCACGCAACTTTCGTCTTTCCCGTGGTTGTAACATCTAAACCAGTGCGCGCCCGTACTAATGTCTACGTGATGATACAGTGTGCACATGTGCTGACAACCACGAATACAATTGAAAATTCTACGGACCCCTGGCTGCAAGTTTCTACGCATTCTTCTTGTGGCAGCATGACAGCTCTGCCCATATTCGAGAGCCGTCGGTTGTGTCTAACTTCCGTGCCCTCCAGTCGCAGCTGCATCTCGCGGGCAGGAATGGATGACAGAAAAGGGGAAGCCTGGAGAGTCGGTACAAGCTAAACGCGAGGGGCATTGTTGTGAAGCCCCTTTTTTATGTCTTCCTCTCGCGTTGTGGTGTTTAAAGGAGTGGGCATTGTTACACCCTCCTTCCGTCGTGTTTATTTTTCGGCCACCGAACTATACGGACAGCAGTAACGCCGCAATCAATTCTACTCCACTGCGATGACTTCTGTCTTTCTCACTTGCGTGACCTACTTTATTTTGTCAGTCACTGCCTGTAACAGGGAACGCTGGTACGGAACTTTCGTTTCACATTTAGTCTCAGCGTGCGCTCCTTTGAGAAGTTGGCTTCCTTTCATGACGCACAAGCTTGCAGGGAAGCATTCTTCTAAGAGTTTTTCGATCGGGTTCGGTTGACTGCGTGAGATTGTGGTAGTCTCCCACGTGTGCGTGTTATTAAATAAAATTACTACGTACATAAATTAAAAATTAGCAGTGGCTTAGCTCGGCTATGCCAGGATATACGTAGCGGGAGCTTAGGTTCAACTGGTTATTCTTAGCTTTCCTGGTTGTCTAGGATTATCATGCTTACTGCTGCTAAAACGATTTCATATCCGATCAAATCAAATCAAATCAAATCAAATCAAATCAAATCAAATCAAATCAAATCAAATCAAATCAAATCAAATCAAATCAAATCAAATTTATTCCAATTCAATCAAATTCAATTCAATTCAATCCAGTTGCGGTGGCGGATCCGGTGCGCCAGCTGTGCGCCGTGAGACGGCACTGCTCCTCGCGCATGCGCTGCATGGCTCTCCAGGAGCTACGCGAAACTGCTCAACCTGGGCCAGTGTAGCTCAAGCTACAATAAGTTCGGCGTTGTCACAATCCTGGCGGTTTAACGTACGAAGTTCAGGAGCTAAAGCATCCCCGCTGACGCTGCGGTGCCTCAACGCGTCTTGCAGCAAATGATCGCATTCTCCTTCGAGGTATACCGGTAAAATGCGAAAAATGCCAAGGGGTCTTCTGCTGCGTTGACCTCGAGTAAACGGGCCAGGAACGCGATATAGACAAAATATTGTTTTTATTAGACAGAAATATGTTATCGTATCGCAAAAAAAAAAATAATATTTTATTGAGATCGCGAAGTGGACAATTGCGGCCTGTTTTGCCAACTAAGTTATCATTGGCAGTTCGGATGCCTGATAAAGTACCGACTAAAGCTTTAGCGTGAACTCCCATCCCAGCATTCGTACTTTGCTAAACTGTTTAGTTCCTCTTTTTTTTTCCACCTATACGTCGTATATATTGTTGCCCGTCGGTGTTGTGAATGACGACGACGACGACGAGGGACGTTTTTGTGCTCGGGAAGGAAGACGAGGCCTAAATTCTGCGAATCTCGTAAATGTGAGGTGGCAATCACAAAATTTCGCTGCAGAATCCCCCATTTAAATTTTTATATACACAAAGCTGGTCAGGCTTTATCTCCTCAATGCCCTTTCTTCAAGGCCCCCGAAACTATAGAATACCTTCTTTTAAATTGCCGCAGCTTTTCCTCGTTGCGACGCACGCACCTTGAATACACGTTTAATCGGCTGAATCTCCCTTTATCTTTAACATTTATTCTTTGCTTGGGTGCTTCTGTCCTAGGATATTGCCACAGAGATGTTGTAATCACCTTTCACTCCTTTATTGCGGCGACAGGCCGGATGCCCTGCTAGACAGCTATGTCTTCATTCGCAATTTTTTTTTCTTCCTGGTAATCCTGTTCTATCCAAATATTTATTTTTCTTCTCTGAATATTTTTCTCGTAATTCACTTTTTTCTCTCTCTCTAAAATAAACCGGGTCACAGCCTAATCATTACAGGCAGCTTCTTGGCCAATCCCCCGCGTGGGTACGCGCCATGACTTGAGGATCCAACCAACCAACCAACCAACGAGGATCACAACAGATTCCGGCCTGCTTTGCTATCTACAGTAAATACTGAGAATAATGTGAATACATTGTGTTCCCTCTTCTATCCTCGTAACATCTTTTGGTGGAGTGTGCGGACTCGTTCCCCTCCGGCGCCCCTGCTTTGCATCGTCTCTCCTTGGACCCAAGGGTCCAGTTGGGGTTCCAAGATCTACCAACAATTACGGAGCTACGCAGTAGGCGCACGTATTCTGTGACAACAATGCAGCAAGGCACTCAAATATCCCCGCCAATGGTTCTTCCTCCCCTCGTCATCTCCCAGCCGCGTGACCCCGGGGTAAGAACCGGCCGGTAAGTTCTCCGGCGCCGATAACATCGACGTTGACGACTGGCTGAAGATGTATGAACGCGTCAGCCTCCACAACAGGTGGGACCAGACGGTCATGTTAGCCAGTGTGAGGAGGGGGAGGAGGAATAAACAATTATTCAACTGTATTAGTTCCGTTGTGGGAGGCCTCCTTAGTCCAGGAAGCCTTGGTCCTTGGCTGCCCGGCGGGCCCTGTCCACCAGTCGTTGCTGGTCTTGAGGGCGTGAGCTAGTCAGCTGGTCCTCCCACTGCTCCAGTGTTGGGTTTGGTTGGGGGGTTAATGATGGTGATTGTCGGCACCCCCAGACCATGTGGTAGAGAGTGTTGGGTGTGGGGCAGTGTTGACAAGTCAGAGTGGATGTTGTTGGGTAAATGGCACGGAGTAGGGGGTAGGTGTTCCGTGGGGGTAGGTGTTAGTTTGCAGCTGTATGAGGGTAATGGCGTCCTCTCTGGTCATGTTGGGGTGTGGTGGGGGGTAAATGTGGCGCTGCAGTCGGTAATGGGCGAGGACATCCGTGTATCTTCTTGGAATGTCATCGCTGGAGGTCATCGATCGGTCTGCCAACCAGGGGAAGGCCCGGAAGGTATGCTCGCGGGCATCGGCGTGGGCCGCTTCATTTCCCTCGAGGGATGCGTGGCCTGGGGTCCAGACTATGCGAAGTTCGGGTGGGCTTTGTAGATTGTTCAGGGTGCGGATGGCTTGATCAGAAACACGACCTAGTTGGTAATTGCGGCAGGCGGTTTTGGAGTCTGTGATGACAGTGAGGTAGTGTGAATTACTACTTAAAAGAGCCCGCACTTGTCTGGTATACAACAAACGAGGAGGTCATCACAAACTGGGACTAGTTCAAAGATGAGCTGAGGAAATTGTTTGGCCAGTCTACGGTTCTCCAGATTGCCGCAAAAAACAAACTTGCATCCCGAGCCCAGTCTGCAACGGAACCCTACGTTTCGTACATCCTAGACGTGCTGGCTCTATGCCAGCAGGTTGATCGTAACATGCCCGAGTCAGAAAAAGACAGCCACGTGCTTAAAGGTATTGCGGACGATGCTTTCTATTTGTTTGTCCTTAAGAACTGCACAACTGTGGACGCAATGATTGCTGAATGCTGACGCTTCGAGGATGCAAAAAGCCGCCGGATCGGTCAGCACTTCGCCCAGCTGCCGAATAGCTGCCGCAACATCGACGTGTGAGGACCAGCCCCTACGACATCCCGAAGCGCCCCCGTCTCCGGCATTAACACGACTTATCCGCCGGAAGGTCGAAGCCATGTCCCCTGCTATACTTTGCCAACGTATCTGGCTGGACCTGACGCCGCTACTGTCTCACTCATTCAGACAGTCGTCCGTCAAGAAATTGACGACTTGGGCGCACGGTCTATTTGCGCTTTTCATCATGCCGGCAACTGCAATCCTTGCCCCGCTCAACCTACCAGGCGTCAGTATTCGTCTCCTCGTGCTCGCAACCCCGCAGAATGGCGCACACCTGACGACCGACCGATCTGCTTCCGCTGCCGCGGCGTCGGAAATGTCTCCCGCTACTCTCGCAACCGCAGGTTCTCACCTCCACGCACTGGTTTCCCGACTTATAGGCCTTTTGGAACCCCCTCTCATCGATTTCCGTCCTACCAGGCGCAAGACACTTTCTCTCCACCGATGCCTCCACGTCCCGACCTAGCCGCTCCCCTTCCCCTCACCGCCGCCGGTCGCCTTCACTGCAAGCTCGCCGCTCGCCTTCTGCCGCCTATAACAGCCCCCCATCGTCGGAAAACTAAATGGTGCAGCGCCGAGAGGTAGCGCTGCATGGACGACCACGGCCTCAAATCCTCTGTCCACTGAACCTGCCCGGCCCAATCTTATCAATGTAAAAGTTGATGATGTCCCGGTTCAAGCATTAGTTGACACAGGCGCGCACGTATCTGTCATGAGTGCAAGACTTCGCAATGAACTTAAGAAAGTTATGACGCCAGCTTCACCTCGCCTGGTGCGTGTCGCCGATGGAAGAGTGCCTACTATTCTCGGCGTGTGCACTGCACGCGTAACAATAGACGATCGTCCCATTTGAGTTTTGTTCCATGTGCTGCCGCAATGTCCCCATAACCTCATACTGGGCCTGGACTTTTCGGGCGAACACGCTGCCCTCATTGACTGTGCCTCAGGTTTCGTGCGCCTTGAACTTCCGCAAGCAGCTACAACGGCCGACGACATTCCCTGCCGCCTCCGCTCCACGAAATTCGTTAGGTTATCGCCACGAGCTGCCACATGCGTTCCTTTGTCGCCTTACCCTCCCGTTGAAGACGGGGAAAACACCATCTCGCCTATCACGGACATTTTGCTCTTACGTGACGTCAGTGGCGGTCCTAAGGGGGGGGGGGCGAAGGGGGCGATGGCCCCCCCCCCCAAAAAAGTTCCTCAGCTTCTTATTTTTTGTTTTTTTCGAAGCATTCTACTTGCGCGAGGTTAAATCCCACTTTTGTGAGGTCGCAAACGTGTTGCGACCGTCAGAAATGCGGGATCGAGTCAGCCGTAGCACCGCCTACGGGGAGTCAAAAACCACTGTGTCGCTAAGTGATTTGTGCGCAAGCGGGTTACACAACATACACGCACACGCCGGCATGGTTATCACCTCCTCCGCACAACTGGCGCAAGGAGAGGAGCGGTTCTTATTCGCCCCACAAAAAAAAAAAAAGAAAAAAAAAAAAAAAAAATCCCCCCCCCCCAAAAAAAAAAAAAAAAAAAATTCGCCCCCCCTAAAACCAATCTCTGGGACCGCTACTGCGTGACGTGACCCTTTCCTCATACCGTCGTGACAGTTCAAAACAACCAAATCGGCATCCCTGTTCTCAATTTCAGCCACGTTCCCCAAATCCTCCAAATTGGAATGTCTCTTGCAACTCTTTCGTCCTTGAAACGCTCAGATATCTTCAGTTTGTGTCCGCGTCCCTGCCATCTTCCCATGGTCCACACCCTTCTGGTTCTCCTGAAGGCCCTTTTGACCAGATGATCGTCGCAGATCTCCCGTGTGCACAAGCGGAAGACCTTCGCCGCTTGTTGACCAGTTACCGTGACATTTTCGATCTCGGCAACCCTCCCTTAGGCCAGACCACTCTAGTGAGACACCGCATTAACACCGGCGACACAACCCCTATCCGTCGACGCCCGCACCCGGGTGTCTGTAAGCGAACGCCGAGTTATTCAACAGGAAGTTGACAAAATTCTCGCTAAGGACAAGCCCTCGTTTAGCCCATGGGCGTCGCCCGTCGTCTTAGTGAAGAAAAAGGATAACACCTGGAGATTCTGTGCGGATTATCGGCACCTGAATAAGATAACCAAAAAAGACGTATACCCGTTGCCCCGCATCGATGATGCCCTCGATTCCTTTCACTGTGCTCAATATTTCTCATCGATCGACCTGCGTTCAGGTTATTGGCAAATTACTGTGGTCGATATGGACCGAGAGAAAAACCGCTTTTATTACGCAGGACGGAGTTAACCAGTTTAAAGTCATGCCTTTCGGGTTATGGAATGTACCAGCAACCTTCGAGCGCATGATGGACCCGCTCCTTTTCATGGCCTTAAGTGGCATTCGTGCTTGAGCTATCTTGATGATGTTATCGTTTTTTCCCCAACATTTGAAAGCCATCTTCAGAGCCCCTCCGCAGTTCTCGAGATTTTCCGTTCCACCGGCCTTCACACCTTCCCGTTTTTGTGCTCGGGAAGGAAGACGAGGATCGCGTCAGTTTCCGGCCTGCTTCGCTATCTACAGTAAATACTGAAAATAGTGTGAATACGTTGTGTTCCCTCTTCTATCCTCGTAACAATATGTTCCTTGTTAATCTTGCCTATGTGTTATATATGATTCATGTGAACCCTCTACCCTATCCCCCTATTCTTATGTACTTTCTACTTCTATCCCACCTCCCCTACTCCAGCAGGCGTTCCGGTGTCCGCCCCTAGGCGAGACAATTTACGCCTGCCGGTGGACCTTCCTTTCTTTCTAAAGAACATTAAATACATACATACATACATACATACATACACGGATGAAATGCCGCTTTCAAAAAAGTACGCTTCTAACCCTAGGAGCATACTTTAATGCAAACAAACCACTGTTAATAAAGAATTTCGTTACGTCTGCTCAGTACGACGGGCTCCCCTCATAGCCAGCTCATCATGCTCGTGTAACATTGAACAAAACATCGTCGAATGACTCCGGGGCCCTGACTCAGATGTGTACATGGCAGTAAAGGTCGCAACGAGTGAACGTCACGCAACATTCTAAATCGTTCCCAAACAGACCCATGTTTCACGGCAAAGCATCGAAATTGAAACCTGTAGAATGCATTGTGAAACCAGCCCTGAGATCTGCGAGAAAGCTCCGGTTCGCTCTTGGGATTACGCCCAAGCGTCTTCTCCAATAAACAAACAACGGGGAAATCCGGCGGGAGGCTCGTCGGCTCAATCGGTGCAGGCGTCGCTGTAAATACGTCGCATTCCTATAAAAGCGCCCCTCGCGAAACAACGTAACGGCGACAACGTTCGTAAGCTCCATAGGGTACCTGCCACCGCGGAATCAAGGGAACTGCAGGGACACTGAACCGAGGACGTGAGCAACCCGACCCCCGACTGCTCTGACCATCGTCAGCACAAAAGAAAAAGAAAAAGAAAAGAACAGAGCCTAAGCCAGCACATTGCTCACAGAATGCTACAAGCGATGTACCTTTACACTGCCTACCAACTAAATGATTGTAAACGCTCACCACGGCAGCGCAAAGTAATGCAGAACGTTGTACAGACAAGTACCTGTCCGGTATACAGTAATGGCATACACGATGGGAGTGGACGAGTATTGAGAGGGCTAAGAGGCAACGACAACTCAGTGGGCCAAGGAAGCAAATCTGCCCATGTAGAAGGCGAATCAAACACTTCGCGATACGAATAGAATACTCGAAAACAATATTTTTGTCTATTTATATTCTGATCCTTACTCGAAGTCGACGCAGCAGAAGAACCCTTGGCATTGCTCGTATTTTCGGTATACCCCGAGGAAGAATGAGTGATCTCGATCAATCCGTAACCTACTTTACCCCAACAAGAGGCCGTAAACTCATCTATAGGCGCAAGACAAAGGCGGAGAGGAGGAACAGACATAATCGTTTTGTCGGCTTCCTTAATTCCGGGGGGCTAAACCTCCAGCGGGCTCGTGTCGTAGCCGTGTAAGCGCGCGATGATTTCACCTTGCTTCATCGGCGGCAAGGTAATCGTGGGTGGGGGAAGGAAGGAAGGCACACAGCGGCCGATCGATCGGCCTGAGCGGGAATCCAAATACAGCGGCGCAGAAAAAAAGCAGGGACGTGGCCGCCGACGCCCAAGTCCCGCGTGCACGGCACACGCCCTTGCGGCGGCGGTGCCGGCGCCCACGCCGGCAAGCAGCGACAGTCTCCACTCCGGAAGGAGGGTTCCCCGCCGCCGGAACAGCGTCCCGGGACACGAGGAGGATGCCGGTACTTCGAGCGGGGAGGTTAAAGGGAAAAAAGAGAGAAGCGAAAGAACGGGGCTTTATGTACGATAAGTCCTCCTTTGCACGCCAGATGTGGTGGTCCCTTTGCTCGTTGCATGCCGCAACTGAATTAATCCATGCCTACGAAAGGCTCTGTTATTGGATGTTCGGGAACCGAGTATACACCAACAGTATAAACTTCGTGCGGTGGCATAGCCAGTTTTTTTTTTTTTTTTAATTTTTGGTGGAAAGGGGGGGGGGGGGGTGCATATGCAACGATACTGCATCTGCCCTTATTTCTTTCTCCTCTCTCTCTCTCTCTCTCTCTCTCTCTCTCTCTCTCTCTCTCTCTCTCTCTCTCTCTCACACACACACACACACACACACACATATATATGAGGGGCTCGTTGAAAATAATAAGGATTGGCAGTCAAGAATGCCAAGGAAAACAAAGGGGAGGATGCGGTAGGTCATTGAAACAGATAAAGAATTTTTGGAAGAAAGAAAGAAAGTGGAGAAAAAATGCCCGCCGGGTGGGATCCGAACCCACGACCTCCAGAATACGAGTTTGGTGCGATGACCACTACGCTACCGGCGGGGCTATTTTCCCCTGCACCCGCCGCGGTGGCTCAGTGGCTAAGCTGCTGAGCACAAGGTCGCGGGTTCGATTCCCGGCCGCGGCGGCCGCTTTTCTGATGGAGGCGAAAAGCAAAAACGGTGTGTACGAGATTTCGGCGCACGATAAAGATCCCCAGGTGGTCAAAATTAATCCGGAGCCCTCTACTACGGCGCGCCTCATCGCCTGCGTTGCGTCGGCGCGTTAAACCCTACTATCAAACAACCAATATTTTCCCCTGCACTTTAGGGGTGTTTATGTTAAGGTATTTTTGTTTCCCGGGCTTGGCGGTGGTAGCCAGCGCCACTCGGACTACTAGGGGTGAAGGGACCTTCTGTTTGTGAGAGAAAAATGCCGGTGTGGGATCCGAACCCACGACCTCCAGAATACGAGTTTGGTGCGATGACCACTACGCTACCGGCGGGGCTATTTTCCCCTGCACTTTCTGGGGTATTTATGTTAAGGTATTTTTGTTTCCCGGGCTTGGCGGTGGTAGCCAGCGCCACTCGGACTACTAGGGGTGAAGGGGACCTTCTTTTTAACCCCCAGACCGTGACTCGAGTTTCTACGACATGTCTTGGGTTCGGACATGTTCGTGGGTTCAGACGACGTGGGTTCGGACGACAAGTCGTGGGTTCAGTTCCCACCCGGCGGGCATTTTTTCTCCCCTTCTTTCTTTTTTCCAAAAATTCTTTATCTGTTTCAATGACCTACCCCATCCTCCCCTTTGCTTTCCTTGGCATTCTTGACTGCCAATCCTTATTTCTGTATTATTTTCAACGAGCCCTTCATTTCCCATTCTGTTTCGCTACATGCATAGCGAGGGTCTCTGTTCGGGCAGTCTTGGTGCCGTGGGTAGCTTAAGAGGGTTCAACGCTGGTCGACCACTCTCGGCATGCCGTAGACACTCGAGTCACGGCCCGGGAAGTTAAAAGAAGGTCCCCTTCACCCCGAGTAGTCCGAGTGGCGCTGGCTACCACCCCCAAGCGCAGGAAACAAAAATACCTTAACATAAATACCCCAGAAAGTGGAGGGGAAAATAGCCCCGCCGGTAGCCTAGTGGTCATCGCTCCAGTAGCGTATTCCGATGTTGTGGGTTCGGATCCCACCCGGTGGGAATTTTTTCTCCACTTTCTTTCTTCCAAAAATTCTTTATCTGTTTCCCTCCCCTTTATATATATATATATATATATATATATATATATATATATATATATATATATATATATATATATATATATATATATATATATATATATATTAAACACCGGTTTATTAAACTAATCCCGCAGAGAGCGACACGCTAGCGAGCTCAGGTCGAGCGCCGAGATTCCAGAACATACCGATGATGATAGCGTGGACGACGATGTGCGCGGCGAGCGAGGCTGGTGGCACATAGCATCTGGCGCATAGCCACTGAGGAGAATGTCCACATACGGCTGCTAATGTCTGCCTTAGTCATAGCTTACAATATACATATATATCATCATCATCACCACCAGCCTATCTACGCCCACTGCAGGGCAAAGGCCTCTCCCATTATTCTCCTTATTCTCCAATTACCCCGGTCCTGTGCCAACTGTGACCAATTTGTCCCTGCAAACTTCTTGATCGCATCCGCCCATCTAACTTTCTGCCGCCCCCTGCTACGCTTGCCTTCTCTAGGGATCCACTCTGTTACCCTTAATGGCCAACGGTTATCTTGCCTTCGCATTACATGCCCTGCCCATGTCCATTTCTTCTCTTAATTTCTACTAATATGTCCTTAACACGCGTTTGTTCCCTGACCCACTCCGCTCTCTTCTTGTCCCTTAATGTTACACTATCATCTTCCGCTCCATTGCCCGCTGAGTCGTTCTCAATTTAAGTTGAACCCTCTTAGTGAGCCTCTAAGTTTCTACCACGTAGGTGAGTACCGGTAAGACGCAGCTGTTATACACTTTCTTCTTCAGGGACAATGGTAAGCTGCTATTCATTAACTGAGAATGTCTGCCGTATGCCTAAGAGATGTATTCTTTTATCACTTCCACTACTTCGCCCCCTATCCCAAACTGTTGTGCTGTCCCGAGGTTATTGATCATTACTTTAGTTTTCTGCATATTATTTTCAGGCCCACGGTTCTACTCCGTTCGTCTAGTGCGGAAAGCATGCTTTGCAATTCGTCCCCCGAGTTACTTAGCAAGGCAACGTCATCAGCAAATCTGAGGTTACTGAGGTATTCTCCCTTAACCCTTACTCCCACCTGTTCCCAATCCAACGTTCTGAATACTTCTTGTAAACATGCTGTGAATAACATTGGAGAGATTGTGTCTCCTTGTCTGACGCCCTTCCTTATAGGTATTTTACTGCTCTCATTATGGAGGATGATGGTAGCTGTGGACCCATTGTAGATATTCTCTAGTATTTTTACATAATGCTCATCTACTCCCTGGTTCCGTAATGCCTGAATAACTGCTAGGGTTTCGACCGAGTCGAAGGCTTTCTCATAATCTATGAAGGCTATATATAGGGGTTCAGAATATCAGCGCACTTCTCTATCACCTGATTGATCGTGTGAATATGGTCTATTGTTGAATAACCTTTACGGAACCCTGCTTGTTCTTTAGGTTGACTGAAATCTAAGGTTGCAGAAATTCTGTTAGCGATTACCTTGGCAAGTACCTTGTAGACGACTGACAGTAAGCTTATCGTCCTGTAATTTTTCAGGTCCTTCATGTCACCTTTCTTATGGATTAGGATGATGTTCGCGTTCTTCCAAGATTCCGGTACGCTTGCGGTAATTAGGCATTGCGTATACAGGTTTGCCAGTTTTTCAAGTACAATTTCTCCTCCATCCTTCAAGAGGTCTGCTGTTATCTGATCCTCACCAGGTGCTTTGCTCCCTTTCATTTCTTTCAAAGCTTTCCTTACTTCTTCGGTCGTTACTGGTGGGATGTCTATCTCCTCTGAACTACTTTCTCGTTCGGCATTATTCTGGATGTCCCGGCTACTGTACAGATCCCTGATCCTAGGCTACTGTGACTATGTTATCCCTATTTGTGATGACATGCCTTGCTTGTCTTTACGTGCATACATCTGATTTTTCCCCACGCCAAGACACTTCTTTACTGCTTTCAGGCTACCTCCGTTCTTTACAGCGTTATATATATATATATATATATATATATATATAATATATATATATATATATATATATATATATATATATATATATATATATTATATATATATATATATATATATAGAGAGAGAGAGAGAGAGAAAGAGAGAGAGAGAGGAAATAAAGTGAGGGTAGGTAGGCAGTCGAGAAAGCCAAAGAAAGCACAGGCGAAAATGTGGTGAGTCATTTATTCTTCTTGAAACAGATGCAGGTTTTTTTTGAAGGATAGAAAGGAAGTGGAGAGAAAGATTGGTTCAGGTCCCACCCGGCGGACATGTTTTTCCCCACTTTCTTTCTATTTTAAATTAAGAATAAAAAAGAGGGGAGGGGAGGGGAGGGGGGGGGTTGCTGAGGCTTCATTGCCTCAACGAGCCCCTCATTTCTCATCCTGATTCACTACATGCATAGCGATGGCCTCTGCTCGGGCAGTCATAGTGCCATATAGGTACCCGACATCTTGTAGACGCTCGAGTCACGGCCCGGGGGCTAAAAAGAAGGTCCCCTTCACCCCGAGTAGACAGAGTGGCGCTGGCTACCCCCCCCCCCCCCCCCCCCCAGGCGCTGGAAATAATTACCTTAGCATAAATACCCAAGAAAGCGGAAGGGAGCACTACGTACCCCGCCGGTTGCGTAGTGGTTATCACACCAGACGCGCATTCCGAAGGTCGTGGGGTTCGGATCCCACCGAGCATGTTTTAGGTGCGAAGTACCTCGGGAACTCGCAATGTCCGTCCGTTGGCGTCCGTGCGCACATCAGTATAAACCGAATATGTGTACGTCAAACCGTCTAAAGGGTTGCAAAACGCGGCAAAAAGCAAAAATTACAACTATCAACGCTAATTCGCGGAAAAAAGGTTAGAGAGAGAGAGAGAGAGAGAGAGAGAGAGAGAGAGAGAGAGAGAGAGAGAGAGAGAGAGAGAGAGAGAGAGAGAGAGAGAGAGAGAGAGAGAGAGCACCGTCTAAATCGAAACATCTGTGAACAAAAGGTTCACAAGGTTAACAACAACAAAATAATATGTTCACAAAAGGTTAGAGAGAGAGAGGGGGGGGGAGAGAGAGAGGGAGGGAGGTTGACCACTTTCGCGTGGCTCCTACAGAGCCGTGCTGCGCATGCGCGAGGAGCATTTCATTGGACTGGATTGGATTGAAATGGATTAGATTGGATTGGATTCAATGAACTGTATCGAAGTGGATTGGATTGGATTTGTATGTACTGTACACACGCGTTGTCACTCTTTTACATGCGCGAATTCACGGTAAGAACGATACCCAGTGTTTCGTCCACTCGTCATGATTCACTTCGTGGAGATGCGTGATTTTTTGTTTTCATGTTCTTGCTATCCTTCAAAAAAAAAAAAAAAAAGCTGAGTGTTTTTCCACATTTTACCACATTTTCCCCTTGGCTTTCCTTGGCTGTCTTGACTGCCTACAATTATTTCGGTCTTCATTTAACAAACCCCTAATTTCCCATTCTTATTCGATTATATATATAATTTATAGGAAGTCATCATTTCCTCGAAAAGGAGATACGAAAATATCTCGTGGGGAGGAGGTTTCAACCCCCCCCCCCCCCCAGCTACGTCTCTGGCTTCGTGAATGAATGAATGAATGAATGAATGATGAATGAATGAATGAAATGTTTCTTTTCTGAAAGGCCAGCTTGGAGTTGGTCCTTGGGATCCGAAATATTGTACGGGTCTCCTCCGTCCAGGAAGCCCCTGAAAGTGGCTGCCGTCTTTTCCCGGTTCGTGAAATTAAAAAAATATTGGGATGACAGCCGATGCAGCAAACCCAACACCACGACACTGCTACACGTAGCACCCACAGCGGCGCGCTCTGCAGCAGAGGTTGTTTCCCGCGGGCACCGCGGAGAAAGGCGCACGTGCCACGACATAAAATTAATCATGGGTAGCAATTGATGACAGCAGAGTTAGTGGCCGCGTCCATGTTTATCGTTCACATTTTCAGATTTTATATACATTTATGGCTGCCAGGTTACGTACCTCGTCTGCGTAATTCGCGTCAGAAGACGAAAAAACGAAAGCGAAAAAAGAGGCGCAAAGGCGATGCTGCAGAGAAGTATTTGATAATCGCTGGCTTTCGCCTTCAGATCACGTGAGCAGGATTAAGTGCTTGAGGAAATTTTATGCTGTTTAGTAGACGCGAACAATGCTTGAGGAACTACAATCAGAAAGCAAGGCCGTAATCTAAATCTAAATCATAATTAATCATGAATAAACATGCCGAAAGCGCCCTGTTCTGCATATATATTGAAACGCTATAGAACAAGTAGAAGAGTGTAACTACCTCCGTCAGGCCGTCTGTGCTGATCCCAACCACGGGAAAGAAATCCGGTGCAGAATAGGTATGGGCTGGGGTGCATTCGGCAAACACTCCCAAATAATAAAAAGTAAGCTAACTCTATCACTGAAAAGGAAAATATTCAAACGAAGCGTCCTGCCGGTGATGGCAGATTGAGCGGAAACTTGGCGCTTTACTAAGCAACTTGAAAGCAAACTTAAAATGGCGAATAATGATATGGATAACGTTAATGTGAAGGAAACGAGCTTCCTGGATCAGAGAACAAAGTAGAGTAGAAGATATATATATATATTTGAATTTTTAAAAATGTACTTGAGCAGGCCACGTAGTTAGGCGAAATCACAACCGGTGGACTACCAGGGTGACAGAATGGATACCGGGGGACAGGTCTAGAAGAGAAGGAGGGCCAATTAATCGATGGAGGGACGGAATAAAGAATTTCGCTGGCAACGAATGGACCCGAGAGGCACGGGACAGGAGCGGTTGGAGGTCGATGGGAGAGGCCTTCGTTTTGCATTGGACCTATAGTGGGCTGTTGTTGAGTGTTTCGACATAGCCTCTCGCTCGGTCCTTGGTCTCCGACCACCATTCGCACTCGGGACGACTCTGGCGTACCCGCCGCCACATCGGTCTCTGGGTCGCGAGGAAGCAGTGTGGCTAAGAAGACTCCCAGAACAGCGTCGGTCACATCACCGGCAGCGTTACATCAGATGGTTCCCGGATGAATACCCCGAGGCCCTGTGCAGTGTGTGCAAGAAGGGACCGGCCAACCGGTGGCACGTTATGCGGGACTGTGTCACCGAACCGGACAGTGCCAGTTTCGAGAAGTATCCAGCGAAACTTCAAGGAGCCATCGAGTCAGCCAGCAATATAGATCAAAAATGGGCCATCCAGCAGATCTTCACACCCGCTTGAAAGGCATGGGCTTCCGGAAGGAGCTAGTGTGCTCAGTAGGGCCTGCGAAAGGGGATGCAACGTTAGGCCGCGTTGAGGCGGACCGTAAATCGGCCCCCGCCTACTGCAGGATCTTTGTAAATAAAGTCTTTTCCAATCCAATCCAATAGTGGGGGCTGTTGTTGTTGCTAGTGGTGGTGGTGGTGGGGATGGTGGTGATGATGATGATGATGAAATGAGAACAAAGATATAATTGCCGCTGCTATATACGCCGCAGTGACTAACAAAGGGCTCAAAAACACACTCAGTCTGAAGCTGTAGGTATAAAGAACTCCGGCACGCAACCAGGCAGGCAATCTTACACATTGCCGCTGACCGGATTTAGGCTACACACGACTCTCGGCAACAATTCCTTGCAGATAATAAGGTGTAACTGCGGGGGTTTTGCATCCTCGCTTTGTGGGCTAGCTGTTCATACATTCCATGAGCCGTCAGAATTTTTTTTTTTTTTGCACGAAACAAAACACGCTCGCTTGTATATTTCGATTGAGCATAGTTCTTTAGTTAATTAGCCGAACGAAACTTGGACTAGTGCTGTGCGGGTTTTTTCTAGTGAACAAACATGGGGCTGCCCGTTTTCCCTTCCGCGTCGTAGGCATCTTACTGTCTGTGTAACACAACAACCCAAACCGCTCGACCGCGCAGGAGAGCAGTCAGGTCGCATCGGGCCGTTAAACGCCCACGTTGAAACCTACAACCAGCAGAACGGGCATGTAATCGGTGAGGGCGTGAAGCCTAGCTCGCGAAAAAAGACCCCCCTTCTCCTCCCCCCCCCCCCCCCCCCCCCCTCGTGCAAAGTCTGTACATGGCACGTAGAGGATTAACTTGTGCACTTCAGGGCGGGTAACGACGCCTATAGGTGCACGATGCACGCATTATCCCAGATTTGGTAGAGTTGGTGAACACCCTCTAGAAGTGGTGTGGAGTCATCGGAGTGCCACAAAGAGCCTGCTTCAGGGCCTCATTAGAGAGGCAAGAGGGGGTAACGACCGCTTCGCCATCGTACTATATTTCACAAAAATCAGGTTTAAGATCGGAGTTTCGTGATTTTCGCTGAGTTTATTTCTGACCCACTGGAAGAGTTCTTCAGAAGTCGTGGGGGAATGTAAGGAGCTGGTCGCGACCAGTTGAGTATATATAAAGGCTGACGTGTCCAAATGACACGAATATGTTTGGTGCGCTGTTAGCCAGTTACTGCGATAGGGGCACATCATCATTCAGGCGTCATTCAAGAGATGATGTCAGGAGTATATAACGAGTGACGTAGACTTTACTGGCGAATGCTTCTCCTGTTTATAGTGCAGACTGCAGCGGAGCAAAATAAACCAATTTCTTGACTCCACGACGTTTACGTTCGTAATTTAATGAAGTATTTATTCGCGAGAGAATTTTTTCCCCTATTAGCAATAACAACGTCGGGCGACGTAGCACAGTAATCAATGCTGCAGATTTATTTCGTGTTGAGGCATGAACAGGCTTAAAGTTTGTTGGCAAATGAACGTGTAGTACAGCCGATGTTTATCTGATTGTTCGCCAAGAGAGCTTCCAAACCCAGGTCTAGTGTTTCCACGACCTCTGGTAAGTGTAGCTTTTTGAAAGAGAGAGAGAGAGAGAGAGAGAGAGAGAGAGAGAGAGAGAGAGAGAGAGAGAGAGAGAGAGAGAGAGAGAGAGAGAGAGAGAGAGAGAGAGAAGAGAGAGAGAGAGAGAGAGGAGGAGAGAGAGAGAGAGAGAGAGAGAGAGAGAGAGAGAGAGAGAGAGAACAACTTTATTGAAACGCCTGCAGAGCGGTTAGGCTACCCCTTCATGGGGGCCCGTCACCGTGACGTGGCCTGGACGTCGTCGCAACTGCGTCCTGCAGAGGGCCGCTCCCGGGTTCCGCCCATGGGTCCAAGAAGGCTTGCGCCCCCCCCCCCCCCCCCCCCCCCCACTCCTCCCCCCACCCCGCGGCTTCTCCCGGTCGCTGCCTCTCGAGGGCCGCCGCGACCTGCTGGACGGCCTGGAGTTGTAGTCCGTAACCATAGCTCCTTGTTGCAGCCTCCAGCTGCGGTGGGATCGTTATCTTCTCGCTTGCCTCACGTGGGTTCACCTCACAGTTCACGTGTGTAGGTTGTAGCTTTTTAAGCGAAACTTTCCTAGCGGTACAAGTTCTAGGGCCCGTTATATTTCATTGTGTAATGATGTGGCAACTTCGCAAATGTGTAACTCTTTTTTCTTTTCTTTTTTTCAGGTTGAAACCAAAACCTCGGCTGGCCATTGTCGGCTGACGGTAGGTGTTGGGTCGGGTTCTACATGAGCGACCACGAAAGGATTGTGTACACTCTCCCGGTCAAAAATGTGGAGCGCACAGGTCCAGACCGCTCGTATTTTGATCGCATCGCGAGTGAGGTCTGGGATTCTTCAGAGTATGTTGACGGCAGTAGAATAGAGTGGAAAGGCCCTACTTAGTTCTCGAATGGCGACATGTAAGTCAGTGATGACGCAAAACTTGTATACGCGTCGATAGATCGCATACTTTGAACGGTCCGAATGGCGCTGAACACTTCAAAGAGCTCGGCCTCATTAGCGAAACCGTATATATGTGTTAGTAATGCTACAAGAGCCATCAAAGTGGGAAATGTCGGGGCAGGTCCAGGAAACAGCAGCTGTGGCGCCGCTGATTGCTGCGTCGGTGAATATGTCAACTTCATCAGAAGCCTTGTCGTTGAATAGAGTACGAACATATTGTTCCCGTGCGGCCCGGTTACGGCGGGAAAAAGGCCTCCGTTTAAAATGGCCCAGGGCGGGTCGCTGCTTCGGGTGAATAGCTGCAGGGAAAGTATCATGATGAAATGTGCTGTTATGGATTACCCAAAATTGTGCGACAGGGCTACAGGGTGAGACTTACGCTAGCAGTATGTTTTAAATAAATAAATAAATAAATAAATAATAAATAAATAAATAAATAAATAAATAAATAAACGTTGCCCAATACCCACTTCGAGAATATATGTGCAACATATATGTATGTATACTTTGCTATAGAAGAGCAGCAGCAGCTGTTGGGCATGCGCACAGCACCGGAACTTTGGCCTATAACGTTTCGCTTTGATACCTTACGATGTCCCATATCCCCAAATTAAAGTATAATAAGCATAATGAGTATTTTTTCCAATGCGTATCGGCTGACCTGAAAGCGTGACGTTAAGCCTGACGTCCTTTGTATGAGCTTACCGTTACGTAACCTTCCAGTTGAGACTTACGGCATATGCCAAGCATTGTGCGTCGAACTGCGGGCGTCACTCCTAACGTCCGGCCTAACGTTGGGCGTCTTTCTGGGCCACTCAGTGCCGCCATGCGACTGTGCGTACAGTATAATTCCATCCAACTTGCTCGTTACATCACGTCCCGATGGACTCAGCTTGGCGCGTACATCACAGACCGATGAGAGACGGGCGGAACTTGTTTATTTGACGAAGCGCCTGATTGAAGGGAACACCATGGGCTCGAAGAGGGCAACATCTTACGTCTCGTACATGCTTTCATTACGAGACGTAATGACATTTCTAAGATTGGGCTATAGCGGAAACTTCCAGCCGCCCACCATACTTAACAGAAGGCAATCGGTTGCATGGCGCAGGGTTCAAAGTGTGAGAGGGAAAAAGCCTCCCTGCTTGCACAACGAATGTATCGCAGGTAATGCAATCGAACAGCCCCACTGTCGCCCTTGGGCATAGATATGGACCTTGTGCGACGTCATCAGTGCTCTAGCCGAAGCTAGCCCCTATTAGAGAGAGGTAATCCAAACTGGCCCCGACAGTATGACTCGTTGGCACGTGACAGAAGCCCTCCAGCCAACGGCACGCCGTAGAAACTCGGTGGCCCGGATTCCCATGAAGACTAACTGCCGATTCCTTGGTCGCCGTACGTGGGCGCGGGCAGACAAGTGCACTTTCTCGTTCGACGGGAAGACCCGGGCGCGCGCACAATGCGCCATTCGTCATGCGGCCCGACAGCCGCCGCTTCGCTCCGTCTGCTCAGCCGCCGCCGACATTCACAGCGCCAGGCCGCCTTGCCCCGATTTTCCTCGCAGCCACTGCGGCTGAATGTCACAGCGGGCCGCGGGGCCAGCGCCACTTGCACGCGCGTTCGTTGCACACGCGCGCTAACGCCTCGACGCCGCCGCCGAGGCGGGTGGATTTGATCCATTCGAATGCGAGTATGTTGGATGTCGCTTCGCGGCCTATCCACTTAGGCCAATAGCGCGCCATCTGATTTGCTCGGAGGGACGCAAACAACTAATACCTTTACAAGAGGTGACGAAAGAAACAAGTATGGAGGAGACCGTAATAGGTAACACAGCTTGGACAGAACGCCTCTAGGCGTGTCCAGCAGAAGTATCGTTTGCTTACTCTATGAGCCCCACGTTGTCCTCAGCCGAATCCCACCCGCCATGACTGCACAGACTGCTGCATAGTGGGAGAGTTTCACTTTTCACTATCGTGCGTGTTTATCGCTGTGATGCATGCAGTCCGATTGACCCGTCACTGAAATGCGACCCCACGCCTTACCCCCTTGTACGCCTACAAAAATTGAAATCTCGACGGGTGAGAAAGCAGCGATTGACCGTATGTGCGACTCTGACCAGGTTTCGATCCTACCGGCGACCTGCATGGACGTCATGTTTATAGTGCACCTCCCAAAATTAAGACCTTGAAGACAAAAGGCAGACATGTATTGCAATACTCAAGGGTCCCTTGCCCCTTTAAGACGTTCCCCGTTGACTGTATTTGGCGCACGCGACGCGCTGAACCGTAGACGTCTCATCAGGTGAGCCAGTAGTACAGCCCCGCTGCCATAGAGTTCCTTTCATAAATACGGAAGAAATTCAACGCCCACAACACTGTAGTAATGGCTAATGCCATTACGACAGTGTTGTGATCATTACGTAATGTCGTAATGAGCGCGAGGTCTCAGGTTCATTTCCCAGGCGCGAGGCTGCGTTTCTGGCAAAGGCGAAAATACAAGATAAGATGGGCATCCGAGATTTCGGCCCACAATATAACGTGTTGTTGGGCGAGTTGATTCATGCTGAAAACGAAAGCTTAGCTCAAAGAAGACATGCCTGTCCCGTCTCGTGTATGTCTTCTTTGCACAAAGTCTTCTTTTTTCTTTCGGCTAAGAACCGCATCGGTCTTTGTCGAGACGAGTACAAAACGCTTTGTGGCAACGAGTTTTATGCAGAGGCTAGCTTCAACCGATGATCCTACCTACACCTCGCTGTCAATATGCGTCCGCAACCGACGTGCCCGGTCTATATAGGGGCCGAACAGTTGCGCTACAAAACGGGCCACCTGGGTCCGAAACTCCCTTTTTGGCGAGGTGGCTGATCCAAAATCCTTTAACTGCAGTCATTACATTACTGCCGGAAGCGACGTTATGGCATCGCACCTACTTCCTGTGACGTCAACGTGCAGTGGCCGCGGAACCAGTGCACCTTGCGACCGGAGACTGAAGTGGTTAGGCCTCTCGCCAACTCTGCGCGTTCGCCGCTAATTAATCATCACGCGCAGCCTCGCTGGTCAATCGTGAGTGGGGAACAAAATAGAATTTTAATTTATTTTCTGTTGCGTCAGCGTAAAAAGCTTTGCAAACTGAAAATGAACTACTCATCGACCAAAGATAAAAGGAAGACAGAGAGAATATGGAACTCCCCAGCGCCATGTCCATTTTTTTCTATCTCTATTTCCGTATTTACGCTGTTTCGTTTTCTTTATCACGAGTGAGTGCGCCAACCAACCCAGTCCGACAGAGATCCCGCGGATAGTGGGCGGATATTTATAGCGTCACATGCAGCGGTTGGTGCTGCAGGGATTTCTTTTCCGAATTGCGAATTCTTTCACTACGCCAACCTTAATACGTCACGTATGTGCGTTTACTTGTCACATAGGCTCCCGACGCAACATGCTTTAAAATCTTATGGCGCGCCGTGCCGCAGCAGAGAGGTTGTGCGCCTTCTTCGTTGGCCACAGCTGGGCTCCGTGTCTACAGCTGACCGTGGGAGATCCGAAATTCCGGGCAGCGCGTTGGCCGCCGCGCGTAGAAGCGAAAGAGTCAGCGGGGCCAGCTGGTACACGAACCGATCGCGGCAGGGGGGCCCGCGCAGCGTGGACACAATGAAGATATGCCAGCCAGATTCGGCGCAGGTGCGAAAACGCGCCTCCTTTACAGCGCACCGACGGCTCCTGTGGGCCCCGACACACAAACGCCCGCGGTTCGCAAGTCACCAGGGCACGTGCAGCCGCCACGTAGCCGGGGGAACAAAGCACGGCGAACTGAGCGCCACTCTTTCTACAGCGATAGCGGAAATGCAGCGCAGATAGTTCATCGGCAGCGCAGTGCGTGTGAGCGCGTGTTCCCCTTTTAACAGCAGAGCTGTTTAGGTCGAGACAAATCCGTCCGGCGGACGCAGAAAACACCAAGCGCACGTGAGCGCGTACCGGCGGCCGTTCCGGCGTCGTCAAAGCTTGCGCGTGGGCTTACGCCACACGAGCTCCCGCCTTCGTCGTCGTCGTCATATGTAGCGACTGGCGCGCCACGGGTCCGCCGTTCACAATCCACACGTGGAGACGGCCACCGGACCAACTGACGAAGAAGTGGAGGTGGTCGCGCTACAAGAGGATTTTCCCTACGTGCTGCGCCGTCGGAAGACAACGACGAAAGGGGTGACGATAATTGCTACTGGATAAAACACTGCACATACTTTAACGGCGTTTGCTTTACAGTGCCGTCCAAAACGGATTTGCACTGCTGGGGTTCGGCTGCTACCTCTCTCCTGGCATCCGCTGTCAGTGTGGCGAGAAGCTGGGACGATCCCCAGTTCTGCTGTTTCTCCGGCCTTGCACCATTAGTGCAAGCTACGCCAAATTTTTTAGTCCCGACTTCCCGCGCTGTTACAAAGATAGCCTTGAATTACCTAAGCGCGAAATTTTTGCTGTCTGTCACGTGAGTCAGCCAGAAGATTACCGCTGAGAATGCTCCCCAGTGGGATGCTGGGCCACAGGGAATTAATGAAGGAAAGGGGAATGCAAGAGGGTAAGGATAGGAGGGAAAGTTGGATAAAGCAACACCGAGTCGGTTTTGGATAAAGGGAGTAACGAAAACCGAGGAGGAAGGAAGAGGTCATTATAAGAGTAGCGGGAAGGGCGCAAGTACAGGACTCGAAAGGGGATAACGAAGTGGAAGCTTGGGAGGTTTGCGTTTGGAGGGGGACAAAACGGGGAAGCGAGGGCGTGGGAGGAAAGACGAGTGTAGCAGACGGGGAAAAGGGGTGTGAAATGGAGGAGAGGACAGAGAGAGTAGGATTGCAAAAGGTTCATTCGATTGAGAAGCGGTTCACGGCGACGCCTGCACCGGTGCATGGTGCGCTGCACCAAAGCGCTCGATTCATCGCTGCAGGAATGGTGCTCTGCACCGCGTCCCACGATTGCTCATGGTGCAGCCGCGGTGGCACCGCGGTGCAGGGAACTGCTGCACCTGCTACGGAGGTGGGGCAGCAAGATGGGCGTGCGCCGTAGTTGGGACGTTGCGAGTTGGCCGACGGCTACCGGCAGTCGCGCTGACCGCGTGAGTGCTCGTCGGCTCGACGGTACACTGTTCGAACTATATGCGTCGCCGATGCGTTCGGCGTAACCGAGATTGTCGTCAGCTTCGAGTTGTACAGGACGACAGGTGAGGATGATTAGCAGACTATGCTTAGTTTAGCGGATGGGGTATAATCGAGGGTGAAAAGGGAATGGTGAGGGGCAGGTATACCAGGGGGAGTGGGTAACTTGAAATTATGAGGGGCAGAGAGTGGTGGAAGGAGAGGAACGGGAACTGGCTGAGTAGCAGGGTAGAAAGATCAAGGGAGGGGTTTGGGTTGAAAAGGGAACGGAAGGGGAGGTAGGGGGAAGGAATGAAAACAAACAAGTGTGAGGTGCATATGAGAGGAGAATGAAGGGAAGGGGTGAGGAAAATACGGGGGGGGGGATAGAGGATCAAACGGGAGGTGATTGAAGAGGGGAATGTGGGAACAGTTGAGGGAAGAGGGGGTTATTCGGGGGTACGTAAGAAGTGAAGTGAAGGAAGGCAACAATCGCAGTCGAGGGTAAGAGGCGAAGGCGTAATAACGGAAGCGGGGAGAGGAGGCGGCAGGGGGAATGTTTATTATGTGGGGAGATTATGCCAGCTTTTATGGTGGGGTGAAAGACGGTAACTCAGCACTTACGTGTTTTTAGTACGGTACACCTCTAGAGTACTGGCTGGCTAACTGCGGGCACAAAACTACAGCATGCAGTCTTCTTGCAGGGCAACGGGCGCTTGGAAAACTGCAGCGTAGATTTGCACCAAGCACTCTCACCTGTCCATACACATGCCACGAAGGCTGAAGCTGGGGCTTCACGGGTGCCATCAGTATTTTCGACCTACACAAGCCACCATTTTCACTCGTGAAGAGTGCATCCCGCAGGGACTAATACACCGCATCAGGCCACGTGAACCGAGTGTTTTTGGCCTGTTGTGTTACTTGTGTATCGGGAATGGGTTTATACGATACGCTGCCCGTTAGAGGCTTGCAGTCACGTTAAAAATTTCGTCATCATCCGACTGGACACAGATTACTATATGGATCCCTATAACACCCTCCCTACCTATAGTTACAACTTGGTGACATATTCCTCACTGTTTTGCAAGAAAGGGGCAGTCAGAAATGCTTCTTGGTCATTTTACAAAAATGGCCTGGCAGGCGGAGAGTGAACACGTACCACACCACCCTTTGTAACTTGGACAGGGATACGTCACGCTTGACAGTCTGTGCCAATGGGTCCTAGAGTTGTGCGAATATCCGAAACGTCCAATACTTCGAATATTTCGTGAATAATGTTTGCTATTCGATTCGCAGTTTTGCCGTTCTAAGCATCCGAAATTTAGGTATAAAAGAGCAGAAGAGTAAGCGAACTGTCAAGCTTCACTGCACGGCTTGCGCTTCTAGGTTGGCTTTTTTGCAAGACGCCAAAGCTTTGCAAAAAGGCTCGACGTGTAAGCCCTGCAGGAAACAACCGAATGCTAGCCGAGTACAACGCTGCTTGTGCAAAATTAATGAGCCAAGTTTTCTGTAAATTAGTTTGCATGAGTGAGGAATCACGAGTTATTACTTGACGGCTTATGTCATACCAGCCACTAGAATGCTAAGGCTTTTCTTCAATGACTGGAGGGATCAGTCAAATATATAGTCAGAACTCGATCTAACAAAACCCGACCTGACAAATCTCCCGATCTAACAAACAAATTCAGATTCCCCGTGAAGTGCCTATACGACTCAATTCTTTTATGAACTCGAACTAACGAAATAGATTTAGCGCCATGCCCGATTTAAGGAAGTAGTTCGAGAAGCACGCATTTAAAAAAATCCCACCATCTCCACGCCGTGAACGATGCCGAGGGTGCGAAGCACTGGGACGCAAGTTGTGTGTATTGTGTGGATGAGTGTTATCGCCCGTGCACGCTGATGCACTCAAAGTTTATTAAATGATTTGGTGTGCAGTAAGTGCACTGTAAATGACAAACGCCACACGCAAGACAAGTCGCGTCCCAGTGCTTCACACCCTCGGCATCATTCACGGCGTGGAGATGGTGTGATTTATTGGCCCGAAATGAAACGACGGCTTGCATGTTTCGAATGCATTAAAGCATTGCATGAATGACAAACTCGTGTAGTGTGTATATATATATACGTGCCCTCTCGCGTAGTCGCTGTAGTCACTATGGCTGCAACTGCAATTCAACTCCGTTTTTCGCAAATTATAGTTGAAATTAGTGTTGAACTGCACGAGCCAGTTGTTGTCCAAGTCGGTGTTCAGAATGTTAACATTGAAGTCTCCGAGAAGTATTGGGGCGCTGCTCCACGCCCCATTCGAACATCGCGCCAAACCTGCACTTTGATCTCGTGTTTGCACGTAGCGCCCTCTGGACGGACAACTGGGAACTTGGGGAGACGCCGTCGGACGGCAGACGGACATTGCGAGGTCTTAAGGTGCTTCACACTACAAGGAGCAACTTCAAAGTTGTTTCGTCAGAACGCCACGAAGGTTATTGTGCTACGTCAGAAAAATAGAACAGGCATCTAGTTTCGTTTCCACGGAGCTCTAAGAAACTCTGCAGCCCCTTGGCCACAACGACTGCATCCCGGCCAGCACGCTTTCCACAATCTTGGAGGGAAAGGACGCCATCATCCACGACCAGTGGCGTCGCCAGAAATATTTTTCGGGGGGTGTTACACGCTGCCCAAAAAAACAAAGGGAGCACCACCCAAACAGTATCTCAGTCATATTTATCCTTTATGAATCAGTAGGGTTGGTTTTTTTATTCACTGTAATATCTACATCAAAATACCAGTGCACCTAGGACTGCCTGGAATTGCTTCGTAAACAAGATGGATATTATTTTTTGTTTTTGTTCCACTAATTTGCAATCTTGTCTAAATCTGTTTATTTTTTGCAAAAATTTCTTATCAAGCACTGGTACGTGAACACTCCAATGTGTCAAGTCCCGACTATATATTTTTGCAGCTATGTTCTAGAAGCTGCATGTACACTTAAGAAATTTCTTTAGTGCACATGCAGAAAATATTTGACATGACTGTCAGCTGTCACTATTTGTATTTGGAAAAATTCGATTCAATCCTTGGCTAGTTTTTTCGTTTGCATTAATCCACAGTCAGTTTTTACCATTCATATTTGATTCACAGAGCAAAAGTTAATATGTTCGCACTTCTACAAATGAATGAGCGTTGGTTGAAATGAACACGGTGTTTCCGATCCTATAGGTGTGACTACATGCGTGCATGCAGCTATTATTCCAAGCCCATTGCGGCTTGCACTTATTTCGACATACTAAGGGCAGTGGCAGGCAGCCTCAAAACTTAACACTTGCCAGGTATAGTGCTGAGAACTTTTTTGGAATTACCTTCCGCATGCCCCAGCTATCATGCATTATTAAAAAAATGACACAAAGCCACTGGCTCCAAACTAGCCTTTTACAACAGTGCGCAACCAAGGTAAAATGTTGTAAGTTGCGCATAGCTTTGATTGGCCACTCCTTCAGCCAAAAAAGGAGAGAAAGCCGCAGTTGGATGGCGTCTCATAACTGAACCATAGATCGCAACCTGTAGATGGTTAAGTTGTAAAAATACAGAGTTCAATCAGTTGAGCTACCATTGTGTGCTTCATTGACGTGCTTCTATGCTCTTGAAAATAAGAAGCAGAGACAGCAGTTGCACTGCCCACAGCATGGGGTTGGCTGCCGGTGCATTGCACTGCAGTCTACCAAGTGCAGAGAAATCGCAGTGGATAGAGTTCCCTTGGCATTTCTGGAGGCACAGGTCTTGAGCTTTGCTTTACTGTACGTGGGTACGTAAAGTGAATTTTGCATGAATATGCAGTGGTGGATGCAGTAACAAAGTAGTATTAACCACATTGCACACAGGGTGCCATGCTTATTTTGTGATGATATAGAGCAACTTGAGGGTGGACATTTAATATTGTGATATAAAAATGATCATGGCCCTGCATCCCAAACATCTTTGGCAAGAATGCAATTCACCTGTCACTGCAGTCTTTTCAGCATATAGAGTGAAAATAGTTTAGCGATTAAATTTTATTTTATTGCAAGACCCAGTGCATCAGAATTTGTCAATGCTCACTTTAATTACTCATTTCGAGGCACACAGCCCTACAGTAGAGGCCTGTAATATTAACTCCAGATATAATAAGCCCTCCATCGTGATAAATGACAAGACCAGTACCAAATAAGTTTCTTCTGCCTCTTATAAAATTTGCAAGGCATAAGGGAAAAAAATGATCATAATCGGAAAATCAGCCCAGTAAAAAAAGTTGTCTAAAGGCAAGGTTTGAAAGGCCACAAGCCAAATACTGTGGCTGAACCCAGCCCCAACAAGCAGAGACTTGTGTTTCTCAGGAGAACACTACGGTCAATGCTGTAGGTGCTGGCCAAAGGCAGAATGTGCCAATGGCAAACTTGGAAATCTCTGCAGAAGTGCATGGGACACTTTTGCATCAAACTTCTTTAGTACCACGTAATGTATGTTTCTACAATTTTTTTGTGTGAAGGTGGAATCACAGACGTTTTGTGCAGTTTCCCAGCAATTTTGGTAGTGTTACGATTCAGCACGCCACTGTGCTGCGAGCTTCATGCAGCGCTCTTGTGCTTGGTGGCCGAGCCACCATTACATGCGCCTTCCACGTGGGCACCCCTCTGTCGATGACTCAAGCTTGCAGCGACAGCCAACAGATCCCAACATGCCACAACGTGGCTGGGAACGGCCGGTTTGGGGGTGCCTCAATGTCGGCGAGGTTCAAACTTCGGCGGTGGCAAACGCGACGTGTGGATACACGCCTGAAGGGTGCGGACACCACATCGGAGACCTCCTTTTTCCCCTCTCTCAGACTCGGTGTGCACCACTACTACCAACCCCTCACCAACTCTGGAAGGAGCGTAGTGTGTGTCTGTACCATGTCACGACGTATGCAAAAACTAGGAGGAGAACCTGTTTGACCATTAGCGCTTTGGGTATAAATACGGGGTACCAAGTGCAAAAGTTCGTTCGTTTTGGAGCAGTGAATCAATGCTGTCACTCTGCTCGAGTCCTGTACTGTAATCTCGCCCATAAGGGCATTGTTCCTGTCTTGTTTCAGCTCATCTCTCCACGCAGTAAACCAGTCAAGTTTGCCTTCGGCTTCTGGTCGTCATCTCCAAGGCAGCAACGTTTTTTGGCCGCTCACCATCACACTATTACATGCACGACGAAGCCCGGTGCTGGGACGCCTTCCAAGACGCAACAGCAGCCAAAACAGGTGTTTGCAGCGGCTCCCCTTGTAGCAAATATTAGCTAATAGTAACCACTGTGTCTCGACTAGTTAACTATGATCGAGTTCTGTTCTACTGCAGAATCGAAGGAGGCTGTTACGTGAAGCTTTTCCACCTTTTAGCAATCATGCCACCAATTTGTGGCTTGAGATATGCCTTCACAATGTTTTCTGTTCAACACACTTGTGCTGCAACTACGAACATTAATGTTGCACTATGAACTAGAAACCAAATTTACACCACAGCACATATTTCAAAGCCCTAATAAATTTAAGGGTCTCTAAAATTTGAGCTATGTCGATAAGACGGCTCTCCCCAATTTCGCACTGCAAGCATGTGACCGGGTACGTTTATACAAAGATTTCCCAAACATCTACAAGATCTGGCTTTAAAATTTGTCTAACTATTAAGCAGTTTGCAATGCAACACATTAAGAGGCTAAGACAGTGGACTCCTGTTAATTTGACACTGGGGAGACCATTAAAATTTGGTCGAATCAAGCAGAAAATTGAACTAAGTCAAGATAAGCAGCTTTGCACCCTGATAGAAGCTCTTAATTGCACCAAACAAGTGGTAAGGTTGAATTGTACAGTTTTTTCGCTTTTCCTCCCCCCTCTCTCAAGAGAAAAATAAAGATTTGATTTGATTTGTAGTGGTGTGCCAAAGTTGCAGTGTACTTGCAAAGGAGTAATACAGTGCAGAATGGTTGCAAAACCATTTTTTTATGCAGACCGTACATGTACAAAGGACAGCATGCCACAGGGTTGAATCACATATGCTTTACTGCACATCAAAAAGGCCGCAACCACGAACAGATAAGTGCACCATAATTTAAAAATTAGTGCTTTTCAGAGAAAGCAAATTGGGTAAACTCTAACCTGCATCACCACCTGATTAACCGAGGTTCTTCAGCCTCCAAACGCCATCCCATTGCTCCCTTACTGTCATCAAGACATCCAGCATCCAAACATAACATTTAAACAAAAGTTCTAAAAGAACAAAATTTGCTTCAAAAATAATGCATTTGGTGCCAGTAGAAAATTTGCCTCTAAGTTCACAAAAATTAAGCCTGAAATTCACTGTTTCATACATGCTCCATGAACACTCTGCACTTCTGTGACCGATTGCACTGTGCAGACAACGACGCACAAGTACAGCAGGCATCCCGGTGGGAAGACGATTGGACGCAGTGCCGCACGTGTTGCCAGCCTGCCAAGGAGGAGTGCCACTGGTGGCCCCCTGGTGTAGGCTGTGTGCACTAGCGCGATTACGATGCCTTGGTGACCTCTTGCTGTTCAAACTTGGGGTAGACGGAGCAGACATGGTCCCAGGTGATCTTTCCACGCACCAAGTCATGCACTAGGGGTGCCAGGTCTTCAAGCTGCATCACAGATCATGCCCCAATTAGTATGGAACACATGAGTGGCATGACAACTAGAGGGCAACAGTGAGAACAAGTAGAACAGTAGATCTTGACATTTAGCCCGTTGCCCAATTCAAACAGTTATTTTTATTTTAGTCCTGGAACTCTGACGAAACTCATGTACTTGGAGCATGCCTCGGCTTGTATTGGTTCCAGAGGAAAAAAAATTGCTGGTTCAAACAAAAGTTGGGTTCTAGTGCATCTGCACAAAGGAAAGGGGACATTGGCAAGACATTTACATGCACTGCACGATACAACAAGTGCAACACGAATGCCTGTGTGCAATAGTTCCAATACATACAGTTGAACCCTGCAATAACGAAACCACCGGGGAAAGCCAGAAAATTCGCTTTTGCGGGAATTTCGCTGGCGCGAGAATGAAACATAAATGACCGGAAAATCGGCAACAACCAAAAATTTATTTCCTAAAGTCGGTTATACTACTTCGTAAGCCTTACCTTGCAGCCAACGTCACAGTTCAGCTCTCTCTGTACAAGTGGTTCATTTCTAGTCGTCATGTGTGCCTGAGAACGACGAGATCGTGCCAAACGCATCCAAAACATTCAGTGGGTTCACCTTTTCTGCACGTTTTTCGCCCTTGCCCTCGGCACCGAGTATGTCCGATCATGCAAGCGAAGCCCAGCTTCTCCTGTTTACGAACTTTGCCAGACAGAGTGGCTCCTCGCTGCACCAATATTGTTTAGAAAACTAGTAGGCACTGCTTCGTTGACGCCCAGAAAGGCCACAGCCGTCACTGTTTTGTTTTGCACACGTGCGCCATTGACAAGTGGTGGGATTCTTGCTTTTCAAAATGTATGAGCAAGCTTCAGACGTTTCCAAATTCATTGGAGCAATCCTCCTCCACTTGGGCCACTGACTTGGGCGATGATGGCTGCCGTATCTCGTAGCGATAAAAACCCACTTTTGGGCTTGCGAAGGCATCTTACCGAGAGCGAACATGCCGATCGCCACACACAAACAAACGCACGCGTGCTTATCAGCAGTAGCGGGCTAGCGTAGCCCAAGCCAAAGCCGCAACTTGAGTCACCATGTGTCGCCCTCTGGTGGTGCCGCTGCGAGGCTGCCTCCACGGCCGCCGCCTGTGCACCGCACGTTCTTTTATAAACAAATATGGTGGCGGCCATGCAAGTGAGCTGTGGCAGAATTTTATGCACTTTGGTAAAAAAAAAAATGCACTTGAGCACTTTTTGGACGCAGTTAACCTCCAATGGGTAGGTAAAATGCCAACCAATCTTGCTGCGAATTTTGTTATAGCGAAGATCAGTTTCCGAAAACGTTTTGTTGGCACGAGATATAAAATACATGGGCACCTATGGACATTCGCCGGAGGATGCGAAAATACTTCATTGCCGCGGGAATTTCGTGCCCGCGGGATTTCGTTATCGTGGGGTTTGACTGTATTAAAAATAACCAGGTGGCCTAAATTAAGCTGTAGCCTTCCACTAAGGTGTGCTTATGCATACCCCACGGGCCAGGCGTAGCTGCAGCATAAAAAACCTGCAAAACTTGAGAAAAATTTCTGGGTACCATGTGCGGCAGATGTTCACAGGTGAAGGCACTTATGCTGCACATAAAATATGGTGGCACTAAATCTTGAAGGTGCACTAGAATCTGAGCAACTTTTTGTTCAAACTGAAATATAAACATATTCAGAGCTTGTTCCACATTTGTTTGATAAAAAATGCCAACTTATTTGTTTACAAATAATCAGTAAATCTGGAGTTTCTTTCTCCTTCCAAGTTGTATTGTATTTCATGGGAGGGTTGCTGAACCACAACATACCGGGCATCGGACTTGGAGCATGGAGTCTCGCTCTCGGAGGGTGGCAGTGGCGGGCTCCCGCAGGGTGTCAAAGTCCACCGTGATCCCGTAGGGCACTGCAATCTCGTCAGTGCGGGCGTACCGCCGCCCGATCGAACCGCTGCTGTCGTCGATCTTGTGTGCTACATCGTGCTGCGTCAAGGCAGACGCTGCAAGAAAGTAACAGCAGACGGAAGTACCATGACGGTTAAAAAGGGTGCTATGCTATGCTATGCTTGCTACACTTGTTTGAATGCAATTCAGCTTACTAAGTCCGTGGAGAAGGTGTGTGCATTTTATTTGCACTACATTCCAGTGGGAGAGAGGTCCAGGCTGTTTACGGTGACTGACAATATAAATTTATAGAGGAACTGCCTGCTACGACATATGACAGGCAGAACTGCATATACATTGTGAAGAACGTGCGAAAAAATTCCCCACTAAATTGGAGAAGGTAGTTTTAATTTGGCACTAGTCATTGTTACAACTGAAAGGTGGCTGTCTGTGCACCATGTGACAGGGAAACCTTGTAGCCTCTCCCAAAAGTTTTCAGAACAAAAACATTTGAACCGGCACTGTCCCAGCATTGAAACCGAGGCCCCACTAGCTACCTGCCTACAAGTGTTCCAACTATTCTCCTAACAGCAAGCTTGCTGAAGCTCTGCACACAGATTGCATTCTATGGCCCTGTAATTTGCACCATTTACTCCTTTATTTTCCAGTCAAACAAAACTGGACTACAAAACAAAGCTAGCCGTCATCTCGGCAAGGATTGGCAGAGCCTCCTATTAGGGCAAAATCAAAATCCCTTACACAGATTGATTTAGGAGTAAAGTGTTTACTTCATCATTAAAAAGTATCGTCAAATGTTCTTTTACAAAAACACACACAGAAGTAACGATCTGTTATTGTTGCTCGTGGTTACAGATTTTGTATATAGTAGGAACTACCTAAAAAAGAAGACTCAAAATAAACCTTTGGATACATCAGAATGGCACCAGAAGGATGTGCTTAAAGCTTTGTATATTCCACACTGACAGTCAGATGAGAGTTTGATGCTCGTGTACTGGCAGTGTTGAGCACTATTTAGTATACCTCTAACCACTGATGCAGGCCACTAGAAAGTGTATTCGAGAATAGAGACGCTCTCTGCGTATGGCTGCTGGGTGCCAAACCCGTGTACTCTGTAACACTCCTACAGAATTAGAAAACTTGTGTGGAACAACACAAACACCAGTGGCAGAGAAGCGCCACTTGACCCAAAAGGGAACAAGTGGGAGACTCACAGATTTGCTGCACAAACTTGGTGAACTCCGGGTTGTTGCTGAGTGGCAGCACAGAACACTTGAGAGGAGCGACAGCAGCTGGCAGGGCAAAGTACTGCAGGCAAAAAGAATTCCCCCAATGCACAGAAAAACCTTTGCCAGCATCACTAGCAGCAACTTTGAAGGCCTGCCACTGGCAGCAAATTGCTAACTAAGGCAATGCGTTGCTCACCGTTCTCTGCTCATCACCTTCGCGAACCCGGAAGCTGTGCTCGAAGACGGCGTACATGATGCGGCCAACACCGAAGGATGGCTCAATCACTCCGGGCACCAGTTCATCCACTGCAGAAGAGAGCCAAAAACACAGGAACGGCAATGATCTTCTATGGAAACATTTAAATTTTGTAACTTTTTTTGAGCCGTGAAAGTATCTGCAAATTCCTCCAAAGAAAAAGTTTCCTGAGTTATCATGCTGGATAGTAATCAGACTAGTTTCTAGTGCCAAGTTTTTATGGCTGTGACAGTTCTATTCTTCAAATTTCATAACACTGGCTTTAGAGATGGACCTCAGAGTTCACATTATGTTGCTGGATGCCTCAAATTCAGGAATAAAATGAAAAAAAAAAAAAAAAAAAAAAAACAGCATTACATCAGAACTGTTCTTTACCATGAAAGCACAATGAAGTTTCAAGCTACGAAATTCGTTGCTACAGTCTCATTCGGCCATGCTTGCATTGAACTTGGTCTTGTGTGCAACCAATGCGTCGTTTACGACTCTACCAACTCGCGTATGAAACGGCAATCGATAGAAGCGCTGCATTCTTTCTCATCCTTTCCACGGTGAAAAGTGCACTAAAAAGCATGCAGCCTCGCGGAACAGATTGTATGCCTAGCAGAGCTAAACACAGAGCACAGACGTCACGGAAGGTTACCGTCGGCCACAACATACCATGCACAGTCTTCTGGTACCGTTTAATCTGGACCATGTCCTTGGTGACCTTCACATCTGAGCCATCCACTGACACTTCGGAATCCCTGCATGGCAAAGCAGACAACACAACACAAGGATGCACAAAACGTACCAAGTGCCATACAAACAAATACCATGAGACCAACCATGACTTCATATATTAGCATACTGGTCATCACATAAGGAATTAAGAGGGACAGAAAAGAAAGCCCACATCTGCCATTAGAAGGAAAAAGGAGGCCAGGGGCTGCACTAGTGTTAAGGGGGGACACTGGTCTTGAGGACATTTTTGTTATTTTTGAACCAATATGCCCGAGATTAGCACATGAAGTGTATTTTAACATGCTAAGCACAAATATGCAGTCAGTATTTGTCTATATAGTGTAAGCTCAGAGCTGTGCAACATGCTGTGTCATTCCGCTTCAGGTATTGTTTTAATTATCCACTTATGATATACTTTAATACTTTTTGCCCCTCTGTGCTCTAGAAGGACCAGCGAGTGCAACTATACCACAGCAGTAATTTTATCCTTGTTTCTGCAATTACTGTAGACTTATTAAATTTCAGGTCATCAACTACCAATGTTTTCGTAAAACGAACTGCATAAAAATTGTACTCGCATAACGAAATTCTATATCCTTGCGGTTTTATTGCACTGTTCAGTTCTTACGCTTTCGAATGAAGCAAGAATGATATAAATATGACCAGTACATCCCAAGATATTGTACCCGACAGTTGACATTACAGGAAAAAAGTTGGTCCTGAGAATACGAGGCCCAAAAGCAAGGGCTGTTATGTGGAACGTCAATAGCAATGTTAGAATAGCAAATCTGGCATATTTTCTGAGAAAGTTTCTCACAAGGCTCGCAGCTGCTACAAAATTCAAAAATCTGTGAAAGCATACCTAATGAGTTCTCGAAGCTAGTGCTGGTGCCTAGGGTTTCGAGCGTAAGCAAGAACAGTAGAATTTGGCCCCGGGAAGAAAAACGTGTGTGCAGCATTCTGAACTGGCGAAGAACACCCACCCGCGCTCATTGAGGTCCTTCTCAAGCTTGTCAACTTGCTCGGCAGTGAGCGCTGCCAGGGCGTCCGAGACAGGCTTGGCGTCCTTCTTGAACTGCTTTCCGAGGGCTGCCTTGTTGGGAATGGCTTCCACAACGTCCACAGTCTTGTGCAGGCACATCGGGTCACAAGTCAAGGCACAATCATCCCGAAGGAGGGGGACACTAACAGTCAATCCTATTTTGCAGGGACATTATTTTGTAGGCAGCCATTTGCCTCTGCAAAGAATTCTTCTAGGTCATGTTTTAAAGTGTCCATAAATGATGCGGAAAAGAAAACCTGCGATATTAAGTGGCGCTTTCAGTAACTTTGTACGAGTGATGCAAAACTACTGACGGTACAATAGGTATGTACTATCCACAGTCTACCCACATATCAACTACAGATGGCTAAAAGGCCACGTGGAGCTAGCTCACTCAACCGGAGCAGCTCTGGACATCACTCCCTGCCCCTAGTACCAGCCAGCCACATGGGGAAGGAAAGGATATCGGCTGTGGCAGCGGCTTCTCAGCCACCAGTCGCACGCCAGTAGCCTTCGTGTGCTGGGTCAGGTCAAAGCAGGATCGGTCCGCACAGCCCACGCACTCCACCCAGCCCTGGGAGGAAGAAGGGCCCTGCAGTTACAGCACATTGCAAACTCCACAGGACAACATGTGGCCGTCCAAAGAAAAACGTTACCTATGCATGTGAAAGTGAAAAAAAATGTAGGAAGCTCAAACTAACATGCAAGACTTGACGGTATCGAAGCTGTATGCAACCTTCATGACCATCACAATGGTTTAAGTCCATGATTGCAGCCGATTTGCTGCTTCTTCGCTGCCGCAACGACCTTCACTCCATCATTGTTGCTATAAGTGTGAGCTACCTTCATTTTTTTTGGAAGCGATAATCATTGGACACCACCTTGGAGGGGCTAACAGTATGACGTGTCTTTCTCATTCCAAGCAAGTGTTGCCACGATCACATCAAATGCTGGAGTTCTTTCTTTTTTTCTTTTTGCCAATTTTGGCCATTCTTTTCAAGTGGGTATGTTTGCCCTGACAAACGTGCACCCGAGACGCTGGGCTGTCGCCGCAAGACACGCATACACGAGCGTTCAGCATTTTCTTGTTCTTTTTTTTTAACTGCCCGGCGGACACCGCGAGGCACACGCTAACGTGCGCTTGGCATGCCCTTGGTATTGTTAACTGCGGACAGGAACCTCGATTTGCTAAAAAGCTTAACTGTAAAAAGCCAACTTAGTACACCCATACACATTCCATCTGCTCCTGCTAGCAGCAACACCGTAAATGGCGCAAGTGGTCTCCAGGTCTTGTAAAGAAGCAGTTTTTCCTTAGACATTGTCAACAACTAGAATAGCCACTGAGCCCTGTTTTACTTCAGCATGCACAAAAATCCCAGCCATGTGCACCTTGATACCACTACTGACACAAGGCTTCCTGACATTCACATTACAAGGAGAAATGAAAAGCAAAAACCTACTGTAAAGTTCCGAGAGAAATTCCCTCCACCGAAGCATCACCCACCCCCCTTTAGGGGTGAAATATTCAATTTAATAAAAGATCCCAAAGATCACCCAACCCCGAAAATCGCACTAGCTTCGACGCCTTTGAAAGCCCGGGAAGCTCCCTCCGCGGAAACATCCCACGGCTGCAAACACTGCCAGTGTCTCGATTTTTAACAAAAGAGGCACAACCTGTCCGGCCTTGTGAGCTCCCTACTGAGCTCAATAATATCCCCAGTGCACTTTCCTTTCCTTTCTTCCACCAAATCACTTCTCTCTCTCTCCACAGTTTTGGTTGGCGGTGCAGCCACTTTTTGTAGTTTTTCGCACCTGACCCGAGGCTTGCTCATCCCAGATTTATCACTTGATATCTCTGCAGTTTGAGTGGGCTTCTTTCGGAACTCTGTGGTAAGTGTTATGGCAACAGTTCATTACCACAGACCATGGAAAAAAGAAACTATCCCTTGTCTAGTTAAGGTAAAGATAAAGAAAACCGTAAGTGATATTAATGGGGCCCACAGACTACAAAGTGTATGCTACTTGATGGCTGCTGAGGCTGCCCAAAAAAGTTCCCCGAATTCCAGTAGGCTACTACGAGCGATTAGCAACAGTTTTAAAACATTGGTACAGACAAAAACACTTTTCTTCTTCTGTGGACGAACCATACTTGCGCTGTTGCCAAATGCCGTGTCAAGCAAGAACTGCCATAACATTTGACACCTGTGCAAGAATTGAATGGAACAAACCTGGTCTTGACAAATGCTTTCTAATTGTGAAGAAAAATAGCTATAAAATGCTTTGCATACAGCTTCAAATCGGCCATAAAATTTGACACCTGTGCAAGAATTGAGTGGAACAAACCTGGTCTTGACAAACGCTTCCTAATTGTGAAGGCAAATAGCTATAAAATGCTTTGCATACAGCTTCAAATCAGCCATACTCCCATAACAATTTCCAATATGCATGAATGTCACAGCTTCCACGTATGCACGTCGCTGCTGATGTTACCACACGTGGACACAGTATCACGCCACAGCAGTCGCACGTCTTTTCATTCCTCTCTCGAGTGCGTGGAACACAGGACTATTTACTGCCCAGCAAAGGAGACTATTGTCTTGTGAAAGCCCAGCTGCATGCTGCAATACATCTCATGTCAAGCCAGAAGGCCTGCTACAGTATGCAGCTATAGATGGTATTCACTGAAAAGTTTATAGCTGTCAAGTTCTTTGCTTGGCAAACACTGGAAACGGCCACGGACATGGCCGAAGTGACACGGACATGGCACGGCTTTTGCACACACTGCGCCCGCACCTTGCTAGAAAGGTAAGAAACACCGGCACACATTGTCTGCTTCGTTTCAACCCGATTCTGAACGGTGGTGTGAACAGAGATGTTACTAATCGCACTCACACTGGAGCCGAGGCATTACTTTGTTTTCGGTGGGGCAGAGTTTGCAACGTCCAACGTGTGCCTAGCATGGACAAGTACTGCCATCCCGCGGAGCCCGACGTAACCAGTGACAGTGCACTCACATGGCTGCCTGTATGCGTGCCTCGCCAGTGAATACAAGCTATACTTTGATTGCACCAAAACAAGTTCTGAGTAACATACAGCTAGTGCCCTGCTGCAGGAGCTACGCTAGATCTTATTAGTAGCTGCAGCAGGTAGAGCCAACAGCACTAAGGTTCCCTATCCGGCCTTTACAGACTGGTGCACGCTGTCCATAGTATTTATGTATTGGGTAGAACATTTCTCATGGAGCAAAATTCTGCACTTCCCAAAAAAAGCCTAGTGTAACCACAAATGGGCCGGCCCAGTGGTTTCCCAGTTTCCCATGACCCACAGCACTTGAGAAACGGTACCCCATGGGTGCCCATAGGGTGCGGGCAGCGAGCCACAGAAAAGAGGTCTCACGTAGGAGGTCTTGCACTCGGCGTCCCAGCAGTCGCAAGCGTAGTGGGCCATCTCGTTGCCCATGTGCTGCCGGAAGCGCAGGCGGGCAGGGTCCACGCCCACACGCACCATGAACAGCTGGATGCGGGCCAGGAAGTAGCCCAGCGTCTCGTTGGCCACCAGGCCCTGGGTGGTCCCGCAAGGCGTACGAGGTGAAGAGGAAATCGACGAGGCAGTGAGGGCCACAGACTACAGATTTTAGACAACTTGGACGGTCTTTAATGTGCAACTGAAATCTCCCACAGGCACGCTTCTTTTTTTTCTTTCTTTCGCTCCACCAGGAAAACAACCTCCTGAGCCACAAATCAAAACCGTGACCTCATGCTCAGCAGTGACAACAAGCAGGTTTTCCTCAACAAAAGTGTAGCACCCACCACTATATATCAATGCAGCCTTCAGCGCACGCGATGGGTCAGCAAACGCTCTGGCAAGCTGTGTTGCAATTGCTGCCTCGATACTCGCCATTTTACAGGCAACCAGCTGGAACTGGTCAAGAAATTTATGAAAGATGCCGCCTGCAAAAGCATCCACGGGAAGGTCTACAGTTGTTGCCGAGGCATTGCAAGGAAGCCACATAACAAAGAGAGGGGTCCTTCGTTCACCAAACAGCAGTTGTTGCTGTTGCTGAAAAACTTTATTTTGAGCCTGGTGATATGGGAGTTACATCAGCACTAAAACTAAGCATAAAGGACCGCACAACTGCCCTTATGGCAAAAGAAAAATCACCACACAACCTTTGCATCTGCCAAAACAGCTACTACTAGTGCCAGCCAAGTTCAGCTTCTTAACTACTTGAAATCAAAGAAAGAAGCAACACTTGAAATCAAAGAAAGAAGCTAATACAATGTAAGGATGTGAAGTAGTATTTGCAGCACACACAAGTCTTCACATGTGCAACCTTTTACCATGAAATGAAATTTGCCTTTCCATTTATGGGAACCTCCTAGGATATAAAACCCCCCCGATAAAAGATCGAAATGTGTTGGCTCATTTGGAGGAAGTGCATAAGAGCTTTCTTTCTATAAAAAATTTTATATGCCCTGGTTACTTCATCATCATTATAAACGTGCTACTGCCATAAATTGCACAATTTTCGGCTGCTTACCTTTGCGACAGCCTCGCCAATGGTGATTTTCTGAGCAGGCTGGCCGTCCATCTGGTTGCAGGCCGAGTAGAGAACCAGCTCCAGGTTCTTGACGGAGGCAAACTTGGGGTGCGCTTTGTCCGAAGGGTCCACAAAGTGCTCGATCTCAGCCATGGTGAACTCTCTGGGGATCCAAGGATGCACCACAATTTGCATGCTCTGAGTGGCTGGTCTCATACAGCACCAGCCAAATTCAAAAAGCACTACCCAAGGGCTTATAACTGAGGGCTATTGGGCCCACTCTCATCATTCATTCACACTTTTCTGACAAGGAAGACAAGACGTGGTGCCCATCTTCAGGGTTCATTCTGTCACACTAAATGCCTGCAAAATGCCACATACCCCAAAGCCCTAGGCTTGATTCATTCCAGTTTACAAATATACTGCCTGTAGTGTTGACAGTGCTCTGATTGACCAAAAAAGCTCTTTCAACAATGAATGTGTCAGCAACACCCTGGGGACTGTTGGAAGGTGAGAAAGTGATAGTACATACCATGTTATCAAATCTTTTCGTTTGATCGAACATGGCGGCACTCGCATGCGTGTTTTACGCAGACTTAGATATATTGTACGGGTTCAGCAGCCAGCAAAAGCAAATGGTTTGTAGTAAAGTAGAGAAAAAAAAAACATAACATTTCGCAGAAAACTCAGCTTTTTTTATAACTTGGGGTTTCATTCAAATTTTGGGGTGCTGCTTGCAGACCACCATTTAAAGGAGCCCTAAATAGGCTTCTGAAGGTCGCCATTTCAATCGCGCAATCGCTATAGTACTCCTTCACGACAATGTATACCAAATATTACACCTCTGCGTAAAGCAGGGGACGCACAAACACACAACAAAGATCCTTTCTTTCTTTCCTTGCTCACCTACCACTTCCTTGCCGCCACACTGCTACGCTCTGACGTGCGACAGACTGCTTGTGACGCACCCTGTGACGCCCGAAGCTCTGAACAGTACGACTGCACTATTGTGGGCCCCGTTAAATGGCTGTAGCCAATTAGCGTTCCCGGCTCTGGGGGAAACCCGGGTTGCGCGCAGCGCTCCTGCACGGTGGCACGGCGTATTCATCCTGCACCGTGGCACAAAGAATGCAGATCGTCACCATCCGTTACACGCGCTTAGCTGATTTGTAGATATAGCGCGTCGTTTACAGGTATGAATAAACGCTGAAAAACACGGAGCGTCTCTGCGGGCACAAACGCCCGCTAAACGCGTCGACCGCGACAAGCATCTGCCTGCAATGGTCGACAAGCAGCCCACTGTGCGGTGTATGCACGATACGGCATACACCGCAGCAGCTAAAACTTGTCAACCGCCTGCCAGAGCGAGACTATTGCTGAAAATCAGTTTGCAAATACGTAAAAGGGGGATTGTGCAGTGAAAGATGGTCCGGGGGATCATCGTCGTCACGGCCTCGCAAAGCAGTGTCTGGATAACTGCGGCGATGCTAAGCCTTTTCCCAGACCTCGGTGGGACCAGTTCACCGCGACAATGGCGCATGCCGAAACGCTAGGAGCCGCTATAGTCGTCGGTGGCAATCTTCAATTATTGTCGTTAGCAAGCATGTTGTGTTTGGAAGCCCCTATCTGGCCTTCAAATGCTCGTTTCCGCTATAATAAAACTGACGTTCCGACGCGGGCACGGTTGGCGCTGAGCAGCCATTCGATGCGGGCTGGCTACCAACCGACCCCGCTGAGCGGTAGCGGATGTAGTAGGCGGAGCTTGGCCGTCGTCTGTTAAAAAAAAGCGCGCAACGTACCACCGAGCGGAGCCAATGGCTGCGCGCATCTCGAACCAACCCTGTTTCTCTAGGTGGTCTTGCGCCTGGTCGGTGACGTCACCGCTTCCACAGTGCTTTGGAGGCGCGGTGAAAGAGGAAATGCGCCAGGCCTTGTTGCGGGCCCTTTTTAATGAACGATAACTCGACTAATACTGAACGCTTTTAAACCATTTTTGCGGCAGGACGTTCTTTGAATAGTACTCCAACGATTGCGCACGTAAAATCGCAACCTTTGGAACCCTCTTTAGGGCCCCTTTAAGAACTACTCAGCTGTAAAATGAGCTAGCCCTCCCCTCCCCAAACTTTTCCGCACTAGTATCATATTTATTTTTTACGGGTTAACGTGCTGAAGCTACACCTGAGCTATCAAGTGCGCCGTAGTGGAATGTCCCCGATTAATATCAATCACCCAGGCTTCTTTAACGTGCACCAAAATCTCAACAAACAGGCATTTTCGTTTCTCGCCTCCTTGCTTTGTACTATCTTTTTACAGTGAAGCTCTGTGAAACTGCCTGCTGCTTTTTTCTTTTGTTAATTGCCAAATGCCGAGCCCTACTTCAGCTTGGGGAGTGGTTGCAAAGTTCTGCAAGGCTTACCGAACCCGGATAAGGCCCGACCGCGGTGAGATCTCGTTGCGGAAAGCATTGCCTATCTGAGCAGCGGCAAAGGGTAGCCGACCTTGGTTGAACTCCAGCAGGCGCTTGAAGTTCACAAAGATACCTTGTGCCGTTTCAGGTCGAAGGTACCTAAGAGAAAAAAAAGAAAATGAAAAGGCCAAATGACCATTGGGTTCATTCTGGTTATACTAGGAGAGTTTTTTTGTGACTACAAGAACAGCATTTTCCTAATCCCGCCTAACCAGAACCGCAAACCACAGGACTATGATTGCACCCTTCACATGGTCAAACCAGACTGCCCACAAGAGAAGTAGAACGCAGAGCAGCAAATTACTCCACCACTTCCAATGAGGGAAGCATCTCACAAAAATTGCAAAGGTTCGTATAAAAATGCTCAGAACCAAAAGCAAAATGATTGGTCATTTATTTGTCCTGTCATGTAATATGACATAGAAGTGACAAAGTACCTTTTTGAATGCAAGAAAAATGAATGAACGCTACAGAAACGCTTGCATAAAAGATTGAAAATGCCAGTGAGAAAATTCACGGTCAACTACCATATTTACTCGCGTAATGGACCCCCTCGAGTAATAACCCCCTCCCCCCCCCACTTTTCTTCTTGCTAATTTAGTTTCTTGTTACCTTGCATAAGAAATGCAGCAAGAATGCAAAAGGTACTGTACAATATATTTTTATCTCAGCATGGTTGCTGATGCCATCGACAATCGCAGTAAACCTTGGATATCACGCCACAGTAAGGGCAGAAATGCCAAAAACTTCATTAGAGAGTTTTAGCATAGCAGGCTAGCGGAGGCTCACGCTACAGTGGCGGGTTGCCGGGACCCAACCGCGCATGCGCTGCGCAGAGCAGGGCAAAGAGGTTGCCCTAAGGGGAGAGAAGGCACAAGGTATGGAGAAGGCCGGCCGGCCGAACTAATCCCCCCACCAGAACGATTTTCACCTTCCAGTCGGGCCCCGCTACCGCCGCCACAGTCCTTCAATGCTTTACTGGTCACGAAAACTGCTCCGTAACTCAATGGGAGAGCTTCATATGCTGCGTATGGCCGCCGCGCAGTGGCGCCACCCTCTCACTGAGGTCACTCCTCGGGCGGCGTTGCGCTGGCTCAAACGGCGGAGCAGCGGCGAGTTGGGTTTGTTTTGTGCGGGAAAAAAAAAATGTAACGTGCATATCGTGCTCCTCGTGATGCGACTTAAGTAGTGCAATGACGATGCCGAACATGTGTTGCGTCCCGGGATGTCGTTCCTTGTACAACGACACCACAGAAAATGTTTCCTTGTTCTGTTGACCCAGCGACGGGCAGCTGCGTGAGAATTGGAGGCGCGCCATTCCAAGGCAAGCAGCAAGAGATTTCAGCTTCGATAATACGTGTGCGACAGTATGTGGAAATGCACTGTGTGTGAGAATGGAAAAAGCAATGTACCATTTTGAGAGCATCGTGGACCTAGAATTGTACAAGGCTAACTTAAAGCCGGATTTTTGTCATATAAGTCAGGTTGTAGCGGTGCTTCATTACACTGTTTGCAAACTTGTATTACCTTGCGGTCAGGCTCGCGCGTAAAATGCTTTGGGACGTCCTTGGGCTTTTACTTTTCATATTACCGCGAATTATCCTTAGGGTTCGTTTTTGTTTGTTCTGTAACCGCGCGTGGGCGATTCCGGTTTCTTATCTCGCGTTTCAACCGGAGCGCCCGTTTGCTCTGTTTGTCGTACGTCCCGTCGGGCAATATTGTTTGATATGGAAAGGGTTGCCACCTTGTCGCTAACTTGATTTTTGGTTTCTTCGACAATGTTCTCGATCCTATTTCCATGGATCTGAAATTAATAACGTTCCGAGAGTAATGCGTGCATAGCAAACGCCACGCAACTTACTTTATCGACGTTCATCTCTGCACGTCACACTGCGGACTGCTTCTTCGACGTTTGTGTTTCATTCTAGTCTTTTGAAAAGCAGGAGCTCGCTAGCTCGCTGCATTCAGAAAAGCTTTGCGTCGTTCTGGGCTACGTGGCAATATTCTGTTTACTCCGCGTGCTGTACATCGCAGCGCGAAAAATAAATTTTTGTACGCTGGACCGCGCTCTTTTGTCTCCCTTCGTGACATTGAATTTTTTTGTTGCGTGTGATAAAAACAGTTTTATTGTTCTTTTTTTCGCTTCTGTTTTTGCAAGGATTGCAAAGCGTGGAAGTGGAAAGACGCATGGATGCAACATATATCTCTTCGTGTTTTGATCCTTCGCGGTTTCTGCAGCGTTTTTAGATGTTCTCAAGTATGTACCCACTCATCGAAACGACAATACTATTGGGCTATCTCTTTTATCGTTCTGTGCATACCAGAGCAATCGACGGATTCATTAAGCGTAGTCTGACAACGCGTACTTGGTTTCTTTCAGTTTTTTTATTGTATTATCGATAGGCCCGCAGCAGTTAGTGACTACACAGCTACCGTATATGTGGTAATTACAACTTTGCTTTAAGAAAAGAAGCACAATAAATTTAAAAATCCGTAAACACGACAGCAGCAGTGCTTGTGCCAGAGCAACAGAACTTGACAGAAGCCATTGCCGTTCCGGCCGAAGTCTACGGTAATTTACTTCGAAGAATAAAACCCCATTGAAGGCAGGAGATATACACAATGACTGGACTATTCATCGCTAACTACTACGAAAAAAAACACACTTAATCAGCGCGCAGACACCAAAAGCAGCAAGCGTTTGCACGCCAAGAGCTGGCCAATACGCCGCACACGCGGCGGCTGGATACCTTCGTGTGGCGGTGGTGCCTGTAGTGACGCGCGCGGTCCCTATATGAAACGAGCGCCGAAGTTTCGTGACCAGTAAAGCATTGAAGGACTCTGCCGCCACCAGTAGTGTTAGCGGATGGTACCCGGTATGCTAAAACTCTCTATTCTAACAAAAAAAACCCTCAACAGTAGCCGGAGATGTGAGTGTGAATACCGTAGCTCACAATTTACAAATTGTGCGCTTGTGGAGCGCCACCTGGTGAATCACAAAACAAACCTTCTTCCGTATAGCGCCATGTAAGCATAGCGGCATGTGGACAAAGCCCCAAACGTACCCCGCACCCCTTCCCTGCTCTGTGCTGTTTCGCGAATTCGCCATTACGCTCCATGGTTTTGTTGTTCAGCTGTTTTCCAACCTTTTCTTGTGCTCCTGGTGCGCGGTGCACGATGGGCCAGCACATGAGCTACACAGCCGGTTTTAAACTGAAGGTGGTGGAGCATGCGCTGAACCATATTGAAACCGCGTGGCTGGGCGGAACTCCAGTGTTAACCCGGTGCGTGTACGTCACTGGCAAAAACAAGAGGCTTGGGAGATAAACAAGGATCGCCGTGTGTCTCGTGGGCCAAAAGAAGGGAAGTTTCCTAGTCGGGAAAAAGCAGTTTCGGAGTGCCCTGACAGCACGGAAGATGATGTGCTGTGGGTCGACGACGAACGTGAAGCTGCAAGCGACTTCAGTGAGGAGGACAGTTCCATGGTGAGCAGGTGAGCAATTACTTATGTGTTGTACTGGAAAGGAAAGGTTTTGACAGTGCTTCTCTTAGCATCTTTATTGTATGAAATTTAAACTTTCAAAAATCTGTTCCAACTTTTTCTTGCATAATAAACCCTCCCCCCAAATTTGTGCCGTATTGAAGGCAACCTGAGGTCACCCAGCTAAAGGTAGCAGTAGCATGGTAATGTGCATGGTAAACGAGTAAATCCCAGATTTTTGCACCTTCAATCGATCTACAAAGTATCAAACGTTCGGCTAAAATAGAAGGTGGGTCTGAACGAAGCCAGTGAAAAAGGTGAAGTGCAGTAAGAAAACTTCACAGTGCCACACTGATTTTAGGCAGCAAGTAAGGTAAACAAAAAAAAACTTTTTTGAAGATGGCGTTTTATATAATGATATGGCTTTTGCTTGCTTAAAATTTTCTTGTTCTCAGTGTACACATGACAGACAACAGGTTCCGCAGCACAGTGGATATCAAGGGGCGAGATGGGGAAAGGCCACATGAGCACATTCAAAGACAAATTGGGGCTGATGCTTGCTGCACAGGACAGCCAGAAACTAGCGATGTACCAGATGGTGAAGGACACCTTTTCGTAAGGCCATTTACATTCAGTGTTTGCAGACGACTGCTTGGTAGCACAGGCATCCAAGAAGCAGCGAGTGCAGCAAGCCACCGAGAGAAAAAGGGAAACCACTTGCCCCTTCACCAGCCCAGAGGGCCCAATGAACGTGGAGAACATGAGGTTGAACTCGATGGCGTCGCTCAGGTCGTTTCCAGTAATGGGCGACTTGATGGCAAAGCGGCGCAGGACACTGTTCATCTCGTCCTTGGTCATGCCATCCAGCTGTGCGAGAGAACACTCATCAACTGAACGCCCATCAAGGACAATGTTTTACCTCAGTGAACAAGCTTATATTTGCCTAGAGCAGCGTACACTGAGCACAACTGGTACGTAAAGGCACTTCACGGAGTCCACAAGATCTCCCACAAACGTCTACCCCCTTTCTTTTATGCCAAACCATGCCACAAGCGAGCTTTTCCCTCATGGCATGTACAGCCTTTGTCAAAATTTTCTAGGCCATGGCGAAAGTACTTAGGCCGCAGAAATTTCAAAGTACAAGCTTAACTCGCTGAAATGTTTTATACCGGAAAGCAGGAGAAAACTCCTTTCTTTCTTACTGTCATAAAATATTTTTGTCACAGTTAAACATTAAGCTCATGCTTTGATTTATTTGTGGACCAGAAACCTTTTCCCTGGCCTAGGAAATCTCGACAAGGACAGTACATTGTCAGCTTTTCCACACAGCACACATTTTAAAGTTGGCTCCTTTGCGCAACACAGGAACTGTGCAAGAAAGAGAAGCATGCTTCTCCACATTTGAAACATGTGGAGGAATCTGTAAATATTGGCTAGTGTATTTTACCTTTGTCGGTTTAACCACCTTTATGTAACTTTTATAGTGTCAAGAATAGGTACGCAAGAGCACGAAGGTGTAAGAAGTGTCCCACCACCCTCCCCACAAACAAACTTACCTGTGTTCATAGTTACGGTTGCTGAAAAAGAATTTATTTGCTTGTGTAAAACCTCCACTCGCACACTAAACTCGAAATTACTATTTGAATTTAGTAACAATATATTTGTGTGACTCTTTATTCAATTTTTATTTATTACATGCTGCTGACCATTGAACTTCCATGCAGAGTGGGCATTCATGTAGCAAAGAAATGAGGGGAGACAAAAACAAACGTACATTTAAACAGAACAATCTACTGTTAAGGAATTCCATTTAATTATTCAACCAAGTTCTCACATAAGAAATTTGAATGTGCTCTTGGATGTTTTACTTTGCCGAGCAATGAATATGCTATTGTGTTTTGTTCCAAGTTTCTGAAAGTATCAATGTCTGTATTTGCTTTCCATATCGTATGCTTCCTCTCTCTGTAATGACCCCATGTGAGGGTTGACAGTACAAATAAATAAATAAAAATAAATAATGCGGTACCGTATCAATGGCTAGTTGGTTATTAGAAAGGCGGGCGAGGAAATTTTTTTCCTTTGCAGTGGAACACCCGTTTTCTTTTTCGATGCCCTTAGTACCCAACGAAGGAAGTTTTGCTTTAGTTGTGAGCCATGATGACACCCAGCAAAGCATGCATTTGTAAAAAAAAAAAAAAAAAATAAAAGGAGGCTGTATTCAATGGGGAGATACTTAAATAATAAGACTAACTAAATTGCAAGATAAAGTTACGCTATGTAAAAAGAGGTTGCTGCATTCATCTTCAGTGATGTGTACGCAGCCCTACCATCTTGCCAATGCCCCCTTGCATAATAGACCTGGCAGGTAGCAGCAGCGCAACGTACCTTGACCACAATGTCCTCGTACTCTGCCTTCTGTTCGGCCGTGGTCTTCTTGTCCGCACACAGCTTCTCCAGATGAGCTGCACAGGGGCACGAGAAAACTCAGGCACACAGCGCAGGGCCCGAGAACAAACTGGCAGGTGTGTCGCATTCAAGCACGCTTACCATAAGTTCCGAGCGAACGCCCACCCCTGAAACATCACACACGCCCCTTTAGGGGTGAAATATTCAATTTACTAAAAGACCCCAAAGATGGCCTTTGAGGTCTGGAGTTTATGCAAAATAAACGCGAATTCTCTATTCATGTGTTGATTGGGTAACTTATTTGTCCTTTCCGCACTTAAGCTGAAAGTTCGCCGATCTGGTATCTTTTCTTGATATCTCCGCAGTTTTGGATGGCAGTGCAGCCACTTTTTTCTAGTTTTTCGCGCCTGACCCGAAAGATCGCCCATTCCATATTTTTCACTTGATATTTCTGTACTTCGGGTGGGCTTTCTTTAGGAACTTTACGGTACTCGCACAGACACAAGTAACAAGCATGCCAAGACCCCTTACAGGCGTGCTGTTGAAAAACACGCTTCATTTCTAAAGGAACTGTGCACCCCGCACTAATTCGCGCACAGCCAAGAACTCATGCAGATTTGGACCAATTTAAGCCAAGCCTGAAACAGCAAAGCTCAAAAACTTATGTCAACATTTTTGCAGGACTTACAAGCTAGCAACTCTGGCTGGTGAGGTGGAAGGTTTGACGACTGCTCATTTGGTCGGGAGGATACATCGAAGAAGCTAAAGGCACCAGCCAATGAATTTTAAAAGAAAATGCACATTGTGAGATTTGTTCATAGAGTGCTTACGCTTCTGCTATTAGTCACTTTCACTTCCCTCTTAGCACCATTAGCGGTGGGTTGGCAGGCAGTGCGGTAAGCGAAGAAGAAAACCGGCGTCAGTGCTCTTCTCCCGGAACAGTTTAGCAGACGGCTGCCATGGCCCATGCTTAGTGCGCACGCAGCGACTCTCGCCGAGTTTACCATGCCACTCCGTCATACGGCGCCGACCAACCAAACGGTCAATGCTTCCTTGATACTATAGATAAAGATTGGGAGGGTGTAAGTGTGTGTTTATGGCCTTTGTGAGCTTGTATTAGTATTACTGCATTAACAGCGTATGTCAACACACAACTTGACACATAGATGAGTACCAGTGACTGCAGGATGGCAAATACCTCACCATCATCATCATCAGCCGTTGACTTCCAGGCGCTTCTGCCTGCGCTGCTCGTGTCCAGCGAATTTCCCTATTTCTTCCCTCTGTCAGGTTAATGTCCTTCCTCTTCTTCCAGGCCCTTCTCTTGGTATCCACTCTTTTACCCTAATTGCCCACCAGTTGTCGGTTTGTCTGACAACATGGCCAGCCCAAGTTCATTTCTTTTTCTTTACTTGCACAATGATATCATCTACTTGAGTTCGCTCCCTGATCCAGGAAGCTCACACTGTGAATAAACAACCAACGTTTGGAAACAGTGTTTGCGTGCACAATTTTTCCGGTCTAAGCATTTGCCGAAATGAGCTTCCTGACATATACCTGCACTAGAAAAATCCCACATGCAAACACTACGTTTTTAAACATTTGTTGTTTACTCACACCATGAGAGGTGAGACAGATGGCATTATTATAAAACTACAGAAAAACACAGTCTTATACCAACTGAGCCTACTCGCACTTCCAGTCAGTGAAATAAATGAAAACGCTATTTTTTAATCTTCTGGCAGCTTCAAAGGCGCACAAGACAAACGGCTCACCCTTGATGAGATGGTCAAGCCTGAAGCACTCGCCATTCTTGAGATCCTTTACCATCAAGTCTGCAAAGCGCTCCACATGGCCTGATGCCCTGCACAACAACAGAAGCGCGACTTAGCTGCAGCGTCCTGTGAAGGCTAGCTTCCTGCCAAATACTCGTCAATCAGGGGTAGCCGTCGGTTTGCAGGGAACACTTAGTGGCAGGACAAAGAAAACCAATACTTCAAAAGGCCCAGTAAAGGGTGATTTAATGCATGCAATTTGTATTGTAAAAGTGAGACATACGCACTAGGTTTAGAAGTAGTAAAAACCTACGCTTACGTCCTTAGCTTACCACCTACTTGAACATCAGCTTTGACCAGTTACAGGGTCCCTCGAGAGAGTGTAGCAAATTTGTTCGCGAGTGCTTTGCACAGAGAAGAGTATCTAATTGCACAGCTCAATACACTGAAGAGATCACTGAGAAAGAAGTGACCTATTTTATGCAGCTTCCCTTCAAAAAAAAAAAAAAACACAAAAGAGAGAGAGAGAGGGAGAGAAAAGGATTTACTGGCATAAAAAAATCGACTGCGGATTGGCAGTCTCCAACTTAATTGAAGACATTTATTACCAAACGTTCTGTATCACACAATAGTCCCTTCATTATCTGTTAATTATAAATACTGGCATTTTTCTCCATGGTTGGTTCTTAAGGAGCCATGAAGAGAAAATGCAAGTTGGTTTTATTCGAAAGATTTCGTGTTTTATAGTGCCCCCAGCGCTTGTCCGGATACAAACGGTGCTTTATTCACTGAGAAATTAAACAATTTAGGTTAAAATTTTGATTTTCCCGCTCAATCGTGCGTTTTCGTGGCCCCAAGTGACATCACGGGAACCGACCGCTCTGCAGCCTAGAGTACCTTCATTCACGCATCCGCCGTACAGGGTAGAGACACGTAACGCTGGCGCCGCCATGTTCGGTTGCTCGCTCGCCGCCGAAGCAAGTCATTGTGTCAAAACCGCGCTAAAATTATCGCCGCAACGCGGTTTACTGAAGAAGTTTGAATCATATTGTCTGTTTCACGTTGCTAGGTCTCGTGGGAAACGAAAAGAATAACGCGTTGAGCCCGTTGGCCCAATTGCGGCGGCACGGGACCGTTCAAAGGTTGTCTCCACCCTGTACAGCGGTGTTGGTTTGTTCCCCGCGTTTCTTTACGTTCCGTAACCTAGATGGCGCCACCATACCGTGGCAAGCGTTTGGTTTGTTTTTGCCCGCATTTAAACCTGGCTTGTTTTTGTTCTGGGAGAAAATATTCGTTCCCTGAAACAGTGCTCGCTCGACAAATGGGGTCACGTAAGACACCGTTGCTTGCGTCAATCGGCCAGTGTCGTCTGAGACAACCCCAAGCCCCGTAGTGCTGTGCAGCTAAACCAAAGCATGCTGTGCGCAGTACGAACAGCAGAACGCATCAGTACTTCTATGTTTACATGTGCTTTCGTAACTTCCACTGTTTGTCCCATCATTCTTATTGCTTTGTAAAGAATGTGCCCTAAATTTAAGCGCAAATCGCTCGTTCGTCTAGTTTGTAAGCTCTACCTAATTTGCGTCTGCTTCTGCCAGCCTCCGCCAATCGCAGAGCTTAGCCCATGTGACATCACAGGTTCTGTTGCGGGAAATGAGCTGGTGGGTCGCATGACCATTCCCGTTTTTCCTAATTATGTAGCTTATTTGAGCGAAGTTTACGTTAAAAGTGGTGTCAGTATGATTCTAACGAGACAATCTTTTGAATGAACCAAACTTGTGTTCATGGCTCCTTTAGCACTCCTTTGGCTCTTCATGGCTCCTTAGCACTGAATTTTCTCTCCCAAGTTGTGCATACCGAACTTCATTAAAACCCTAACTTGAAACTCACATGCTGCGAATATTGCTTTTGCTTACACCATTTACGTGTTCTTTCCCTTTCGAAAAATCACTTTAAAAGCTTCTTCACTTGTTATTTTGCAGCAACAACAATTTCATCTCGCACAATTTCAAAAGGAAGCAACACACTGTTTGTCCTTCAATTCTTCAAAGAAAAAATATTTGTTTAAACAGTGAGAGCTGCCAACCTTGCCCTACAAAAAGGACAGGGAATGCTGCGCTGTAAGAGGGCACCTACTTGAGCACAGGCTCAGGTGTGAGCACGGTGCAGTCCACTTCGAGCATTTGTTCCTCAAGCACAAAATGGCTCCGCCAGAGGTTGAGCAACTGAGTCTTCATGGCACAGCCCATGGGGCCAAAGTCAAACTGGCCAGCAACACCTGTGTGACAACAGTGCGGGAATTTTAGGGCACAAGAGAAGCAATGCGCAGGATTCTATACTCAGTCGCACTGAACTGCAAGGTGGTACACCACACGATAGGATGCAGCCACAGGGACACACGAGCCATGAATCGCTGTAACTTAGTTTCCTATTATATATTGCTTTTGTGCTACTTCCAAACGGCTCAAGTGACTTGTTCAGCCTCTTAGTCAAAACCTTGCAACAATCATTGAAAACTAAAACCAAGCTAAGTAACAACTATTGCGTTTCAGATAATGAAAACCCGCAATTGATTATATTTTACTGAGGTTGTTTATTCAATTCATTAGAAGTTGCCATACCTCCATAGATTGAGAAGGACTGGTCATAAAAGAACCGTCTCTTCAGCAAGTCCTCCATCCGCAGCCTGTCAAAACCCACTTCAGGAGGGGCCAGCTGAAGTTCCTGTAAGAGAACGGTATTCACATACCGTTGAAATTTAACTGCGAGCATTGCATCATGCTCCTTCAGAGATGTGAACGGAAACGGACTCCCCGGCATACCTTACGCGCGTGTACGCGCGCCTACCCCCTGATATTGTCAGTCGAGTATCCCCAAAGAATAAACGAAGCAATACAACGCTGAGGGCATAAGGGCGCAGCATAGCACCATAACGCAGACGATACAGAATTTTTCGCTAAAAAACAAAGTTTGAAGGGGCCGCGCACACATTCAAGACATAGGGGCGATCAGACACAAAGATGATGAAACTGGGTCAAACAGGAGCTGTCAAACATACAATATGGTCACGCAAGTCTTCTAAAATAGCCACCAATTGCGCTCGCAAGGAGGCTAAAAAAAACGCAAATGTTATGCTGAACGCCAGTAACAGTAACACACAGCTTACCTTGTCCTCCAAGACTTTCTTTCGCGCCTTAAGCTCATTAACAGCTTTCTTGACATCCAGTTCCGGCGCTCCACTTTCTTTCAGCTTCCTGACCAAGTCGCCCTGTGATGAAAGATTTGAAAACCTCTCGAACATCTTCGCCAAACAGATGTAGATACACATGAAAAGATAGACCGATTTCGTCGCTATATTACCTGTTCTTTAACGGCATTCCTGAGAGGCTCGAGAATCTGAGCAAGCTCTGGCGTGGCCATCTCTTTCCTGGCAATGACCAACTTCTTCAGGCGAGATTTCTTCGTACCCCAGTTGGGAGCAAGCTTGCAGCACACGTGGCACCTGGAAAACCGGCGAGCGAGCGGCAAACGTAACCTCGAGGCGGTGGTACCTACGGTTCCTAAAATACAGCCAAAAGTCCCGAGGATCATTCACTCCGGACTTGTTTCGCCCAGCACATGTGCACTCACTCCACCGGCGCCTGAAGACAATCAACAAAACAACAATAATAAAAAAGAAAAGCAGTCAGTCAACTAGACCGCTAGACGTCAAGAGTCGAGAGTGACGAACCGTGAAGCAAGTCGTCATTCGTTTCGTTATTTCTCTACCAATTGAGAGCTGTTTTTTGGTATTTGTAACGTGAAAAATACTATTTATAGCAGAATTTACTCATATTACTATTTTTTAATAATTTTTAACCTTCATTAATGTTTTATCTTTCTGGTTTTTAGGATCATTTTACACAATTTATAAGGGGTAAAGAACGGAAAAGAAACCAATGATGTCGATATGCCTGATAATAATATTTGGTGACAGCAGCGCATCGCTGTAAACAACAGCCGTGGTCAAAATATGCATGGATGAAAATATGGACGAAACTGCTGCGATTGAAGTGCCCGGTGACGCTATCGACTTACAAATAGTGTAAGTTGCTTGTGTTGCCTATATTTATCAACCTCTAACTTTGCAGTAGGCGCTGCAAAATTTTCTGGAAGAGATTATTGGCGATCACATCATTTCCAGTGCGCTAGTTACCTTGTGTCGTGTACGTGTTAGTTTCTCCCTACGACTCGGGCAGAGTCGGACCGAAGATACGTCGTGCTTCGGCAGTGTGTGTAGAAACTCGCCTTGAAAGAATAGGGCACAGGTCAGCAGACGATATTTTAGCAATGTGAAGATTCCGATGGCCCGAGTCAAGCAGGAAAAGGAAATAGTTCGAATCTTGTGTAAGAGCCTTCCCGTAGCGTTTTGGTAAGTTTGAAATAAGTACGAACAAATTCAGGGTAGTAACAGGCTAGCCAAACCGCGAAAGAGTACTTCAGCATTGATAATAAAACACCTTAAAATCTAAATGGTAGCAATTATCCGTTATAGTCACAACAGAACAAAATCAACAAAGAATAGCGTAATGAATTAACGTAGGATGGGGTGCATATGTAGGAGATGCTTTGACGTAGTTGTGGTTGTGGTACCAAATCTTGGCAATTAAGAAAGTATGCACTCAGTGTGTTATTAGAGTGTTCGCTGGCTGGCGCCTCGTAGGCGTTGTGAATTGTGAAACATCCCCCCCGGCTGCCGCCGTCGCGACCGTCCGCCTCACGGCCCGACGACGGGCGTCGTGATATGCGTGCCGTATTCGTGAAGCTCGGCAACAACGTCAGGCGTCGTGAAATAATAATATGTAAAAACTAACATGTGTGGAAGACATTCTAGCTTAAATTGAGAGAAAAAGAGTTGTGTTTATTCGTATTACCCCGTCATGTGGTTGTTTATTTCTGGAATATTTAGCGTTTGTTTTGCGTTCAACAAATGTATGCCTATAAATGTACAATGCCTGCATCTGTGTGCGGAGCACTTTTTACTAGAGTGCTTTTCTGCCATTCTTTTCATTAAAAAGTAATGGCACCGTAGTTTAAGGTAAGTATAGTCATGGACAAATGAAACGCAATCACGAAGATATGAATCCAAACACACAAATAGCGCAATTTCTTTCTATGCAGAACAGATTGTCGTGTGAATTAATTACAGTAACAAAGTTGAGAAATGTAGCTTTCCATATATACCAATAATGCTCCGTTATTTCACATCCACAAACAGTATTTTTAAATTTTGCATGTTTAGGTTTATATTTTTGTGTTCGCATTTAATTTGTCCATGACTGTGATAAGGTTATGCGTGTACTGCCTCAGCACTTGTGTGTGAAAAGTCCAATTTGGACATCTGACAGGACACCAAGAAATGTTTCAAGCGGATTTTCTATGGACAAATCTGGCACACCATCAGCTACTAAATAGAAATCCCTTTAAAGGGACTGTAAAGACAAGGTACAGCTGCGTTTAATTTGAAAGAACTCCATTCCGGCTCCGAAAAATGTTTTCACAAAAAGAAAAAGAAAGACATTCAAATTTTGCTATACACAATGTCAGTAGTAGTCGCGTAATATGGGAAATATTAAGAAGATTGTTGTCAGCGTGTTAACCCTTTCTTAGTATTCAGGTGGTGCAATCAAACAGTCCCTGAGGCACAACTGCAATCACACAGTCATATTTCTTGACGGCGACTTTGGTTGGCGGCCACCAGTTGTGGAAACAAGCCCCTGTGACATCATAAGAGCTGGGAGAGAAACTGGCTGATTAGTCACCATGGCTCCATCTCTGTTCTTTAATATCTGAATAATTGTTTGAAGTTTGCAATAAAATTGGTATCATGGTTATTGAAACAAAGCAGTCTTTCTAATGAACCAAACTTGTATGTTGTCTTCATGTCAGTGTAAGAGTTGAAGATCTGTTATGAGGCTCTCTGTGTGTGGGCGAACATCGAACAACTAATGGATGTCTGGTAGTTGCTCGGGCATGGGCTGGAATAACCACGATAAACACAGCCAAATTGCCTGAAGATTGTCCTTGTTTCTAATTGCATTTGAGGCGTCTGCGTTGAAAGGTTCCTACCTTCAATGCCATCTTCCTTTGCAGTGACATTTATTGTTGCTTCAAGAGGATGGGTTTTTCTTGCCTTCTACATTCAGAGACGCTGATCCTAGTGAAGATGGCCAGAATAATGAGTTAGGGGCCACCACCTCTTCTCAAGAACATCAAGATGCTGCATCGAGAGTCACGTGTTCTACTGAAGATTGCCAGGATGGGGCACTCGGAGATGCAAAGGCTGCTGGGGACGGCCAGGATAGCACACTCGGAAATGCCAACTCTGCCGAAGACTGCCAGGATGGCGCGTGCAGAGACACTAACTCTGCCGGCGATGGCCACAACAGCACACCCGGGGATACGAACTCTGCTGAATACTGTCAGAATGGCGTGTGCAAAGATGCTAGTGCTAGCGAAGATTGCCAGAATGGTCCCCTCCAAGACACTGGCGCCAAAAGGGACTGCCAAGAGGATGACCCACCTGCAAAACGCCAAAAGCAGGTATGTGAAATTATTTTGTTTCAGTAGTGCATGAGCAGGTTGCACGTGGCTGTTCATTTTTGTTTCACCTGCGGTGTCGCCTTAAAAATGTGGCATTTGACATCACCTGAACGCTAGCACAAAAATTTAAAACAGGCATGGTGGATTCTTCTTTTCTCTAGTTACAAAAAGTACCTGTGCAGTAAGCACCTGGGGTGAACTGATTTTTGTCACATCAGAACACAGTGGGGTAAATTGCACAATAAGGAGTGGTTTATATTAGCCTTTCATTTCAGTGCTTATATAGCCCGGTTGTATTAAAGAGGACCCTGAAGGAAATTTGTCAAACTAATAAATCAGTGTATTCCAACTCACAGGGTCCTTTGTGTTGCCATTTAGTGCAAGCATAGAGGCATAGAGTATTTGCAAAGATAACAACAAACGGAAACATTTTTCACCATTTTCAGCTGCTTCATGTGCAGCATTAGTGACTGTTCGCTGGTTTTCAGTGCTGTTTGAGTTTATTCTATTAAAAATGTGTATTTTCATGTTTCATCCTAACTTTTTGTTTGGTCACACACAGTTTATACAGATTAAACCTGCTCTGGGCTCAGGTCTGTGGACTTGCAAGCATGGTGCCATAATGGGCATCACCAAATCTGCTGGGAGGATGGAGCAAAGAAAACAGCACTTTCCAATCCACTTCTTTGTTAAAAAAAATGCCCCAGAAAAGTGCTCTGAACATGCTATGATTTGACTTGATAAAGTAATTTTGACGTGTTTATAACTTTGTTCGGTGTCGTTTTGAAATCTACATTTAAGATTTTAAAATCCGTTGACTCCAATTTGGATCCATTGCCCATAAGCTATTCAGTGGGCACCTGATTTCACAGAAAAGAAGAAGATGGCTGTTGAGTCACTGTTCAGCAGTCACCTGTGAGCACGACTGGTAGGCATTCACTGTATTTCTCATCTTTTTTTCCTTAGGAGGAGGACATTTCAGGTGGTGACCTCTTCTTCTTTGACAAGAAAGGGGGTGAGACAACTGAACAGCCACCTCTGTATCCTTTTCTTAAAATTGCGCATAAAACTGTATGAGCTGTAAGACAGTTATTTGCGAGACGTAATTGCTATCATAAAGTAAGGTGTATGCCTGGGTTCACATCACAGCGTCTGTGTCATTGCCATCATCTTCATCATCGACGTGGCATGTGTCCAACTCTTCGCTTGTTAACGAGCACTGGTTGGGGATTTGGGTTACGATGCAATTCCTCACAAAAGACAATGGTGGATGGGTAGGCTGTGAGTCAGAGTGACACCTCACTGCACCTAAGAATGAGGGGTATTACGATCCTCTTGCGCGCACTTATTTGGCCTGTGCTCGGAGGAAGGGTGTGGTCGTGACTTCAGAGGAGGTGGCGGAGGGTTTGCAGGTGTGTGTGTGTGTGTGTGTGAGTGCCCCCATCACCCGTCATTGCTGTCCATTTCTTGCCAATTCCCTTGAATTGGTATCCACCTTGAATACTTTTTCCTAAGTATTTTCACCACAGCTACACGGCAGACTTTATCTCCCCGGAGGATGAGGCGGCGGCAAATGAGCGAGAACCTGAGAACAAGCCGCAGCCAAGGTGGATATTTCTCGCACAATGGAGCTCTGGGCGCTCCCTTCGTGCCTCATTCTTGAGGGTCTTATTTCCAACGTTGACTAAATGCTGTACTGAAATTACGCACACGATGGTGTTGACCAACAACAGAGTCGTTAGCTAACATCATCTTCTGCGCTGCAACAAATAGTCATCCAGCTGGCTCGTTTTCTTTACGCATGTGAAATTCCCCACGTACATACAGCAGAAGGCTGGCGTTGGCTTTATAGGGAAACTGAAATGAGTTCTGACTTATTGCAATAGTTATTTTTAAAATTTTTCATCTCGAGCTCTTGGTTTGCCTTTTAAATTTAGCCCTGTGAATTTGGCCAGTGTGTTGTCATAGCCAACGTCATCAAACTGACAGGTAGGATGCTGTGGGATAAACAGCAACTTTGAACGCAATCTGCTGAAAAGGAAACTGACAGCATAATCCACGCATATAAGACTTTGATCTGGTAAACTAATTAGACAGCGTTTACAACTTAATTTAGTGTCCCTTAGAGGGGCTACACCGCTGCATGTTAGGTAATTTTTAGAAAAGGTGATGAAAACTGCCATCAGTTTAGTGTCAAAAAGAAGCGTGGATGAACTGCGCTACAGAAGCCAAACCACAAATATGTACTGCAGAGCAGATATACCTTGAATAATACATTGCCTAAAAATGAAAATCCAAGGTTGTATAATGCTTGTGTTAGACAAAAATATGGGAGCCAAGACGGGGCAGGGGAAGTACTTGTACCCTGCCTTTGGTGTGCACTTTTATGGCTGTGCACTAATAACTAAGCAAATTCACGGCATAATGCCCTATATATGTACCTGGGGTGCACTGCACTATAGATTGCTTGCAGTGACATCAGTGTAGCTGCCACGTTGGTGCGCAGTGAAAGGCTGCAAACTTATCCGGTGCTGTTATCGTGAGCAGCGCCGAGAAGAACGAAGAGCAGTGCTCCAGAAAAGGTGGTAGTGGCCTTGTAGTGCAGTCCTCCTTTTCTTCCTCTTTTCATTCCTGTGGTATTTGAATGCATCACACAAGCCATGCTAAAAGTCTGGTGTGTACTTTCTGCACGTGCAGCTTTGAGTGCTTCAACTGCGGGGGTGGCCACCTCCTGTACGACTGCCCCAAGGAGCTTGACTCGGCTCGTGTGGCTCAGAAGCGCCGGGAAATGGCCAGGGAGAGGGACTCGGGCCCCAAAAAGATGTAAGGAATTTTGTCTCCTACTGGGTGGCATAGTTCAGGCCATAGTCACCCTTGGATGCATCATGTACTTGTGGAAATGAAAATTGTAGCTTTAACTGATAAATTTCTCACTGAATAAAGCATTGTTTGCTGCCAGACAAGTGGTCAGGGTACTGCTATGGAAGTCCATATCTTTTCAATAAAAAAAGTTTGTTGTCTAAGTGACCACTTTAAAATGAAACTTACGAAAACAGCTCGCATGTCATATATGGCATGCCACATGTGGCCATATATTGTGCAAACTGTATAGTGCCACTTGACTTGTACAAAAAGCTGTGTCGGCTGAACAAACGCAGCCATAGATTTAGCTTGGTGCACCCCTGCATTGTCGGGTGTAAACCAATTTCGTTCTGTATACAAATGTACTTGTGGTCGTGAGCATAACCCCCCCCCCCCCCCCCGCCCTTTTTTTTTTTTCCAGGCGCTACTTTGAGTATGAAATGCAGTGCCAACGTTTTCAGCCTGGCAAATTAAGGTGAGCATTTGTGCCTTTAACAATGTTGACAGCTACACATTGAGCTATAAAACGTGTATGCTATGAGCCTTTAGCACTAAAGGAGTATATTGACAGCATTAGTTTTAAAACCTGGAACTTTTATTCACCTGTCTTTTTCTTTTCCCTGAAAAGTGTCTACGCTGAAAGAAGAAATTAACAGAAAGTCTTTGTTGTTGTGGTCGCTGGTCTCCTTCAGCTCTGAATTTCACTTGCCACACATCCTTTCAGTCTCTGGAATATGCATGTAAAAAAGTGCTTTCTCAATTTCAGTGAGGAATTGCTGGATGCTCTGGACGTGAGGCGGAATGAGCTACCCTGTTTCACCTATAAGATGCGTGTTCTTGGGTATCCGCCAGGCTGGCTTAAGGATGCAGAAGTTGAAGAATCAGGTCTTGAAATCTACGGTTTGGATGGTTAGTATGATGATAGATGGGACATAATACGTCCACTGACAGTGTTGCCGGAAAAAATGAAACCACATACAGGAGAACCAACTGGTTCACACGAACAGATAAAAAAGAGAGGAGCAGCTGTTTCTGCTTGCCTTGCTTGTGTGCAGCTTAAGTTTCCTCATTAGGAGAAAAGAGGTGGAGGAATGAGGCGAGGGGGGCTTCCTTAGCGTGCATTCTCTTTTTCCACATCATGATTTGTTTGCTGCTCTCCAAGATTACCTCGTGGAGACTCAAAGGCAGCATTCAGCACAGGGTGCCAGGTCATGAACACTCGCACAGCTACTCTAACGTACACCAGTGGACTTGTACACTGGTGTCAGTTGTGTAACGTACACCAGTGGACTTTTATTGCACTTTCAGTGAACTGGCACAGATAATGCTCGTGCCACTAGTGGACTATACTATGGGTTTTATGTGGCACCTGAATTAAACCTGGTGCGAGAGAATACCAACCTGTTGGTGCTACCAGTATTTTGCTCTGTGAGCAGGGCGAAGGGGCTATAGAATATAGTTTACATTCGTTGCTGACTTGCACGCTATCTTCAAAAATGATGACCATGCCAGACTGTCAAATGCGCAGTCTTTGTGTTATGCCTTAGATAAAATAGCGGCAGCGTAGGGCAAGTGAGAAATGTTTGCTTTGCAGCTCCTGCGTCACACAGTGTTGAGAAAGAAGCTTAAAGAAGGAAATGCTAGTAACACAATTTTTGCCTGTTGCAAGAAGCATTACACAGTAGGAAGCACAGAGCAAGATATGCCAGAGCTACAGTATCAGCAGCACTGTAGCACCTTCCCTTTACATTTTGTTTGTATTCTTTCTTGTCACTTCTGCAGATAAGAATGCGAACGACGGGGAAGATGAAGAAGGTAAGTTGTTCTGTGTTTTCGTTGCAAGCAATTGGAAATGGTTACTGTACAATATTAGTGTCTTGCAGTGTCTCCTGCAGTTGTGTTCCTGTTTCTGTGTAGGGTATGGGACACTTCTGCTGTCCCATACCCCAAGAATATAAGAATTTCTTTTATCAGTCATTCCAACATCACAACTCATCCGTATTTATATTTAACGCTCACGTGCGCGTTTTCTCTTCTTTTTCTTCCCAATGCAGTGCAGTATGACCCAACACGGTTGATCAGCTTTCCCGGCTTCAATGTCCCTATGCCAGAAGGGGTCGATGATGTCAGTACCCAGTTTTTGAAGCTAAATATGACGTTCATTGTTGCACTTCAGAGCGAGACCGTGCTGTCTTTGTGTGTGAATTCATTTGTGAGTGAAACAGTGAAGGGCCTCGAGTGCAGCATGCAGTGACGCCGTTCGACAGCACGGCCACACTAGTTTCCTCAGACAAATGCCTCCCTTTCATTTCTAGCGATGGGTGGACTACGAGATGGCTCCGATGATGCAGCATCAGCTCAGATCAGAAGCCGAAAAGTACATGAACGAACAGGTAGGCAGTCACAGTGTTGCTTGTCTAGTGTTGTTCTTTGAACGTCTACGTTTGGAGAAGAAAAAGTGGGAACAGAGCAGCAGGGAGGAGTACTGACCCCGTTGGTTCCCCTGTGAGGTTAGAGAAAAGTGTTAGGGGATTTGCAAGAAGAGAGAAAGGAGAAGGGGCCAGGAAGACGGAATACAAGTTTGCTCAGTTTGAAAAAACTTGTCTTTGGCCGCTTGCTCAGAAAGAAATGTTAGAGGTATTGGAGAAGAGGTCTTTTAAACTACATATGCCCTTCCCGGCGAGCAAGAGTTGGAACGCTAGCCGCTGGACGTTCTGGCACAAATTCAATATTGTCGGTTTTTTATGGAAAGCTACGTACCTTTCACTCTTCAATGACTCAAAAATATTTTGTTCCTAACATGTGTCGCACCCACCTTGTGAATGACGTTTGCTTGAGACTTCAAGCATTTTTATAAACCATTTGCGTGTGTAGGAATGGCATGTTGTTTGTGTTCACCAAGTGTCATCATTCTGGAACCTCCTTTTTTTTTTACCATGTCAATGTTGTTATGTGCTGGAGCTGTAGCACTCCATGTCAGCATTGTGTGTTATAATCGAGGACTGACAGTTTGTGCACTTCTTAGCATATTGGGTCGTGTCATGTTGTGTGCGACCAGTTTGAAGGGCGCTTAGTCAAGTGCACCGAGCAGGATCAGGTTGCTTGCTTTTTTGCGCTCATTTTCTCAGGCTGCAAAGCGTGTCGACCAGCGGAAGAAGTTGCCCGCAACAGCTGTGCGACCGAGCCCAGCCGCTGTCCAGGCGGTTGACACGAATGTCGAGGACGACGAAATCGAAGAGGGGCAGATTTGCGGTGAAAGCAGCGCGGAGAATTCACCAGAAATAGGCAGTGGTTCCCCAGGTAAAGTGCTTCATTCATTCCAGGATGCCAAAACATGATTTCATTTTTCTTTTTTTTTTTTTCCTGTCATTTGATAGCTACAACACCTCAGTTGGCATGTTCACTTCATTTAAAGGCCAACGGCACTCAAGTTTTTCTTTGTCCAGATTTGATCCAAATAAGCAGTCTAAGCTCTTGAAATCACCATGGCGAAATCCTAAGCTTTGTAAGCACACAGCACAGTAGGTACCGTTGTTCAAAGTAGCTCTGTGCAGACGACGTTTGCACCTGGCGGAGAGTTGCCGAAACAAGTTCCGAGCGGCCTGTGACGGAGGTTGGGGAACCTGTTCCGTGTAGCTCGCGCTTCTCCGACGACTTGCACGGAGCTCCGCCGGGTGCAGAGACATGTTCACCCGGGGTTTCTCTGCTACACCACCGCGTTGTACCACCATCGCCATCACGTTTCAAACTAACCGCATGGGTAGCAATATTCGCCCCTTTTTTTTTTTTTTTTCTGTGCAAGCAAGAGATTAGAAGCCTACGAACTACTGCCGCTTGTGAATGTTCTGGATCTAGCAAAACTCCTTTTACTTGAAAATATTATTTCTACTAAAAAAAATAGCGCGACACGCACACTTGCTTTACATTTGTCATTCCTATGCATATATCACAGAAAAAATGTTCTTTTATAAATTATTGACCACTTGCACTTCCGCGTCCAATATTTGCAATGTAATTGGGCTGGGTCAATGCCTACCTGCCCAAAGTTTTGTGACCTAACTAGAGTTGTTGTACACGCGGGTATAAACATTTGTGCGATCACTCGCTTGATGGTCAGATATCCGTCGGAAGTGCGAAAGCTAACAAAACTGCTCATGTGCCCATGAAGTATTTACTTTTGTAGAGCGCTAGATTTAGTTTACTTGAAAGTAAAATGTTTTCAGCAGCACATGTCTCCTGTGAAAGTAGAAAACAGCGGGTATGCAAAAAGCTGGCTTATAGTTTTAGATCCCTTTTATCATTTGATCCTCGATGTGCAGCAAGGCAAAATATACCGGGCTGGTATTCACAAAGCTGTTTCCACATAATGTATAGCAAAAATAGTGATTGATCTCCTCCCTCATGCGGTTTATTCCTTTCAAAGAGAGTGCTGTGACAGCCGAGGCGCTGGCTAACCAATATCGTACGAGCAACTAGCTTTGTAAATCAGGGCCCACTTCTTTACTCGCAATGCCAAGGATCGCTACAGCGGCAGTTATTCTGATGGAAAAATAATTGTTGAACAATCTACTTCACTTCGATTGATAGCAACGCGGTGCCGGAATTGCGCCTAACTCCATTATCCTGGGCAAACGTTAGTGGGAGTTCTTCTGTGGAAATAACAGTGTGAAGCACGACGCTACCACGCGCATTTGAAGGCAGCTCTGAGCGGCCGCCGGTTTCAGCGCGGCCGCTTCCGTTCCATCACGTACGTCACGTCCTGGCTGCCGGTAATGGCTGCATTTTCTATTCAGTTTCGGTTCCGAAAACGCCAATGTCGTGAGCCGTTCGTGTCGCTCGCGTTCATGTTTGAAGCATAGTATTTTGCATTTCGCATTCTTTTTATGTGTACTATTAGGTTGCAATAGTTTTACGTTGTCGAAAATTTGAGTGCAGTTGGCCTTTAAGTGCCATGGTTTAAGTGCTCAAATGCGAATGTGGGAGCACAAGTGCGCTGCTGTAAGTCAGTGGCTCATTTTTCTGCTTTTTATTGTGTGCAGCAAGTGGTGGCTCTTAACCACAGATTGCTTCATAGATACACTCTCGTGAACTGGGAATTCTTATGGAAGAATGATTTGACTATGCCTTAAATTTTCAAATTCAAGATTTGGTTATGCTTTCATTATCAACCAAATAATAATGTATTTCTCTTGGGGTTGCACCTGCTTTAATCTTGTTAGCAACTTGGTATTAGCTATCGCCGAAAATCAAGACACATGTTGAAGGCAAAAATATGAAAATTTTGCCTTCAGGGAAACAGTGGAATGTAGAGAATTGCTGCTGCAAATTACAATATATGAATTTTCAAAACTTCCCTGCTGAAGTCGCAAGTGTTCCAAACACATTCATGCGCCCTGGCGGATAACGCCCCACTAGGTCAAAAGGCTTGACGTCATTGATATTTACAGTATTTGGAAAAGAGAAGTCACTGTGCAACAGCAGAAAAAGTTAATTTAATGCCAGGATGTTGTAGAAGCTAAAAGAGCCACTGGTATTGCTCAGCTCAGTAGCGCAAGGCACAATACTGCTGCAAAAATGCACCCAGGTTAGCTTTAGAATGCCATCACAAAAGCTGATTAAAGAGCTTCAACAATACTGACATCTGGTGCAAGCACGCTAGTAGTAGTGGTAGGGGAATGCTACTACATTGGCTGTGCAAGTTGGAAGGCTTTTGTGCCTTGTTTCTGAGCAGTGGCAGGTAACATTTAATCAGACGGGCTCACTTGTGCATGCAGGGACAACACCAGTGCCGGATAGTGTCTGCACCACTCCAAGCATGCCTTTGGACACAGCTTGTACATCAAGCCCAATGGATGTGAGCCCCAAGCCAGACACCGTGGAAAATGGCGACTGTGCCAGCACCGAAGAGCCTGCCGCAGAATCGCCGAAAGTCAGGCTTCGCAAAGTGACTTTGGGCACTCCAATACTGCTTGGCTTCAGCGAGTACACGTCACTGCCACCGCGCGAGAACTTTGCCAAAGGCGTCTCTGAATTCATTCCTTTCGAGAACCTGCCCAACACAACAGGGAGGTACAATAAGCTGCGTCAAGTGATCGACAAGGTGCGCGCTATGCGCCAAGAGGATAAGAGGCAAGCTGGCGACCAGTGACCAGAAACAGCTGGACAGACTGCTTCAGGACTGTGTGCAATAGTTTTGCATGTACAGCAGAGGCAACCGCCAGATTTTGTACAGACGCTGTCGAACAGCGATGCTCACTCACATCAGCGCATCATCATGTATTCAGGCATCGCCATTAGAAAGCGCATGACTTGTTGTAATGAACTGTTGCCTGAAGAGTAGTGAATGCAGATTCACATTTTAGCACGGGCCATGTTTTATAGGCCAGATTTTATGCGGGAAATGGCCTTGAAAGGGCGGCACACTGAGCTCTTGCAGAAGTGTGACACGACCGAGCAACTTGATATGCCAGCACACACACAACTCATCATCACATTAAAAAAAGAAGCAGGAGGATTCAAGGCCTTATTAACAATCAATGCTGTAGTGTACGACTGAGTCATTGACGATTCTAGGAGAAGATAAAAAAACTTTTGATAGTTGTGGCAGATGTGTGCATGCACTGGCTACAAGGTGGACTTGTCGTCAGAGGGGATTGGCCAGAATTGGCCATCTGCACTTCTGGAGCTTCTGGTCATCAGAACTGCAGAAGAGGAGTCTACTCAAACGACTAAGCAAAATAGTTATGATTTTGATGTTGATGGTCAACGACCCCAATTACCACAGCCATAGGATTGCCACCAGTGTGCGGTAGGCAAAGAAGCTAGAAGCCAGCTTTACATTGGAAGTAAACTTTCACCCCAGCAACAGCATTGGCTATGAGATTGCGCATGTCCTCAGAGTGGGCTTGGGCCACATGAAGCTCCTGGCCAATCAGGTCTCTAGAAAGGAATCAATGCAATAAAACTTCAGCATGTGCAAGGTCATTGAGCTGAGCTCAACACACTCCGGCCTATTCCAGTCCTTGTCACCATGCTCAAAGTTGCTTCCAATTTTTCAAATTTGTCCTCATTTGTGTTTTGTCTGCGGGCACTGGTGGAAAAATGGGCTTTTGCGTTAAAGAGCCCTGTCAAGAAATACTAATAAAAAATCAGACTCTTGTACAAGTACACAGTAAAAATTCTTTGAACAAACATTTCAGATGGGCGAAGTGTTGTCATTGCACCCAGTAGAATTTTATTTCAGTATTTCCGTTGATTTTTTTCCAGATGTCCTAACATCGAATTCCCCTGCAAGTATATAACTGTTCTAGTTCCCGTGGAAACAATATAACCAACCACCTTAATTGTTACTGGGAGGTGTGTGTAGACATTGCATAGACAAAAAACTTCCTCTTTACATCTAGTCATAGGGACCGCAATAATTTCTGCCTCAGTGGATACTAAAGGCATTCACAAAATGCTGCCAACGTAAAGTATACTGGAATCGTGGTATTGATAATAACGCACATACGGTCTTCGATGCTTATCTCCGTCAGTATGAGAAGGCATCCAGGACCGGGGGGCGCCAAAAAAATATTAAAAGGCCGCGGCAGCCGCTTTTCTGATGTAGGCGAAAAGCAAAAAATTACACCATCTTCCCGTGGGGAACCCTGATGAGGATGCGAAGCATCGTGGCGGTTCCGTGTGGTTTCATTGTGTTGCCGTTATGTTGACTGATCTGGTGTTTACTAGCGCCAGAGGGAATTCCGCGTCTTCGGCGCACTTGTTGAAGATCTCCAGGCAGTCAAAATTAATCCGTAGCCCTCCACTACGGCGCGCCTCATCGCCTGCGTTGCGTCAGCGTGTTAAGCCCTCCAATCATTCATTCATTCATTCATTCATTCATTCAGAGTACCCCTAAAGGCCCTCTAGGCGAGGGTATTACATGGGGGGAGAGGGGCAAGACAACATTATACAAAAATACTGACAAAAATACAAAACGCATTATAACCAGTAATTAGCTGCAACGAAGGGAAGAAACAATAAATACAACCTACAGCCATACCACGTTGTACAATCGTTAAACAATCAGATAAATTGGGAACGTAGCTTCGCAAGACCTCAACAATTTGCTTGATGCTTTTGCGCCCATAATATTGGTTGAAAAAGAAAACAATATAACTTAATAACAAAGGACAGAGAACATAACAAGTGGCAGTGTATGCAGAAACAGCCGGCAACAAGAGCAAGAGCAACGTATGCAAGCTACTGCTACAATTTATGCAAGAGGTAAAAACTACAGAAAAAAAATTCTAGTTAGTGACCGTAGTGTGCAAGAGCTGCAAGAATTTATTGGAATCTTTTTCGGTGGCAACATGTGCTGGCAAGTCATTCCACTCAACAATGGTGCACGGTATGAATGATTGTGCGAAACAAAGTGAATGACATTGTGGGCGTTTAACTTTATTGGAGTGATCAAAATAAAAATCAATCAAAAAAATATTGGAAGTAGTTAGACCAGTACAAAACACAATTACACCAAATGGAAGTGCAAGGCGACCAATTTCAATTCCAATTCGTCCGGTTGAGCTTTGGGCTGGTCGAACTGGACTTCCAATGATTTTCAACTTCCATCCCCTTTCCCGAGTGCATTCTGTGCCGTCGCTACCCTCTGAGAGCCGTTATCATGGACATGGCCATACCACCCCCGCAAGAGATAACTCTGAATCCACCACTGCTGGCCACTGCGCATGCATGTTCGTTAGTCACGCTGCTCACTCCACATTTCGAATCCCCGCGACACGATCTCCTTGGAGGGGTATTTGCGGCCGTTCCCAGGAGGCGGCGGCGTCCTCGACGATGCGAGCGTCGTGTCGACGTTACAGGAACCGGCCGGGCGGGAGGCGGCAGCGCGGGCAAACTGAGCGCACCGGTTCGGCGCTCTGCTCGCGAGCACTCGCTCTTGCACGCACTGACGTCCAGGGCCGCGGAAGTGACCATGGCCCAGTATCGGCTGTAAGCATGACGGGTCAGCGGAGCAGCCTCCGCTTCCCTCGGTCAGCTCGCCTGCAGGTGACCTGATATAACGGGCGTTCAACATTCCCAGCCATAACAAAATCATTTTGCATCATTGGATGCCGCCAATAAGATGCACCGTCAAAAAAAAAAAAAAAAAAATGCTCGGAACTGCACTGGTGGTGCAAGGCTGGAAAAGCAGCAGAGCTGGCGGCCCCTCTCCCTTCGCCGGAGATCCGCACCTCACATGAATTGCCGAACTTGCCGCTGAAATTTCTCCGTGACTAACAGGCCCGGGACGTTTTTTCCTCAGCTTTTCACGTCTGTCCCAAAGTGGACCGTGTGAGCACGCGCTAGAACCCGCGGCAAACAGCTTCACGAACTGTGCGTCTGAAGCGCGAACTCTGCGTCTGTGCTCCCACTTCCGGCGCGAACGCACGTGAACTGGCGAGTAGGACACGCAAGAGATCACGCCGAGAACGTTGGGAAGAGTTTTTTCGAAGGTCGAGCTAGCCGATCCCTGCGCTTCTCACGAGGCGCACGCTGACGTGCGCTCGGTATTTTTCTTGGTATTTTTTTGTGAGCTCCTCACGTGGCGCAAGCCTGGTCGACGCCGGGCGCTCCTCACTAAACGCACTCTCACGTGCGCTCGGTCTTTTCTCCTGATTTTTTTTTTTTTTTCTCGTAACGCTATACGGCGGAACTGAGCATAAACAGCTCAGCTGTTAATTTTTTTTTTTTTTTTGGCTGTGGCTAGCGTTCCGTCCAGACGGAACGATATACAAGTGCTAAAGTTCCGTCCAGGCGGAACGGAGCGCTGCGGGTTATCCTTCCGTACAGACAGAATACGTTCCGTCCAGACGGAGCCGGCGTGAAATTTGTAAGTTCCGTCCAGTTCCGTAAAACCCGGACGCCATGCTCAGTCTTCAGATTTGTGTAGAGGTTGCGCCTCGTAATGTACCGGGTTCGATTCCCCCCGGACATGCTTTATTTTATTTTTGCGTGGTTGTGCCAGCGTTTTGTAACAGCTAACTTCGCGCCCCTTTACAAAGTGAGAGCGGTCGTCTAAATTTTGTACTCAACAGAGCCAATTGACGCGTAGCCATCACTAGTTACGCCCAATCTCCCGTAATTATTACGAGTGATTAATTAACAGTGACTCAGGCTTGTCAGTGACGGAAGCGGTTTGGCACGGTAAAAATAAAAAAAAAATCACCCGCATTTGGAGCATGGGGAAGTGCGAATGCACGGGTGATGCTATGAGGGGGAGTTATGTTGAACTGTGTTGGCATTCGCCCGTTAGTTGCATTTAACACCCCCGCGTGATCAAGTGGGGATTCACACACCCCGTTAGTCGTTCTCTGGAAATCTTGGTGAATTAAAGTGTGATCACACTCACCACGCTGAAGTCGACAGTATTCTTTATTCAGCTTGTTGGTGTTGTCGTTGTAGTTGACGGCATTATGACCGCCTTGTGGTCACTGAAATGTACGGTCAAGAGTTGTTGCAAGACCGCGCGTATCGACAGTTCCTCGCAAAGGCCAGGTCGATGTAGCTGCCGTTGATGGTGGTGGGAGCCTCTAGCGGTAGGCACGTCATGGAGTGGTTGGCGAGCATGTATTCCATCAACCGACTCGCCGCCCTTCTTCTTCTTGGCCAATCGCCCTAAGTGGGTATGGCTAAAGAAATTAGGAACTCTTCTTGGCCAATCGCCCTAAGTGGGTATGTGGTGCGGACGACGGACGGCGGTGGACGCGTGATTCAGGTCGCTAGTGCATTCGCTTAATACGCTCTCAACGCGAGTTGTGTTTTCTCTGGACGGAACTTTAGTGACAGTTGACATTCCGTCTGGACGGAACGCGAAGAGAAAAGTGTCGAGTTCCGTCCAGAGGAAACACAACTCGCGTTGAGCTGCACGTCCGCTTCCGCTCACTGACTAGCCAGAATCACTGTTAATTATTAATCATTATTAATAATTATAGATGATCGGACTAACTCAATCCGAACGGATCTCCAACGCCACCCGACACCCGCTTCACAATATTTCAGCAAGCAGTCAGTCGATTTTTACCCAACCTGCCAAACCGCTACCGCTCACTGACTAGCCTGAGTCACTAGCTGTTAATTAATAACTGCTAATAATTACATGAGATAGGGCGTAACTAGCGGTGGCTACGTCAGCCTTGGCTCTGTTGAGTACAAAATTTAGACCGACCGCTCTCACAGCGTCAATTGTAAAGTGGGCGCGAAGTTAGCTGTTACAAAACGCTGGCACAACCACGAAAAAAAAAAAAAAACTAAAGCAGGGTCGGAGGGGGGAAGCGAACCCGGTACGATAGCGCCATTATCCGAGGCGCAACCCCTACACCAAATATGAAGTTCAGAATGGCGTCCAATCATCCGGTTTTACTTTCTTCTGGACGGAACTGTACAAATTTCACGCCGGCTCCGTCTGGACGAACGCTAAGTTCTCAGTTGTATTCCGTCTGGACGGAAAGATAATCCGCAGCGCTCCGTTCAGTCTGGACAGAACGCTAGCCACAGCCTTTTTTTTTTTATTGCGTCATTTTACCACGGGGTATCAAAGTAATGGAAAGATTAAAAAAAGGTAAGTGACGGGGGAAAGCGGCTTCATGCACTAAGAATGCTGTATAGGCTAGTCTCAGCAAGAAAGTCCGACAGCTGCTTGTGGGGAGGACCATGGGCCTGAATATCGGGCGGACGGACCGGGCGATGTCCTGTGGCTATGGTTTCAGGCTGGTTGGATTCTTGGACATGCCCCCAGGAGGTGGTCTAATGTCGCTACCGCAGCGGAAACAGGGCAGTAGGGGCAGGCAGCATAAGTCACCGCAAAGCTGAAGTCCATGTTGCACGAACAGCACTCGCCAGTCCAACGCCAAGGCGAATTCTCCGGAGCGTGACTTCCTCACGGCGGGTTAAGTTGCCAGGAAGGTAAGTCCCAGGCGGAGGAAGAAGCACACGCGTGGGGCGTCGAAGATAGACTTTTGTGATTGGAAGAGTGCCCTGCAGTGACAGCTGCAGAAGCGGGAGCTGGTACAATACTTGTGGATGATAAGCAGCCAAGTCGGCCTCGACGTGGGTGGGCGTGCTACGGCGGGTTCAAAGGATGCGAATGGGGCACGGGAAACGATTTCAGGATCCGGTGCAATTAGCATGTAATATGCCCAGTGTGCTGTCTACACGCCCGTATCTCTCGAGTAACCCGTGTGGAATCTGTAGATGACCAGGGAAAATGTGGGGCAACACAAAGACGAGGGCCCAGGGCACACAAGCATCACGGATGGCGACCAGCTCTGCCAAAACCGACGGAAGTAGTGCCTCCGTAACGTAAGTGCGTCAGGTTTACAGATGGTATAGCAGGGCAAACTAGGCTCGTGTGGATGATGCCACTGTCCCTGCGTCCACATGGGCCTGGTGGCCATCTGGTGTGTCGATATGGAGACTGGTACGCCCGAGAGGCCGGTTGTCGGTGGCCTGTGGACAGTGCCATGGCGGTGGTTCAGCTGGACGTGGTATCAGAGGTGCTGCGGGGTCATAGCAGTGCGGCAGCGGCAGGAATCGATTGAGTTTTTAGAAGGCAAGCCGTTGATTGACGCTGGTTTCGTACAATGTGTTAACTTGTGCCTCCGCTGGAAATGTCGGAATACACGTCATGCCAGGAAGGCCGGTGATCACTCGCATTGCTTCCCTGTTTGCGGTTTCCAAAATATCCCAGTCGCGCCAAGTAGGATGCTGGAACTGGGCTTGACACACGATACGAGGCTGGAAGTCTGCCCGCACTAGTGCACGCAGGACACGGGAGCACGCAACCCCTGACTTCTGGCCGATGCGGCGGAACAAATGTAGCATGATGGCAGCATTTTGTCTTTTGTCAAGTGAAACGGACCTATGCAGCTGCCGAACCTGCTGCGTTTATCTCCAACCCCAATGCGCGCATGTGAGTAGCAGTACCCAGGGGTTCGCCATTCAAAGACAGGCGGTGTCTGCGACAGTCGACGTCGGCCCCTGCGATTGGTGACTGACATGTAGGTAGTCTTTTTAGGGGACACATTCAATCCAACAATTGCGCAACACCATGAAGTAATGTACAAGGCGGTCTGTAGACCCGCTTGTTGCCAACGCAGTTCATCGTGTATAGACCACACTGTCACATCGTCTGCGTAGACGAGGAAGAAAGTGTCCGGTATTTCAGCCAACTTCCATGTCAAAGGCATCACTGTCACGTTAAATAACACAGGAGACAGCACAGAGCCCCGAGGCACGCCTCGCTCCAAAACAAAGTGCCCCACACTTTCCTTTCCTATGCGGATGGAGAAACAGCGGCTCTGCATAAAAGACCCCACGAAACGGCATGCTGCTGATAGAAGAAAGAGCCGCTGTAGAATACCGATTATCGCAGAGTGGCTCATTGTCATAGGCCTTTTGGATGTCCATATCCAGGATCGTGCGGATTTTGTTGGATCTGCCACCTAAGAGCACCATAGATGAGAGGTGGTCTAGGCCGTCTTCTGTGTCCAAGTGCGTACGAAACCCAATCTGAGCCCGGTGGTACCTCCCGTATCGTTCCAGCCACCATGTAAGGCGTGTGGCTAGCATTAGCTCTAGGAGCTTCCAGAACGTCGATTTTAGTGCGATCGGGTGAAGATTGCCAGGGGGCTTTCCAGGTTTTGGTATCTATAGGCACAACTTCGACGTTCTTAAAGGTCACCGCAACGTCACCAGAGGCGCAGATAGCGTTCGGCCAGTCGAGTAGCCACTAGACTGGGACCGTCGATGCTCTTGAACACTTCGGAAGCCACACCGTCCGGGTCTGGTGCTGTGCGTGACTTCGCCTTTTCAATCGCCACCAGAAATTCAGCCATGGTGATTGGTGCCTGAATCCCGCCGAGGTCTTCCTGACTGGGAGGCAAACCAGCCTCTGGTGGTAGAGTAGGTGAGCAGGCAAATGGTGGTGGAGCTTGGTCATACTTTGGGAAGACTCTTTAGCCACTTGTTGAGCAAACTGGCACGGGGTACGTCCAGACGCGAGGCACGCAGTAGCAAGCCGGTTCTTGGGTGCGTCCACCGAGAGCGATACGTCGGAAAGTGCGCCAGACAGACGCGGTGGTAGAGGACGGCCCTAGTGAAGCACATTAATCCAGTCACCGTTGCCGAGATGGAGACTTCTCATGGCGGCGACCTGCAGCCGTAAGACGGTGCAACGAGTTGCGCAATTCCGGATTTGAGGGATCTCTATCGTCTGCCAGTTCCGCTCAGAGGCGAGCTGCCCGCAAATTTAAGAGATGTAGGTCTGGTACTGGCTTGTTTTCTTCTACCCAAGTCCGTGTGGCATCCCGAAAGGCGGCACGTAGCACATACAAAGGATCAAAGGTGTCTTCATGAACTGAAGTGTTTAGACCTCTTCGAAACAAGTCCTAGTCTGTGACACAGCACCGGCGTCGGTGCGGTCTTTTTACAACGGGAGCCAATCCGATAAGGATGGGATAATATAGAGTCCAGTTCCGGTACGGTACCCGGTACAGCTGCGCATACGCACAACCAGTTTTTCCTCCTCTGCGCACGCGCAGTAGCGCCGGTCGCCCACCGGGTACCGTACCGGAACCGGTTCTCCGCTCTGCTATAACTCGCCCCAGCAGTCCGGCTCCCGGTCCCAAGACACAGGCTGCGCTCCAAGCCACCACGAAAGGTCAGGGGAGTATGACGGGCTGCGCGGGTGGTCTCGTCGACGAGTTGGAGTGTCGACCGGATTAATGAGCACAAAGTGGGTATCGGTGAACGCGTCCAACGCCAGACCTCCTCGTGCGCGTGAGTAGGAGTATCCCCAAGTTGGATGCGGCGCGTTGAAATCTCCGTCTATACCAGCACACGCACCCCAAGTGCGCGCGAAGGAGATTTTCAATACAACCAAGATGCAAAACGGGAGAATTCCCGCTGTGCGGGCGCACATAACACGACACCAGTATGGCACCACTTTGAGTGAGACGCTCTAACACGGCTCCTGCCATTCATTACACCACGGTTATAATTTCACCTGAGTCTCGAGGTAACAGCTGGCGGCATAGACATCAGCCTTGCCTGGAGGTTCCTTCACAGCGCTACACCAACGAGCCGGAATGGTGGGCGAAGTGTAGGCGTTGAACCATGGGAGACTCGGAAGGGGGTTGATCTATTCTGATGATGAATTTTCCGTAACGCGTAAGCATTCCTGCCGCATCTGCGCACTCGCGGAGATTCGTTTTCCACAGGCCGCGCACGTGCTGCTCGGTGAACGCTACAGAGCTCTCATCTAAGCCGCCCCGCGAGCATGCATTGACCGTGACAACCTGCAGAGGCTGGCTGAAGAAACGTTACAATAGCCGCACTTGGGGCTTTCAAAGGACATCTCGATCCGCCCTTCCGCAAGGCAGGTGGAGCCGTCTCGGTAAGCCACGTAGTTTTGGCTTTGCTGCACGCTGCAAACGTAAAATAAAATGTGTGTGTCAATTCATTGTGCTCGTTGGAGTTGTATTGCGAGACGACGAACTGTGAACGAAATTTGCCGTTTGAATAGTTAAACAAAGTTTTCCGAGCGGTAGCTCGATTTTCGCGCCGAGATAGCGCAGCGAACGTGCACCGCAGGCCAAAAGGCAGAAAGACACTGCTCGGCGCTTCCGACGGCACGCGCCTTTTATCCCCATACCAGCCTCCCCGCCTTGGAACGAACGAGCGATTAGACGATTTCGCTGCTCAACGGCACGAAGCGCTGGCTTGACCTTGACTGAGCTTTGAGGTCATATTTATACGCTGCTAGGAAGCCATTTTCTGAATTTGCATCCGGAGTTATTTACCACCCTGCCTCGAAAAGGCAGGCTTTCTTACGTGGCTCACATAATGTTGGGGACTTCACTGCAATACAGGATATCAATGTTGGAAAGCCAATTTTTCAGAGACGGGCTACGTTTCAGGCTAGTGCCTAGTAATAAAGGTTCATTTAGTAGGCTTTGTTTTAGGCCGGCCCCAGTGAACGTGTGAGCGTATACACATAATGCGTATTTAATGCATCGAAGAGCCGACACCCCCTCGAAACACGGTCAGAAGCAAACTGCCGCTGACCAAAACAAGCGCAAGTTAAGGGGAAGCACGACAACGGCTCAAGCGGCCAGTCATGGTGAAGCACGCACATACAGATTACACGGTCCCAGGTCGAAATCAATGTTACGACGTAATCTAGTGAACAGCCCGCTCTCGCTAGGCCTATTGGAAACATTAGCTTCAGGCAGAAAGCGTCGCAGGCCTCCTGCGCTGCCCAGGGGGCTGGCGCTGCGCAAGCGGCTTCCGGGCAGTACTTCCGGGTAGTACAAAGCTGCGCGGGTCCCATAGGATCCCGTGTTGACAGAAGCAAAATGAGCTCGACGCTCCCGATTATTTTGCGACGTGGTCACCAGCTCATCCCCGACGCGTCCGATCTATTTCAGCGATCAACTTGGCATTAGGGGAAAAAGCTTTGCAGCGCTAAACACGTTTACAGCGCCGACGAAAGTGCCGGGACCGTGACGGCGTCTGCTACTCGCAGGTTCACCGATCGATGGTCGTACGAAGTGAAATTTTAAGTGAAATTTCTAGTTTAAACTAATACTCTAGGTGACAAAGACTTATCAAAAAAGAAGAGTGACGCAATCGGCGATGATCGCGCCCGCGAGTCCGGCGGACCGCAGTCTCGCCTGCTGCGGTGCGCCTCTCTTTTGGGTACCTGCACACTATGCGCGCACTTTCATTAAACAGTGCTCGTTTGCGTCGCCGTTACGAATACATGGTGCAGCGTTAGCTTGCCGTTTTGTTACGTGTCTCAGTGACAAAATGCCGCGACCGTCAGAATTAAGCGTGAAATCTGTTTTGCGATTCCGAAATTAGTGGCCGTAAAACAAATTGGTCGGGCGAACTAAGAGGCCGCTCGCTTTCCTTGTTTGCTCTCACTTTACTTAATTACGCTCTTGCAGCACACATTCCCAGTTCGCACTTAATAGCCTAGAATGAGGGTCAGCAACGGCCGAGTTCTATGCAGCCAACACGGCGGAGGGCTGGACGACAAATCGGGTGGGAGGAGGAGGGGGGCTTTGAATTCAGAAAAAATTTAGCGAATTTCCAATAATAGTTGACAATAATCTGGCGAAGTGTGAAGATGGGAAGGGGGGGGGGGGATTCAACTGGAGGACGCCAATTCTCTGTTCTTGTCTCGCTGTCTAACTCCATTTGAAGTCAATACTGGCGTGTCGGCGTTCAGATTCGACGACCCCTGCACTAGAAAACTAACACAGTCAGTGATGATCGTATGTAAATATTCGGGGCCCCGCGCCGTGTATGCGGCTGTGTTATGTGACGTTATAGAAGTATACATCTCTGCAGGCAGCGGGCGTGTGATTTGGTGCATGTTTTGCGTCCTTTAATAGCGTTTAATTTGTTTATTTGGCGCTATTGCCCCACCTATGCATGTACCCTGCCGTTCGTAAATCATGCGGCGTAAAACTTTACGCAAGAATCATTTAGTTTGCGAAAATACGAAACAAAATTTCCACTAGTTTTCACAGGCGGTGCCAGGCCAGCAGTGTCAGCTGAGTCGGCTGCGCAATTCTTGCGTTCGCTTGCATGCTCCCGCTGAAGCAACCTTTTGCAGTTACCTCAGGATATAGGATGAGCAGCGCTCCGTGTTTATGCTACTCGTGATTTTTCCTTTGTCGACCGCACGCAAGAAGAAAAAACTGTAACTGTCGTCACACAGTTAAACCACCCGACCTGGCGATTCTGTCCCACGCCACGACCACCGCGACAGCTCGCTCAAAAGAAAGCCGACAAATCGGCTTCTTTTAGTGGATATTATTTTGGTTAGCCTCAGCAACTACTTTCAGGGTTATTTCATACAGTATGCAGTCATTTAAACACGCCACAAAGCGCCACAACCAACTTTCACTGTGGCTTGTAATTGAAAACACATGGAGGGCGGCGAGGGTCGTCTGCTTTTGTACTACCCAGAGGCGTCGGCCGCTAGGGGCGCTGCATGTCGCCAAAACTCCAGCGCAGGAGGCCTACATTTCTTTTGCAGTTCCAGTACTCGCACGTGCGCGTACGTGTAACAATGTGATAACCAAAAGTACGCACACTTACCCCGCAGAAACGTGCCGATGGCCCCACGCTGGCAATCGATTTCAATATGCCCGCCGGATTCTGTGTATTTAAACTTTTCTCCTAGCTCTAGCCGTGTCGCGTTCACTGAACGGGACTGCGAGTGCTAAGCAGCTAGAAGTTCGAAAAATATGGCGTCGTTGAAACCGGCACAGCTGAGGTCGCAACGCCGCAATGGTCTACAATGGGTTGCTGAAATAACATTGCGCATCAAATGTTCTGATAATAAACACGCGCTTCGCAAGTAGCGCAGTGGCATTTCAATAGAAGATTCTATTTTCTGCAATCATTAAGATTGTATTTTGTTACAAACGTGGCAGCTCACTGGTATGTTGTGCATTCACAAATGAAGCCCTTCATCGAAACTTCTACACGTAAGTTATGAGCTCACGGAGGACTCAGAGGAGGTCTTGGAGGAGCAGTCAGTCACAGACAGTCCCCTAATTTTTGGAAGGCCCCGCGGGGCCACATTGAACTACCAAAATCAGTGGATATGTTTGCATCCATAGCATAGAGAAAGAAATATTTTTTTTCTCTATGCCCATAGCTCTGCGTTTGGTAGGTTTACGTGTGTTTGCCGATCACAGCTTGTAACCGCTATTCCCAGTCCAGCAATCTCACGGTTTTCGAGGCAGCGTTGCACTAGTGGGGCGAGATGACAGGGCAAACAGCGAAGCCTGCGTGGTTATGCTTCGAGACTCGGTCAAGTTTTCTGCGTGGTGTCGTCGCTAGCCCCCCAAACAGTAATTAACACAGCACTAAGGACAGACTCGTCAACTACCACGAGATCACCAAAGCGTATCGCCTGGCTCGCAGGACTCTCCCTCCACCCAGCGACAAGCTGGACAGAGCCCAGGCCGTCATCTTCAGACAACTGCAGACCGGAACCCTCCTAACGCCGCTACTTCTGCACAGACAATACCCCGATGCCAACCCAGACAGCAAGTGCAGGGTCTGCCGAAGGGGACTGACTGCTGCAACGAACACCCCGAAGAAGCAAAGTCAGGAACCCTTCCGCCGCGAATAGCAGCGGCGCTGACATCCTACGACCAAGGAGAACAACTCTGGGCCGTCCAGCAAGCCCAAGCGGCGACAACGAGGCAGGCTTCCGACACCCCGCATGTGGGGGAGAAGAAACCTGGCCAAGATGTCCCCCCGACGGTGACCTAGGCCCGGTCGACTAGCGTGCGTGCACGCGAGTTTTGCAGGCACATAATAAAGTTTATTCCACTCCACTCCACTACGATGTACGTGTGCCCTCCTGCTTTGCGGGAAAGCTCTAAGAGTAGCGGAGGGCACAGCGGGACGAGCGTTGCTCCATATTTTTTAACACGTTCGGCTTTTGTGGTCTGACGTGTGGGACGCAAACTAAGAAGTTGTATAACGATACCACTTCTCGGCCTCTTGGCTTCTTTTATTTTGGCCTTAATTCTTCTCTTCGCACTGTCAAAACTGCACCACTCATCGCAACAAGCATCGATACAGCGAGCGACACCGCGACGCGTTTCCAAAGCCAGGGCAGCTCGATTCTGCCGATTCACGCGCCGGCAATGCGCGGGTGCCTAACAGCGGAGTTTCCAGTTGCGGCCGCTACTTTCGGCGGAGGCGCCACACATCGATGACGGCTAAGGCCCCTATTTTATTTTAGGGACCTTAATGACGGCTAGAGTTCCTGTTTTGACTCTGCTCCCCTAGGGGAGCAGAGTTGCTCGTACATCCGCCACCTTCTTGAGATTCAGGTCGTGCGGGAAAGCCACCCGTCTCGCATGTAGGAGCTGCCGCCGGGCCGCCACGCCAGCGGCAGCGGCGAGGAGTGGCCAAAAGCGGCGCAGACAAAAACTGGCGCACAGTAGTCAGCTGCTTATCAGCTAAGCGGCCGTCGCTGCCGGCGCTTCGGCAACCACCGATGCTCAATTGAGCAGAACTGACTGAATACGGGGTCTTGTGCGCAGCACTAAAAGCGGGCTTTCCTGTCGAACTGGAACCCGCGGCATGTGGCAATCAGACGCTGCGCTACGCGATATGAACTCTAGTGACAGCTAAGGCCCCTAAAATGTGACGGCTAAGATGACACGTTATTACCCCGTTACAAAGAAGATACCATTAGTAATCAATCAATCAGGTTAAGGCCCCTGTAACGGTTCCTCCTTAGGAGCGCCTTCGAAGTAGCCGCGATCATCGTCCATGAAATCGGCTTTAACTAGCGTCCTATGTCACTTATATCGAAGCTAATACTACTACAAGTGACCGGAAAGGTGACTCCACAATCTCTAAAAATTTGGTCGCATGGAATGCAGTCAGGAATTAGTAATTGTGGTTAAAGACGGGTGCGATGACGTCTCAGTTTCAGCAGCCGTCCAGCGGCCACATGGTGATTCGTAACACGGCTGTATAGAGCCTGTTGTAACGCTAATTTGGTTTAAAATTTTAACTAGGTTTATTCTGTAAAATAGAACTGCATGACTGGTGGCATTTATACACGAAATGAATGGAAGCTATCTTCAAGCGCTAATTAAAGACAGACGTGTTTTAATTTTGACCAACGTAAGTTGAGCTGCCCAGGGGCTCAAGCTGTCTCGCTGCCCAAGCTAATGTGGCTCACAGTCACAAATTCGAAAATTGTGGCTCAGTAATTGCATTTACAAAAAAAAAAAAAAGCTTTGACAGATGGTAAGACCTTCACGGCATAGTAGGGTGAAAAACCAGGCAATGTGTTTCATTTCAAGTGACGACGAGAGGCTTCGACGACGATAGGCTTCAAGTGACGACGAGTTGGCTGCGCCCAAACTGAAGACATGAAACATGAAAATATGAAGGCTGATTCACAAGAGGCGAACGAAGCAATCGGCTGTCGCCGTCGTATACATATATATCTTCTCCGTAAATTCGGGAAAATATAAAATTTTCAAGTACTCTATTTGCCCAGGTACACGGTTACGCACCTCCACAATAAAACATCCGGTGACGTGCACTAAATGCAGGGTGCGGGGGAATGCTAACATCCACTGGCGGGTTGTGTGAGTTCCTGTATCCTTCACAAAGGCAGGCTAATTTAGCCACGTGCACTGACTATATGCGCAAACAATATGCACATTTGTTGAGAAAGCTCTGGAATCCTCGCATATCCAACACTGAGGGCGAATTTGCAGGGATTGGGGGTGCGAACGTGAAGCCGTGTTTCCACGCTTCGCAGACTGCCAGCTGATGTGGTATACCAACACCAGGAACATAGACCCCACACATGAAAAATGTAAGGTATTCCTAAGAAAGCCACAGAGTCACTGCTTGTAAACTAGGCTAGTGACGTCAACAGCTCTCTGGTAAGCATACTGAAGGCGTCACAAAAGCATTTTTCCGACCCCGCCAACCTGCCAGACCTTCTGTTGTTGTTGTTGTTGTTGTTGTTCCTTCTAATTATTGGCGCATACCCAATCAGGGGATCGGCCAAACATCAGTCGTTAAACCGAAAGAGATTACTGCCTAGGTACATTACTCGAGGACAGACAGACAATGAACTTTATTGAAGTTCATTAAAAAAATTTGGAAGCTTTTTTCTTCTTGTGTTTGAGGAATCGAGTTTGAAAATTATTCAATATTAAAATAAAACAAAAAAGGAAATAAATAAATAAATAAATAAAGAAGAAAGAAGAAGAAGAAGAAGAAGAAGAAGAAGAAGAAGAAGAAGAAGAAGAAGAAGAGAGAGAAGGAGGAGGAGGAGGAGGAGGAGGAGGAGGAGGAGGAGGAGGAGGAGAAATAAGAAAATATTCAGAAATGAAGACTTTTGGAGGGCTTTGGTGAGGTGCCAGAATAAGAATCGAATTACGTTGTGAATATTTTGGAATTTTCTATGAAGCGCAGAAGAGCAGAACAAACATCCCGGCGGCAATATCCCGTTTCTGAAGCCCCAAATGATAATAGAGCCGGCACTGATAATGCCAATCCCAGGCTATGAAGCGGCACCTCAAGGAGCTGACGTCTGAGGCTTGAAAATCGTCGACATGACAAAAGGAAATGGTCGACAGACTCTTCTTCATTACAGTAACTGCACATAGCAGACTGCGCCAGACGAGACCTGTGGAGGTATTTATTCAACTGGGGCACACGACATCGAAGGCTCGTTACAATCCCCTCCAGGTCGCGTGAAGGGCACCAATTCGGTTTCCAGGAGAATTTTAGTTGAAAAAAATCTCTCAACGACAATAAGACTGATTCGTGCTGCCCTTGCAGCTTCAACAATCTACGGAACCTTGCGGCGGTTAATAAAGGCGTTGTCTCAATGACATCGACTACAGGCCCGGAGAGTGCTACCCTTGCCAGTGAATCTGCGGTTTCATTAAAGGTGATTCCCGCATGCCCAGGGACCCAAAGAAGGTAAACTTCAGTAATGTGAGGTGGCAGAAGCGATCGAAACGTCCTTAGAAGAGGTGAGTCTTTAGGAGAAGAAAGGGCTAAGCCTACGGATAGGAAATCTGTAATTATGACTGGAGACGATATCGATATGTCAAGCTTTCGTAGTGCCAAGACAATTGCCAAGAATTCCGCATAGAATATAGGGATAAAATCCACCAGACGAACCGAAAAGGACCAATTTAGGGAAGGGAAAACTATACCTATTCCGGATTTTTCATCTCGTTGAGAAGCATCTGTATATATGATATATGTACCTTGCTGAACTGAGGCCAAATGATCTTGTAAGATACCATTGAGCAGTCGGGCAGGTAGCATTTCAGCATTTTGGGGAAAGATGTTCCGGAAGTTGTCCATTAACGTATTACCCCTATCGAGAGATGGAAGTACGTTATTGAGCGCAACCCCCAATGGAGACAGCAAGCTTTGTGCTAGAGTAACTTGCGGCCGATAGGACTGCATGGGCCACTGGACCGCCAGAAACACAGCTGGCTCAGCCACAAAGATAAATTGTGCCGTGTTAACCCCGCGCCGTAGGCCCATAGGGCTCTCAGAAAAGTAGCCACAGTGAGTATTCTAAATCGGTGTAACAAAGGGGGAACTCGGGCTTTCAAATAAAGTGACGCATTAGCTGAATATTTAGGTAGCCCTAAACAGCAGCGAAGAGCCTAACGTTCCAGAAGAACATGTAGGCGGCTGATGAGGCGGTGCGGCCGAGCCCACATTTATTGCGCTTGCGTTGGCTGTGCTATGGACAGGACGCGTAGAACGAGGGTGCCGTTCCCGAGGTGTGCCGGGGGCCCAGTGTTGCGTGTCCTCCTGCCAGCTGGCTAATCTACTGATGATGATGGTGGTGCTTAAGAAGATGATGATGGTGACGCTACAGGGCTCCCCCCCCCCCTAGCGTGAAGCGCGATAAAGTGCCAAATTTAAATGACAATCTACGGAAATGCGCTATGCACTATGTACCATCACCACCATCACCATCACCAGCCTATCTACGCCCACTGCAGGGCAAAGGCCTCTCCCATTATTTTCCAATTACCTCGGTCCAATTGCCTGCACTATGTACAGGTATGTACAATTTGTCCGTTGTCAGGAAGAGTCCGTGGGCAGTAAGTGGTTAAGTGGCAGGGGTTGACTAACGGCACGGTCCTGGTCCTCGGCGAGGTAGCGTCCGGGATGTGGGGAAATCTCTGGTGATCTTGTAAAAAATTCGCACTATAACGCAGGACTGCCCGGCCATAGATGCCCATCTTATGCACCTTTGGGGAGCCCGGCGGGCTCAGTAAATGGTGTAAGAAGCGCAGAACAAATCGGAAGCTCCGTATCCGTATCGCTCACCTGACCCAGGAAGTCATCGATTATGCAAGACAGCTCAGTCAACAAAATTGGTCTCAATTCTGTACGACTCTCCAGGGCACCCTTGAAACTCGTCGCACGAGGCATCTCCTTCGCTCCCTAATGAATAGCAAGGAAACTAAATCAGCCGCGTCGCATCAACTTGAACGCCTATTTCACAATTATCAAGGCACAGGAGAAGATCTCCTGGAAGAATTAAAGAAACCGTGGGAAGACACAAGTGACAAGGCCCCACTACCCCATGAACCGTACATGGGTGGCCCCAATCATGAAATGGATGCTCCATTCACCATAGAATTGAGCATGGTCCAAAATAACCCGGAATACTATACACCAGGAAAGTACATGATTCTAAACATTATTTTCTGCTAGGAAATTTGGACATTAGCGTTGAAGCTCTATTAGAATACATTAACGAACAGTGGAATGCCGGAAAACTCCCATGGAAACACGCCAAAACTTACCAAAAACCAGCAAGCCACTACAGCCGCGACCCATTGTCCTACGTTGTGTTGGAAGTTATTGGAACACATGGTACAAAATCGCCTTTCCCCGTTGTGGGCATTATCTTGTTGATTGATTGTGGGGTTTAACGCGCCGGAAAGGCGTAGGCGCGCCAGTGGAGGGCTCCGGATTTTGACCACCTGGGGATCTTTAACGTGCGCCGAAATTACACACGGGCGTTTTTGCTTTTCGCCTTCAGAAGCGGCCGCCGCGGCCGGGAATCGAACCCGCGACCTCTGCTCAGCAGGACGCCTTAGCCATGAGCCACCGCGGCGGGTTGGCATTATCTTATCCTTACATTAATACTTGCCATTAAGGAATAAGAATAGAATAACGTTACGCGCCGTCGATTCTCACTGCTCTCGCGCAGCACCGAATGCCCTGCCGAGAACTCTACACGGGTTCGAGAGCGAGCCAACTCTCGCCGCGAGTGTACGTTGTCAGTCACTTCACATGGAAGGATACATTTCATTACAGGGGTTTATTACCGAAACCACGAAAACTCACTGCATACGCCCAGCCCCTGGAAACAGCGTGTGCCCGCCCGTAGTCGACATTAGCGTCCGCCGGCGTTGGCCGGCCGCACGCTCGCTGACGTAGGGGGGCTCTCTGTGGCCGCAAATTTCAAGCCCGGACTCGAATCGGCGCTCGTCCGCTGACTCAGACGGCGCAAGCGTCCTCGGACGCGGGGGCAACCCACCAATGAGTGGAAATGCCCGCGGAGACTGCCGACATCCTAGATAAACGCACTGACGCAAATCGAGGCATGCGCTAATCGACACGGTGGGTGCCGTGCCCACGGAAGTGGGAAACAACGGTGCAAGAAACGGCCGTAGTGGCCGAAGGGCATTTACGACCGTGCGATCGTGCGCGTCCCAAGGGCGGTTCCCCGGGAGTCTCCTGCGCGATCCCCCGTCACCTCGTAGGGAGAGGAGGGAGGCGCGCGAGGACCGCCCTCGCCCCACCAAGGAGGAGGACGTCGCTAGCGCCTCCTCGCCCCCATTAAAGGGCCTCCTCGCCCCATTAAAGGGGCTTGGCCCCCACACCGTATATCGAAGATAATGGGCATTTCCCACCAGATATGTGTGCATTCCGCCCTCATCTATCCACAGAAGATATCCTGCTGCAACTTAAAAAAGGAATAATAGACAGGCTTTCCAATTCGCACAAAAGATGCATACGAGCTTTGGATATCAAAGGAGCTTTTGATAATGTTAACCACCAAGCCATTCTTCGAAAACTAGCATCAACTGACTGTGGACAGAGGCTATATAACTATGTTGCGGCCTTCAAGACAGGACGCACGACAACCATCAGAATAGGTCACCTCCGTTCAAGAACATTTAAAACAATATCAAAGGGCACTCCACAACGTTCGGTGATATCGTCGCTCCTGTTCAATATAGTAATGAAAAATCTTTCTCGGATACTCAGTGACATCCCGTATCTACGGCATGCGCTTTACGCGGACGACTTGACCCTTTGGACCACCACGGGACCAACGGGGAAGCAACAAGACGTCCTACAATTCGCCATCGACAAGGAACACGAATACCTTCGAGCCCGAGGCCTACAATGTGCCCCAGAGAAGTCAGCTCAGGGGCGGTATTCTCGTAACTGTCCCTTTTGAAAACGTCCCTTTTGCGTCCCTTTCATTGTGACGTACTTCCGGTAAAGAAGTGGACGTTGGCAGCACGGAGAAAAATTGGCAGTAGGTTTGCCGCGCTTGCGTTACGTCACTTCCGGTTGTTTGCTGTTAGCCAATCAGGGCTCACCAAAAGGGACACTTTTGAAAGGGACGCAAAAGGGACAAAACTCGAGAATACCGCCCCTGCTTACTCTAGTATCTGGGAAAGCTACGCAGAGGAAGAAAAGCATCCTTGAGCCCGAACTCACAATACAGGACAAGCGAATTCCCAGTGTGCAGCTGCGTATTTTACGGCTTGTGATTACCAAAAATGGCTCAGGAATGCATACAATTGCCCCTCTCAGCCAGCTAATGCATCTCATACATCGAGTGTCGAATAGAAGGTTTGGCTTGCTGGAGTCGGATACCCTGCGCACCATATAATCACTGCTCATCAGCAGAGTCGCATATGGCACGCCCTATCTTGCCCTCAAAATAACGGAGAAGGCCAGATTGAATACTATAATTCGACAAGCTTTCAAGATCGCCTTAGGACTACTATCAAAGACATCAACGAAAAGGTTGCTCCAACTGGGAATACATAATAGTTGGGAGGAGATAGAGGAAGCACACCGCACCTCTCAGCTTGAACGACTGAAGCAAACTCACACAGTGGATTAAAGAGAGCTAAGAATATGCCACGCCACCCATTGCAAGACCACAAGACACGTGTTCCACTACAGATTCGACAGCCCATTCGAGTTCTACCGATACCAAGCAACATGCACCACGTTCATAACAAGGCACGCCGCATCGCTAGAGCTAAAGACGTGAATGCCAAGTACGGAAATAAACCCAGCAACAAGGTTCAGCGACGCAGCCATATATCCAAATCAACCAGCACACGTCGTCTGCGTTGTTAACGCGGCCGGTCAGGAAATGACAGATATGACTGTACGTACAACCTCAACAGAAGCTGCAGAGGAAGTTGCGATTGCCCTGGCTGCCACGACCAGCAAGGACTTCGTCACTATACTAACTGACTCGCAAGCGGCATGTCGAAGTTATCAGCGGGGGCGCATCTCTACACCAGCACTGACCATTCTGAAAAACCATTGCAGAGCTACCTGAGATGGAAGTCGTCTGGGTTCCTGGGCATAAATCCATCGACGGTAATGAGGCGGCTCACACCGCTGCCCGCGCGTACATACATCGGGCCGTTACCCGAGACGGAATGTTCTCCGCTGACACCAAAACGGACCCACTTCTCCGGTATTCAGACGTCCTGGAACATTATAGGCTTGGCAGAAGAAAATTCCCACCACCTCATCCTCGGTTAACCAGAGAAGAAGCCACCACTTTTCGGCGATTGCAGACAAATTCCTATCCCCACAGCACCCTCCTCCATTCCATCTACCCAACTCAATATCCCTCCCTTTGCAATTTCGTCCAACGCCCGACACCCTGTATCACATGGGATTGCCAACAAACTACAAACCTACCCCCAATCCCCTTCCCATCTTTTGAGCAGTCCATGGATGGCTCGTCTAGTCGATCCAGACCTTGGACACCAGCAAGAACTGGTCAAGAGGGCCTGGACGGCAAGTCGCAGCCTGGGTATCCCGGAATAAGGATGCCCTCCACCGGGTGAGTGCCCTGCCATCAGCACTTACGGTCAATAAATGTTTATTCTCCTCATCATGTAGGATGCGCCTTGTGATTCTTTGGGAATATGTTGTCGACATGAACCGGCACTAGCTAATCCCCCGCAGATAATGGTTCAATAGAAAAGAAGTCAATGCTAATACAGGAAAGAATTAAATTGACAAACAGTAGCTGAGGGTGTCTAAACCTGGGCTATGACGTAGTCAAGAATGTAAAGGCCTGCTCTCTACCCATTTGGGAGCTTATCATCCTCAGGTATGTTTTTACTGACAACAGTTGGAATCGCGTCTGTAGTGGTGGAAGTTGCGCCTCTAGGTATAGCACAGTGTCAGCAACAAATCTAGGCAACCCAAGAAGTAAGCGCAGGGCACGTTTTTCAAGCAACAAAAGGGGCCGTAAATTATATGCAGCAGTACCGGAGTAAAGTGCACAGCAAAATTCCAGGATTGGAAGAACCCACAATTTGTACAAAATTAGCAAAGTTTCTCGGCGCATTTCCTGATTTGTTGTGAGTAAGCCTTTTGAGTCTGCCGAAAGCCCGCTCTCCTTTTAAAAGTACAGATTCGATGTGGGAGCACCAACTCAAAGAGGGATCATACATAACGCCAAGGTATTTCAGCGTATTCACTTGTTTAATGATCCCATTTTAGTGTCTAAAAGAAACCGACACGTTGTATTGTAAAGGAAAAACTAACAAGCAACATTTTTTTTTCGTTTAAGGCTAAGTGAGGCGTTTCGAGCCATCTAGTCAAAGTATCGGGAGAGTTTTGGAGCCGTTGGTAAAATGACTGAAGGTCGTCATCACATGCATAGGACGCAATGTCATCTGCATAAACATAGACAGTTACGTCCGGGTTACGCGGGATTGAACTAAGCAAAATGTTGAAAGAACTGGCGAGAGAACGGATCCTTGAGGGGCACCTCTGGTCTGGGGAAAATAGTCGGACTTGAGTCTGCCATTTCTACGAAAAAATTCGCGCCCCCTCAAGAACTCCTGTACCCATACTACAATGTATGGTGGTAAATTACAGTCCATCAAACGCTCAAGCAATATTTAATATTCAACGCTGTCATAGGCCCTTGCCCATCCTATGTGACTAAGGCCGAAAGCTTTCCCATTTTCCTGGTGAGCCGAATTCTAATTTTTAAATCAACATGGGTGAACCAAATAGAGCATTCAGGACGAAAACCAATTGTGGGAAGGGCTTAAAGCCATCAAACGGGCATATAACCTTCTCCACCAATTTTAGAAGATTCGAAAGTAAGAGCAATAGGCCGAATGCTGTCAATTTTATACCCTAACCTTGGGTTTTTGAGCACCAAATCAATTTTTGCAAGCTTCCACAGTTGTGGGATCCGTGCACTTTTGATGGACGTATTTAAAGTCGAAAGCAAGTGTTTCAGCATGCTTACTGTGACCCCATCAGGCCCAGGAGCAGAAGACTGACAAAATGACAGCGCAGCTTCTAGTTCTGTGCCCGACAAGGGAAGAAAACCAGAGTTAGAATATGAGTGGTCTAATGGTCGACTCTCCGACGACGAAAGCCTGCAGGAAAGGCCGGTCCGTGCGAGTACCATCAAGGCTGTCCTGCACTTCACGGGGAAACAGTACGACTGAAGCGACTGACATAACATTTTCTGGGGTGTGTTACTTGCCATGAAACAAACATCTATTTGCAATGTTTTGGGTTTGAAAGGGCCCTGTTCAGTTCTGAATAATATTTTAATTTAGACTCTGCCGCCACTCTCTTGAAATCAGCAGAGTAAAATTTATAACTAGACCAGGTCGCCGGCCATTGGTTACAAAGCAGGGACTTCCCCGCTGCCTTACGGCGGCGGTACGCTTTGTCACCCTCCTTATTCCACCAGTGATTATATTGTCACGATGCCAAAGACGACGCAGTTGTCTTCAATGAAAACAAGTTTATTGGAGCGAACTTGTGCTCCCCTAGCAACTCAAAGATTACACAGGCGGCGAAGCAGCAGTCAGCAGAGTGATGTACGCAAGCGAGCGTCGGCGATCGGAATCCCGCGGCGTCTGCTCTGCAGGCTTTTATCTTTCGGCGCGAGTGTTTCTCGAACCGTCGATTTCCATATAGAACGTTGTAGATCAAAGAAGATTATTCGAGGCTAGTGAAGTTAGGAGCGAACGCTCTCCGTATCAGAATGAAATAATCCGTGCGCATAAAAATAAAGAATGGAACACGCGCTTCGCTTGGGACACAGATAACATAGCCGGGCGCGGCCGGGCAGTAAAAACAAAACATAAACAAACAAACCCAATGCCTAGTTCGCGGCAATATTTAGTTTAATTGAATGATTTAACAGTGAATTCATAGCTGTGGATTGCATCATAGAATATAGAATTAACCCGAACAGCCTCTTCGTCGGTGTCAACCCTATAAATTGACTGGAACGACTCGAGACGGACTTTTTTAAACTTAACGGGGCTGACAAATTTGCGTTCTAAAGGAGGAATTAATCGGGGGGAAGCGGTGATAGAGCAGACCACAGGCAAAGGATCACTGTTTGTCCCGCAGTCCACCGCAGCCCAGTCAGACAGGGAAATACCATGCGAAGCAAATGTTAGATCAGGGGCCGTTCTGACACCACCACGCAAAAGCGTTGATGATCGATATTTTACGCACAGGAAATCATTGTCCGATGGCCGTGACCACAGGCGCCTGCCGCAGCTATCCGTGCAGAAGCCCCAACAGGCATCATGCAAATTAAAATCTCCAGCTAGGATTAGATGTCTTTGACTGTTTGATACAACGTCATCTAAGCAAGCGGGGAAGGTGACCCCCACTGAGAAATAAATGTTTGCTATTGAGAACGGTCTGATACCATCAATGTGCACGTCTAATACTAATGCTTCACTTGTTGGGGACATCAACTGAAACGACGTAGAAACTTTGTGGCAAAATGTGAAAATGACCAAGGTCAGGATGCCACCGCCTCGACCCTATAGGCCCTATCCAACCGAAATGAGCGAATGAAGCCTAAACATTTTTTTAGGGGTTAACCTAGTTTTTTTAATTAAGACAATATGTCGGGACGTAAGGCAAAGTAGATAATTGAGATCAGCGCGAGAAGCGCTCAGAAAGCGGCAGTTCCATTGAAGCACTTTTAGGACGGTCATGGTCAATTTAGCTGAGCCTCAAATACTGCTTCCGCAAGGAGATCCTTAGGAAGACCCTTTTTTTTTGTTTACTTCTTGGCCACTGCAACACTTTTTGCAGTGACATGCCTTTTTTTGTTAGGGCCACCTGCACCTTCCATTGCCCAGTTGTCTGCCTCGCCAGTTGGGGAACCTCTGGAACGTTGTGAGAACGCACTGCATTGGTCGTATTTTTAGGTACCTTGTTTGAAGGTAGCGGAACAGCAGGTTTCGCAACAGGTGCTATAGTGGAGGATTAACGACACCGGTAGTCATGGGAGGGATAGGGGGACTCGCGCTCCAAACTGGATGAATTTGCGCTGAAGAACATGCCGAGCATCTGTTCGACGATAGGAATTGGGCAAAGTTCGTCATAAATGATGTGAGTACTCGTTCGACCACTTAGTATAGCGTCTCTTTAATAGGCGCAGCAACAGGCTGTGCAAACGTAGCATCCGCAAAATGCAGAGCCCGGCCTACAGCCCCTGCATACCCAGTAGGACGGTCACTCAGTACAGCAATTGCCTCAGCACAAGAGGATCGTCGCCTTTCTGTCAGCTCTATGATAGCTTGTTCTTTTGCTCGAGCGGAACAGTTCGAGTAGTCTGCTGGGTGTCGTACACCACAAAGACAGCAATGCTCTTCTTCCGAAGAGCAGAAAGCAGTCGGGTGCGTATCGCCACACATACGGCATCTCGACAATTACTTGCATACCTTTGTGCTGTGACCATATCGCCAGCAGCATCGGCACTGGAGTGGACGAGGGGACATCTGTTGGGCCCTGTATACAGAGTATTGGCCAGACCTTCAGTTCAGACGGGCATCGAGTTCCCGGAACGGTGATGATCAGTGGCGATCTGAGAGTCACCCTGGGGGCGGTTGTAGCGGTACACAGACACCACTTCAGCTGCGGAAAATTCCTCTAGGACCTCAGCTGCGGAAAGTGAGGCATCAACATCTCTCACTGGTCATCTCACGCAGGCTATGTGAGCAGGGATGAGCGCCGTAACCTGTTCTGAACCGAGCAACGTACATTTGAGCAGGTCTGCAACGCAAAAAGGTCTGCCGAATGACACGTGATCCCATTTTTTTTCCGTAAGGCCTCACATCTGTGATCTCCTGATAACCTTTCAGAAGTTGCCCGCAAGTTCTCTTGCAATTTTTTTACTTTGTTCATCCGGATCACACTGCCGTCTTTAGGCACAAGAGCTACCGGGATGGTATTGAGGTCATTTTTTCAGATACGATTCAAGCAAGGGGCAAGTCTGCGGACGAGAGGCTCGCCTGCCAGACTTGCACTCCCCGCCTCGCGGATGAGGTCAGCATTGCTCTCCCTCCACGGGAGCACAGACAAAACTCTCCGATCACTATAAAAAATTTGTAGCATCAAGAACAACGAGAATGAATTTCGACGTAAGGAAAGCTCAAGCCGTGACCAAAACCCAACTCACGACCCTGAAGACGATGCAGAGGCTGGTTCCACGCTACGTGGCTGCTTGAATACTCAACTGGTGCACCGGCTGGGGAAGAGATTGATACCTGAAGTGCACGGAAACTTTCATTTTACAGTTGACTACTTACTCACAAGTGCGCCCGGTATAGAGACAATGCACCATGTTGGGAGCCCACGAGAGACTACTGACTTGTTCAGCAGCAGGAATTGAACTCTTATTCCAGACAGCCCCTGTTGCACGCGCCCCACACCACGCGCTCTCACGCACCCATGCCAGAGTGGCCAGGCGGCCCCTACACACCACTCGATCAACAATCCGTTCGAAGGACTCCGGAAGGGCTTCGAATAGGTATTCATCATCATCATCATCAGCAGCAGCAGCAGACTGGTTGTGTCCACTGAAGGACGAAGACCTCTCCCAAAGATCTCCAGGCGCGTCTATCGAGTGGTAGCTGAGCACACCCTTTCCCATTAAATTTTCGTACCTCATCCCTCCATCGAGTCTTTGGCCGAGCGTTTACAGTCCATTGACAGCCACTACGTGAAATGGGTGGTCCACGTGTTGTCCCTCATGCGCATGACGTGGTCCGCCCACGTCCATTTTCTTCGCTTTAGTTTGAACTAGAATGACCGTCAACACCAGTTTGTTCTCTAATCCACGCAGCTGTTTCCTTATACCTAAGCGCAACCCCCAGCATTCTTTTTTCCCTTAACTCGTTGGGCCGATCTAAGTTTCCTTTAAAGTCCTTTAATGAGACCCCAAGTTTCCGCCCCGTACGTCATTACTGGAAGAACGCACTGGTAATATTATGCCAGCTTTTGGAGTGACAGAGGAAGCTTACTATTCAGGATATCAGAACTCCTACCAAAAGCAACCCACTCTATGCTTATTCTGCGGGCAATTTCCCTTCATGATTAGGAATCAGCACTTATGACTTCCCAAGATAGACCATAATCGCTTACTGTTTCCAAGATTTCGTACTTACTTGAAGTCACGTTTGCTTGGCATGCTTATTGAACACTGTCCCGATTTAGTCCCGCGTTCGTGAACCTGGGAGGGTAGGGGTACCCTCCTGCCCGAGAGACGACATGCAGCGTGCAGGTGGATGTGACGGTGACTGACCCCACAGAACAGGGAGGATTTTAGAGAAGCAAAGGTCTAGCTTTGCCTGTAGTGCCAGAAAAAAGCGTAGTGGCGGCGTCGTGAACTACCCAGTACGCCCGCTTGATGGCGCTGTAAACACGGCTTTGTAAACATGGCGGATGCTTTTTGCACACAGGCCGCTTGAGCTCCTTAATAACATGGCTGCCCTCGCAGGCGGCGCGCGGCCGCCGGCTCGCTGCTCCACGGCCGGACTCGACTCTCCTCCTCCCGCGCGCGAAAGGGGCGTCGAGTCCGGCCGTGGCTGCTCCTGCTGGCTCCTGGCTGGCACGCTGGTCGCGTGTTTACTTGCGCCGCGCTAGTAGTGAAGTGATGTTACGCCAGGTGACCAGATGGCCTCGACTGGCACAGACCACAGTGTGAGCAGCAAGTGAGAACAAATCGTTTATTGACATCCGCAAGTTTACAGAGGCCAGGACATCATTCATCATTTCGATCGCTGCAATTGTACGTCGCTTTCGTGACAACATTTTTTTTTGCCATAACAACTCGTTCACTTGCGCTAAGATTTCGAACGAAGGGCACAAATGAAGTATTGACGGCGACAAACGGTTTCCTTTGCACCGTCTTTCTAGCGGAGTGCATAACACTCACCTTCTGTTGGAAGAATCGAATATTCTGGCCTCGACAGCTGCCTTCCGATGCGGAATTTCCCACATTTGTCATTCCACAAGCACTCAATTCCCGTGTTTTGCCAGTCCTCTCAACAACTGATGGACGCAAAAGCACATAACAGCAATAACAGTCACGAAACCGGTGCTCCGCGCACATTGAAACGGTCGGCCGTTGCAGCGGTTTCAATTTGAATTGGCGGCTTTGTGGTTGCGAATTCAGAAACGAGGTGGTGCACCAGTCGGCTGTTCGTAAAAGTTGCGTACATTTTTGCTCAACAGATGTTTGATGCGGAACTTGTTAATAGTATTTTTAAATAACACATTGTAAGCGAACTGTGTGGGCTCTTTGAGTCACGGAATGAATGTTTTGTATTCTATACCAAAAGTAACATTTTGCCTGCGCCGTCTGGTGGGCTTGATGGTCGAAAACAGCGCTTTAGGTTGGTCACGTGGGGCGTCGATTTTTACGCCGCCTATAGGGGAGACAGGGAACGTCCAAGCTTGAGAGGCCTGCTGACCCCCGAGCAGCCGTGCTCGGGGGTGTTTATTGCCCGGCCACACACAAGGTTGCCCACCGAGCCTGGTGGGGCCACTGAACTTAGCGGCCAACGAATATCAGGGATGGGGGGCGCCACACACTTGTCACACCCCTCACCCCCAAGTTTGTTTGTCCTACACAAACACCAAACAACACCTGTCCCCACCGGCGAGTAACGGTCTGGCGGTCTCCGTAGTCTCGCACTCCGCCTGGGCACAGGTGTCGATGCAGGTGTGGCCGCAGTGGGTGCTGCCTGTGTCACACTCGCACCAGCTGTCAGCCTTCTTGGTGTCGAAGGACTTGCGCGTGGCGCCACAGTGGCGCGAGTAGCACCAGCCCCTGGTGCTGTGCTGGCAGCGGTCGGTGAAGCTGGCTCCCCTTGAAGGAGTCCAGGCTGAGGCAGTGCAGCGGGCCCGTGGCCAGGCAGCCCGGCTGCGCCAGCACCTGCTCGGGCGCGTACGGGTCCCCGCACAGCATGCACAGCATCAGCCGCAGGTCCGGCCGGGGCCCCGCGACCGCGGGCAGCGCCCGGTAGATGCGAAGTCGGCCCGCTCGCCGCTCGATGCTCTCCACCAGCGCGCACAGCGCCAGCTCCAGCAGCACGGGGTCCAGGCAGCCGCCGTCCACGAAGGGGCACTGCAGACGCTTGGCCTGGTTGATGCCCTCCTCGCGCAGGAAGTCCCCCTGGCCCGCGAACACCATGACCAGGGGCAGGCCGTGGAAGGGCAGCCGGTCCTCCTGCTCCAGGTTGGCCAGCAGGGTCTTCTCGAGGCTCTCGCGGATGTACTCCAGCCCCGGCTGGCTGGCGTACACGCACAGGCAGCCGTGGGGCAGGGGCTCCGTGCGGAACGAGTTGTGCGGCAGGCCCACGTCGCCGTCGATGATCCCGAAGTCCAGCGCGTACTGGGCCTTGTCGTCGAGCCGGAAGCCCTGCGGGAGCACCTGCCGCATAGCATGCGCCACCTGCTGGGCGCTGGCCCTGGCACTCAGCACCACCAGGTGCAGCAGGCGGCCGTTGGTGCCCAGCACCCCGCCGCCGTTGGTGCCGGCCTCTCGCCGGTGCAGCAGCTGCTCGATGACGCCGTCCATGCAGTCGGGCTGGACGGGGCAGTGCTCCCTCTGGCACCTCAATGCTTGCCGCCGTGCCGGTGAATGTCCCAAACCGGGCTGGAACAGGGCCTTGAACTTGGTCAGGAGGCTCGGGCCGTCTGCCACTGCATGCACTGCTTCCTGGTACTCCGGCAGCCTCACGCCCAACGCCTGGATCCAGTTCCGGCCCAGCAGCGTCGGTGACGGCCCCTTGGTCAGGTACAGGGGAAGGGTGGCCTCCCTGTCGCCAAGGCGGACGCTGACCTGGGCTTGACCCTCGACTTGGGCGAGCTGTCCGGAGTAGCTGCGCAGCATGACGCCCGACGCCTCGACGGCCACGCCAGGGAAGGTGCGCTTGAATACTTTCCCGGCCATGACAGACACACTGGCCCCTGTATCCAGCTCCATGGAGATGGGGCGCCCGCAGACTTCGACGGTCAGCCAGTATGGTGGCACCGGCGGCTGCACTGTGGCCGCGTGCCACATGTCGAAAATCTGCGGGTCTTCGGCCACGACGTGAAGCCTAGCCGCTGCACCCGAAGCTGCTGCCGCACGCCCCCGCCGCCTACCCTTGCGCCGACTCCCTCGGCCGTGGGCTGGCGCGGAACCTGTGCTCGACGCCGGCTGCTGCTTCCGTCCGTCCGCCGTCGTCCCCCCTCGGCACGCCCGAGCAATGTGCCCAGTTCTTCCGCACGCAAGCACTCCGCTTGCGCGAACTGGCACTGGGAGGGGGGGTGGTCACCACCGCATCAAACGCACCTGCCATGCCGTGCCGCCATCTTGTTCACCGCTGCCTCCGCCGACGGTGCGCCGGCCGCACACGCTATCTCGCCCGCGTCCTTGGCCGCAGCTTCCATCGCCAGCGCTGCCTTCACGGCGTCGTCCAGCGAGGGGTCGGGAAGCTCCAGGAGTCGCGTCTGCATGGCGGGGTCGTTGATGCCGCAGACGAAACGGTCCCGGAGCAGCGAGTCGAGCTGCTCCCCGAAGGCGCAGCCGCTCGCCAACCCTCGCAGCGCTGCGACGAACTGCCCGAGCGTCTCTCCGTCTCGGCGGCTCCGGTTATTGAAGCGAAAACGCTCCATTAACGTCGACGGAGCCGGGCTGTAGTGCGAGCGTAGCGTCGCGAGCAGCTCACCCAGCGACTTCTCGTGCGGCGTGGCCGGCTTGAGCAGGTCGAGCAGGAGAGCGAAGACGCGGGTCCCGCAGCTGGCCAGGAAGATGTCGCGCTGTTTTGCCTCGGGTGTGTCGTTCGCCCGGAAAAACACGCCGACTTGCTCCTCGTAGACCGGCCAGGCGGACCCTTCACCCTCGAACGGCTCAAGCCTCCCGTACAGCGGCATGGCGTAATGGCGGCTGGCTCGAGGGGGCGGTGTCTCGGCGTTCTCGGTGGCGGCGTTCACGGGTGGCTTCGGCCGCTCCGCGGGCTTCTTCCCTCGTCGCCAGTGTCACGATTTAGTCCCGCGTTCGTGAACCTGGGAGGGTAGGGGGTACTCTGCCCAGAGAGACGACATGCAGCGTGCTGGGGTGACGGTGGTAGAGTGTACGGTGATGGTGACTGACCCCCGAGCAGCCGTGCTCGGGGGTGTTTATTGCCCGGCCACACACAAGGTTGCCCACCGAGCCTGGTGGGGCCACTGAACTTAGCGGCCAACGAATATCAGGGATGGGGGGCGCCACACACTTGTCACAAACACAACCTTTGATTTTTTTTGCGTTTATTTTCAATCCTGCAACCAAAACTTCCGAGCAGTAGTATCAAAACATCCTCTGCAATTCCCGACTGCTTTGACCGAACAAGACGATGTCGTCTGCAAACTTTGGCTCAGATATTCCCCCTTTATTGCAGCACAGTTTTCCCCCACGTTATAAGCTTTCTAAACACCCTCCAGATAGGCTGTAAGTAATTGTGACAATATTGTGTCCTCCTGTCGGACCCCCTTTTTTTTAGGAAAGTTACAATACAAGTCCTTTGATGGAGCCGTATTGTTACCGTGCATCCGTCGTATATATCTTTGAAGAGCGCAATGTATGGCTTGTCCACTGCGTGGTCACCTAACGCCTTAATTACTGATGAATTGGGTACTGAGTCAAATGATTTTTCATAATCTATAAATGCCATGTACAACGGTGCATTATACTCTGAACATTTTTTGATTACCTGGTTGGTAGCGTGAATGTGAACTAATGGTGAAAGACCTGTCCCAAAACCGGACTGTTCTAGCGGCTGTTGAACTCTGCTGAACTGTTTACCTGTGTCTAAATGTTTTAGTAATCATAAGGGGCCTTGTTTTTAACCGTTAACATTTTGCAGCAATCCAACTGGAATAAAATCGTTTGCGCCGTAATTTTGGGTAGCGAACCCGAGATATTAGAAAGCACGAACCCTAGGGGCCATTAGCGGACCGGCCGCAGCCAAGCCCACTGACGCTTATACGCCAATCGCTCTGGCGTGTCCTACACCGATGCGGCGAGCTACGCTGACAACAAAACCATGGTCGCAGTGACAACATTTAGACACCATTTAACTGCATGGGCGTCCATCGGGTCGACCATCCCATAGCGCTCATCCAATGCCCCAGCAAAGTCATCATCACTGACTCTCAAGCAGCCTGCCGCAGCTTCCTTTCAATGAGGGTGGCACCGACGACACTACGGGTACTTTAACAGTATACCGTCCACCTCACTGAGTGGTGATCGTGTGGCTACCGAGTGGCGGGCCCATGCCTCTGTAACGCGGGCAACCGCTTCGTCCACCAACAGGCTCGCGAACTCGCCCACCGAGCCTCCGAGATCACCGCAGCTCCGGCGCCACTTCTCGTCTATCAAGATATTACTCAATTTACCGGACCACCAGACAAAACTCAGGAAATAAAACTCCGACAATTACAAGCAGGGACCCGCACAGTACACCGCTTTGCGCTTTGCGCAAATTTTTGTACCAACCCAGCCCTATACCCCCCCTTGCCCCCCCCCCCCCCTCTCCTCCCGTTCCTTTCCTGAGCTGTAGGAGACACCGTTGACCAGCTGTCAACTGGAGGACCAGACTCCCCTGGTGACACGGGCCAAGGCGGCTAGGACAACGCATGGATTCCCGTGCATAAGCAGCACTCAGCCCTGATTTAGAGTCGGGGTCTTTATCAGCTGCTCCTGATTTCCCCTTCAAACTCCCAGTATGGGTGCCTCGAAGCGTTACACAGGAACGGGCTGAACCACTGTCTCGCCAGAAGCAACAATTCTTTAGGAAGCACAGGGAATTCGAATTTATTTTACATATACACAGAATTCGTCATAAAATGCAGTGACGGTTGCTTTGTTTCGCGGTTGAAGCCGTTTCAGGGAAGAGCATTAAAGCCGCTTGGTATTAAAAGCTGCTTATCACAACCCAACCAACCGAAACAACTTCCGAAACGGGAGGCAGAGGAGGTGCGAGGCTATTGGGAAGTGGGGGCGTGGACGGGAACAAAAGTTTCCGCGAAAGCTCGAGCGTTCGTGCGGTTGCGTGCGCTTGCTCCTGCTTCGCATGCACTTTTTTTTTTGCACATTTGATTTCCTTGCCATGGTGACAGCCGTAAATATACGAGGGGTGTTTGTTTGCACCGGACGGTTGGGCCCGCTTGCCAGAGGAGATTGAAGTGGTCATGTGGGTTTAGCAACGGGCCACATATGCTCGAATTAGCTCGCGACTGTAGGGCAGCGTAAGGGTGTCGAAAAGCATTCTCACGGGAGACGCACGGACTCCATGGGTCAGCGGAACCGGGTATGGCACTGACAACCTTCGAATAGGTTGCCAAGAGCTGGCGCGACAGGTTGAATTACCACAACGAGCTGCTGAACAGCTGTGCAGGTTCTTTTTTGCCATTTTATAGAACCCACTTGCTTAGTTAAATGTCGCCTCTGTTCTGCTACTTACGAAGCAGAGTAGCAATATGCAACACTTCCAAGTTATGGTGCTTCTCAGGCTTCGCTGATGAGGTTCTCTAATTACCCGAAGCACACTTCGAGAACATTTCGAACTACCGCGGGAAAAAGAAGTTATTAAGTAGGCGAAAGACATAGGCGATCGGTTTAAGACCTCCGAAGCACGGTTAGGTTAGCAGGTTCTGCTCCTCCCTCCTCCGCCTCCCCTCCCCGCCTCTCCCCCCCTGTATATTACACACACACGCACACACACTCATAAATATTAAGCTTCAGATCAGCAGCAATGTGAAAGAGAAATGAAAAGGAAGCCCGCCGGCTGTGGACGGTTGAGTGCACGGCAGCGACTCGGAGTGCAGAGAAAAGCATGCACAGAACGCGCAACGACGTAGGCTCGCGTGCGCGCTTTCTGCCGTCGGCGAGGCGGGGGATAATCTGGTGAAGTATACAGCACCGCTTCTTTTTCGTGCTCTTCTTCTTCCCGACCGCTTCCGTTTCTTGTTCTTCTTTCTTTGAGTTCACCGTCGCGCTCCTGTGCGGATTTCGCTGAAGGTCCAGGAGGATATATCCTGTTTGCTCTATTCAGGCAGGTCAATAACACAAGGAGGCGTCTCTATGAGCCGCGCGGCCGTATATTATTTCCAGCTATATCATTTTTCCATTATTTACGTCGACAGCGCTGGCGATTTCTGCAGCACGTCAAATTCGAAATCCGCGCTTCGTGACCGAGCTGGAAAGCCGAGCATTTGGAGAACCAGGCTGGGAAGGACGCAAGGGCGAATCAATGCGCATGCAGCGTCTACTTGCGCACCAAGCGCGCCAATGCTCCCCATTCAGCCGAGGCCCCGGGAGCGCATAAAGGATGCCTTCGATAAGCAGGTGACATAAATAATAATTACGGTGCCACATTCCCAGCCAGCTGCATGTATATACGAGGGACGCTGCGCCGGAAGGCAGCTGCGGATTACTCCAAGTGTACCGCCGGTTCTCATCGAGACCGGCACCGGGAAAAGAACGAAAACAAATTTCGAGCTCAGAACGCTGCGTTCACCCGCTGTAGCAAAGTCAGGCGAGGAAAGAAGGAATCAAGAGCTCTGCACCACGAGCAGCCTACGCGGCGACGACTGTAGGGAAATTTATCGCGCTTCGCGCGAGGTCAACCAGCACAGACCCTGAGAGCGACATCCATGGAGCGGGCTGGAGGCTATCGGTTAACGGACAAACGCTCGCCCAGTTTAGACCGGACCATCAGCTCACTGCACGATTCTCTTCCATTCGTATCACGGTGGAAAACTGTTCACCCTGTGCACTTTCATCAAGTCCGGCCCGATTAATGACTTAGTTCTATAAAGCACTCATAGCAACCCTTGCAATCACGCGGCACGGATTCGCCAAAAAGCGGTAGGTGCGTTAGAACTTCCTTTTTAACGCAGTGAAATATGCGGAGGGATTGACAGAATGCAATTACGAAGTACTTCGAATACGAAGTACTTCGCACATTTCTAGGATATATCACGGAGTTGGCTTTGTTGCAGGGAGTAAAAATTAGGTTAGAGATGATACGAACATCGAGCTTGAAACTATATGTACAGTCTACGCGCAGAAAAATTTCCAAGAAAACTAAACGGGATGGCAACGGGTTCCCCCATACGCGGCTTATGTTTGCCGCGGTCCAGGCGGCTTCGAACGGCCACCATGCCGGCGACCAGCGAAAGACGAAAAACCAACCATACACTCCTTTTGCTCGAGGAACGAAGCATCTGTACAGGCAGCAAAAAAACGAAATGAGTCAGCTCTTGCGTTATTGGTCTCAAATAACATCATCAGCGGATCCCGGACTGAGGATCCGTATACCGGGCGGGTGCCCTAACAGCAGCTCCTGTTGGTGAATAAAGATTTTATTCATTCATTCATTCAGCTTGGTCCCCGATTTTCCGGCTAACTACGATGTTAGGTAACTTATATAATCTCGTGTTCGCCCATCATCGTGCTCTTTCTTCACCCAGGTAACTTCATTTCGGGCCAATTGGGTGAAGGCAGCAATGGCCGCGCGTGTCGCTGGTATCTTTGCTGAAATGAATTTAATGAATGCAAAAAGTATAGGGGCCGCACTTTGCACAATCTTTACGCGGAAGAGAAAATGCAAAGGAAGAACAAACAAACAAGTAAATAAATAAAACCTTACTCGGGTAGTTTTCGCACCGTCCGCTTATGCCCTGAAGTATAACATATAAACTTATATACAACCGTCGCTGTGATACTTCCGTCGTTTGCCTGTGCCAGGGCTGTAAAAGAACGGATGGGCTTTTGTCCGGTTACATGGAGAGAGAGAGATATGAAACGTTTATTTGAAATGAAAGGTCTTGATGGAACTAGGGTAGGTCCCCTCCTTCCAGGGCCCCTGTTTCCTCTGCCCCAGTCTTGGCCCTAAAGATCAGATACTAATGAACCCCAGGGTTAGAGCTGGCCAGAGCTGCCTCCCATAGCTCATATAACTTGGTGTTGGTGTTTACTGAGGGCCATATAGTACGACAACCCCAGGATGCATGGAATAGGGTGGATATTTCACCGCACTTATTACATGCGTTTGAGAATTTCTCGGGGAACATCTTCGATAGCCTGAGGATGTTGGGATAGGTGTTCGTCTGTATTTGTCTGAGAGCCTGATGCTCTGCAGCTGTTAAGCTTTTATCTGGTGGAGGAAAGAGAGCTCTGGCTTTTCTTTGAATGTTGAGTCGCTCACCGAAAGTATTGGGGAGAGGGGTGAGTAAGCTAGGACTGCTGGCTGAGCGATTAGTAAGTTCTCGCGCAGCTTGGTCTGCTCTCTCATTACCCTCAAGCTCCTCACGTCCCGGTGTCCAAATGACATTTTAGAACTTAGTGATATATAGAGGCATGGGCGTCCGGAAGGGGGGGCAAGGGGGGGCAACTGCCCCCCCTTGGAAATTCGGATATTTTTATGCACTAGAAAAAAGCTGCACAGCTTTGTTGGCCCATAATTAAATTAACTTTGCCCTGAAGAACGGAAGAGAGGAGAGAGCGACACCGACGTTCTCTCCTATGTCCTGTCTTTTATCGCAAAGTTTTTTAAATTATGTACGTGAACCAACCAGCCCAACAATCCACGGTACTCAAATAATTAGCACACTCATGCAGGTCCTGCGTATCCGTATGGAACGCCCTTCAGGACTGCAGTCAACATAGCACTTTCGACACTTACTAACATTTCCGGTCATGTGACGGCAGCGAAACAGACTGCCTGTGCTGGCTATTGAAGATAGCGAATAATTCTGGAAGGTTTGACGGGGTTTTTTTTCCCTAAACTCTATATTTATGCAGTCCTACCGCAAGAACTTCAGTTTTCGGACAAATTTGCAGCTATATCTAGCAAAAAATCTTCACCACTACACCTAGTAGGGAGAGTGTAACATCCTCCCATGCCATCCTATCCCCTTGTACATCCTTTCTTTCGAAACTGCGAAATATCAGCACCACCCAAGCTTCGAAACAAAACCTATAAATCAGCCCCTCAAAACGCTTGTACGCCTGTGCTGCATTGAAAGCCAGGGAGGCCAGTAGTATCTTTATTGTGTGAGCCATTTCAACAGACTTCATCACACATATCTCGCAATTTGCCCGGAAAAACCTGAAGCGTCTGCAGCTGCTATTCAAGGAAGAATGACGGAGTGCAGCTGTATGTATGTGAACGTATTGTGCTGTGTGCTGGTGATAAGTTGGCGTGACTCGAGAACCCTCACGCAGCGAGACTGGCCACTCTTCTTTACAAAGTGACAGTAACTTTTCGCATTTCCTTTATTAACTTTAGTTCTCTGCTCGGTAATAAAATCCAATGTATATACTCCAAGTCTAGTTCTAATTCGCTGTTTGTAATTTTTGTAACCACAAATAGCGTCCTTTTGGTGCTATCCAACTGTACCCCCCCCCCCCCCCCCCGCGCGCGCTAATGAATGCCCCCCCTTGCAAAAAGTTCTGCGGACGCCCTTGTATAGAGGTAACATTTTTGTGAGCCTTTTGTGGATTCGGCCATTTATAATGTTTTGTACGGCTTTCTTAGAGTCCATAATTATTTGGAGGCTTTTTCCTTGGAATTCTCCATACCTTACGGCCAATAGAAGGGCGCCAGTTTCGGCCTCCTCTGTGCTGGTGTTCGTTAATGTGAGGCAGTCTCTGATTACTCCTGCTTTGGTCGACGATGACTAGGGAAGCATTGGTCTTGTCGTAAAAGGCAGCGTCTGTATATACAACGTTTGGGTTTTTTTCCAACTTTCTGCGTAGGAAATTGACCCTGGCTTTCCTTCTGTCTTCATGTAAGTGGGGGTCCATGTTTCTTGGAATGGAAAGCGCTTTCAATTTCTCTATGGCGGCGTTGCTCAGGTCTTCGTTGTCGATGCTCCTGCGACGCCGTTGTTGAAATTCGTTGCAGGAAAGCACGTACACATAGAAAGGGCGCAATTCCAGACAAGGCGGCGACTCGTAACCAACCATTTTAACGTGAAATACCCGCCATAAAAGCAAATGCGTATGCGCAAGACACAGCAATTAACATGCCCCTTTACTCGGTGTCAAAATAATTTGCACCTGTGCTCCATATCACCAAGTTCTTGCAGCGTTGGGAAAGCTACGAGGGAATCAATTGTTAACCAATAACGAGAGTGGGTGTGCACGTACTGGCGAACGGTGGAAGCAGATTGGCCGGGGGTAGGACCATTGCGCATAGAACGCCAAGCGTCAAAGGGACCCTGCAACACTTTCGACAAGCACTTTCACTCTTTCCTTCGCGTCTGGAACCACTGCAAGAGCTGTAGTTATCGCCAGCACGGAGCAGCACTGCGTGGTTTGCTCGTCGCACCAGATACGCCTTCAATTTCTGCTATTTTTGTGGCTTTTTTTTTTTTCAAGTTGCTATAGAAAAGCGTTCATTGCTGCAAGTGAAGGAAAACCGGCCAACAGCTGCTAGATGGCCTTAGTGACTTAATTCGAGCCGTCGAAGAACGTCAAGACCAGGAAAGAGAGAAAAATCTTTTGAGCGAGTTTCCAAGTTATCTGACATAGAGTAATTTTTGGCTGAGGTACTTTGGGACCCCCTAATCTAAGTACTGGGTGTGTTGGGTGACTACGCTGTGCAAGCATTTAAGATTTTAGAAAAAAGTTAAAGAAAGTGTTGCAGGGCCCCTTCAAGCTATGTTGTAGATTGCGCGCACCCGTTGGTTGCCGCCTGGCGTGTATACAGCTGTCATTGGAGAGGGCCAGCAACAAGCAAGACGAAACGCGGAATCTGCCTGCTCCCTCAAGTTTGTCGTTTAGAAAGAAGTGCGCATTCAAACCTTTATTAAAGCGAAGCTCTCTTTGGCTCACTGACGGCGACCGTCCACCCACAACCGCGCTGCAGGGAAGAAACTTTCTCTGGCGATGATGATCGTGGGTGAGGGGAAAGGTGGTTAAAACGCCAAGCTTTCTCAGGTCGAAAGCCAATGCCTTCAAAGTCCCAAGTCAAAGTCCAAAATCAAAATCGTTACGCACAAGACGCACTACAGGAAAGCCAACTCACTGACCGGGTCTCCACAAAGGTACATCAAGCGCCTCGAGAAAGAAACGCTTCCCTTGGTCGGAATCGAACCTGGGTCTCTCGCGTTATGAAGCCGATGTCTATTCGACTGCGCCATTCCCTTTTTTTTTTTTCTTCTTGATTGCCTAGTTTGACATTACAATTCAGCAGCGTAGACTTGCACACATACTAAAGGCAGGGCGGTAGCATTTCGGCTGGCGTACCCGCAAATTTTCCCGCCATTTTTTTGCGGGGCTACCATGGTTGCCAGACCAGGACTGCCCTCTCTTGATTAGCTGGCATCATCCATAAAGGCCGCGGATCTGTCAGCCCGCTCTGGTTACAAACCCCAGCGCGCTCGCCGCGCGGGCTCGGGCTTGAGCTCGGGTGTTTTGTTTTTTTTTTTTTTTTTTGCTTCGTCCTAACGGGAGGTGCTACAAACGTATGGGGCCCGTAAAGGCCGCGGATCTGTAAGCCCGTTCTGGTTACAAACCCCTGCTCACTCGTGCCGTGGGCTCGGGCTCGAGCCTGGTTTTTTTTCGCTTCGTCCCCACGGGAGCTATTACAAACGTATGGGGCCCGTAAAGGCAGTCCGTAAAGGGGAGGGCAGTCCTGGTCTGGCAACCATGGGGACGAAGCAAAAAAAAAAAAAAAACCCGGGCTCAAGCCCGAGCCCGCGTGGCGAGCGCGCAGGGGTTTGTAACCAGAGCGGGCTGACAGATCCACGGCCTTTATGGATGATGCCAGCTAATCAAGAGAGGGCAGTCCTGGTCTGGCAACCATGGTAGCCCCGCGAAAAAATGGCGGGAAAATTTGCGGGTACGCCAGCCGAAATGCTACCGGCAGGGCTGCCAGCCAACAAAGGACTGACGTCGTTAATTGAAAATGCCAGACACAGTCGATGCAGTTTGGATTCTGGAATTTGACTTTGAATTTGACTTGCATGGGAGGAAAATTCGCGTTTTAGCCATCTTTCTCTTAAGAAAAGGGCTTTGATTTTTTCCAGGCGGAGCTGCTTCGACTTTTATCAGGAGAAAGCAGATAGGGGAAAGCAGATTACGCGCCTTGGAAATTCTTTCTACTGCCCGTTGTTTGCAGTGCCCCTGCACGCATCGGATCTTCTATAAGCACTGCACGGGGTTATTGAAACATAATACAGAAAAGCAACCACATGGCATTCAACAAGTAGGAGCCTTATTTATCTGAAAGTGCCTCAGAAGCCAATGGACGCACCCCGTTTTTTCCGCGCTGTTATGTAAAAAGCTTGCGCTTGCGTACTTCCACTGTTGTGGACTTAGCAAAAAAAAAAAAAGAAAGAAGAAAGAAAGAAAGACCACTGACATTCCACTGCGCGGAGAGGATGACCAGCGGAGCTGTTTGGGGATTATTGGTTGGTCATTAAATCCCGCTCGAACCACGCCGTCACTCCGGGGAAGCGTTCAGCTGTATTGCGAGCAGGCTTCATTGTGCAACACCTACTGTGGGAAAGCCAGCTTACAAATACCGATCTCTTCTAAAGTTGGCTTCACTTCTAAACACAGGTGCATTGCCATATTTTCAATGGCAACATACAAGTGACTTTTAAGGGAAAGTGTGTGCCAAAGTGGGGTGTTGGGGAGCGGCTTTCTTGGTCTACGCATGCGAGAAAAAAAAAAACGGGGGAGTTTGTCTGTCGCGAAGAAACTTCATTGAAACCATTTCGAAGTGCAGCCACAATCCCGGCAACGCGCTGACAGATGCCGAATCACGTGACTCCTTTTCGAATACAGCTAGCGTCCATCGCAGACGTCGTAGATCGCAGGCAGCCCGCATACCACTGGCGCATGCGCTTGTACAGTCCCACGCCGTCAACGCCAGACCGGGAAGACGTCGGACGCATTGAGGGACATGCGATGCTGCCGCGCAACTGTCTTGCGCCGCTGCTGCGATGACAGGTCGCGGCTGGGAGGCCCACCGCACGTGACGCATTAATTGCGCCTGAGCTGGGATCAGGCATGCGGCCGACGGGATCCGGTTCTCTGCCGCCGCCGCCGCGGTTGGCCGGACAGAGCTGACGCGGTTCGATTGAGCCGCCGGGCAGCGATCGGCCGGCCGCCGATGGCCGGACGCCGCGTGCCAAGCGAAGCGTGAGCAGCGGCCGATGCACCTGGGCGACCGCAGCGTCGGCCAGCCTGCCAGGGAAGAGCATCGCCGCCGCCGCCAATGGTCCGCGCACGAACGGACGCCGCGCATTCATCGGCGGCGGCGATCGTTCTGCCTCCGGTAACGCTGCGAGAGAGAAAGAGGGCCGCCAGGCTCGACCGCAGAAGCGAACGCCGCGTAATACAGTCGGGCTAACAGATCGCCCTGATGTTACAGCACCCGTGGGCAGCGACGCGGAATCGGGCTGGCGATGACGGCGATGTGAAAACGGCTCGCCGTCGTTCGAAGCTAGCGTTCGACGGGAACTAAATGCAATGTTCTCGTTATCATAAATAGCCGGAAGCTGTGCCGCTGTGCTGTGTATCGCTCTAGGGGATCGAAGCCTTGTCACACATCTAAAAACAGCAGGTGGTCATCCTTATAATTCAGTGCTAAGTGGAACCCGAGAAGCGATCCTGAGAAACAACATTCCGGCGCTGCTTTTAGCCGGCAAGAAACGCGAACACACGGTTTGATGGAAATAGCTAATCAAGTCGCAATCATCTGGGGATGTCAACTCGTACTTCTGTAGAAGAAATAACCAATCAGTGATTATTACTCGCACAAGTCCGAAACGCGACGTGAAAGTTACGCACCGAATTATATTTAGTAACCTGGCCATTTCTTTTTTCTTTTTTTGTGGGGGGGGGGGCAAAGAATTTATTCTTATAAGCCTTTTTGAGCGCCAAAACGCATAAGGTGGATCATATTTTACGGTGATTGTACTAGGATGGCATGTAGCGAAGATTGTTGGCCAATCTTTATGGGATCAGCTCCCGTTGCTTACCACTGAGGGTCTGTTTGGGGTTTCTGGCACGAAATTGCCAAATTTGCAAAAGATAATACTTAATACCAGGGATCTCTACCCTAAGACGGAATTTATGACCTGCTTAGGAACATGTATTGAAAGCGTGGCGGATTGAAACAATGAATTCCAGAATGAATCAGGCGTTGGTTGCAACGTCATTTATAATAAAACAAAATGAACTGCACCTTTAACGCGCTAAGTGTGACAATAAACTTGAAAAAGTGAGTAATTACTAAGGCGGAAAGACTACCTGGTGTTTTTTTTTTAGATTGTCACAACGAGAGACTGTAACCATGTTGTTGAGCAGTTCATGTTTTCATTAGAATTCCTTCACCCTCTCGCCGCGCTCTTTCGCATAATTGCAGCTCCCGATTGTTAGCTAATACTGAAACCCGCCTGAGACCAAGAGTTCTGCTAACTCTGAATAAGGCTGAGTGATTTCTTCCTGCAAGAGGGCGGTGGCAGGAAGGAATACACTCCGGCGTCAAGCATTCAATTTATGCGGATAACAACACACTTTGCGCGAATAGCCATGGCCAGTGGGCTCGCTACAACTGTGCCTATACTGCTACCCCATTCTCGATCACGCATCCTCCCTTGAGCTGGACGGACTAACGCTTAAATGTGCCATTTTAATAGTAGCTTTCAGCTGCCGATTGAAGTGACTGTTCGGTGCACGGAGTTGGATCAACCGTTCGAGAACCGTGACGTTCTTCCATCGAGCGGCCCTGACATAGTACGGATGGATGGAAAACTTTTGTTCAGTATCAATCAATTCAGGGTGTTTTTTTTTAAACCCTTGCTAGAAGTATGCCAGCATTCCTTGGGACTTGCTGGCTGCCTGATGACCTTCCGTTGAGCTTCTAGGTCTGAGCAGGAGCGTAGCCAGAAGTATTGCTCGTTAGGGGGGGGGGGGGGGGGGGGGGGGGGGGGGGGGGGGGGGGGGGGGGGGGGGGGGGCTGTGATTGCACCTCAGCTCCTCCCTATGATTTTTCAGGGAATTAAAAATGCGTATAATAAATCCATAACTATTAAATGGTGATACACATGACTATCACTGTCAAGAACAAGGAAAATAAAATATTTTATAAAAAATTATTCGCATGTTCCGAGCATTGTGCCAGAATTGCTATCACTGCTTGCAATTTTCTGTTTTGTCTACACAAGAAGAAATAGCAGTTAAAGAAATATGAAAATGTAGAACAAATATAAACATATTTGCTTAACGAACATGGAGGCAAAAAACATTGAAGTACTGAAGTAATTCATTTAAAACTAACAAAGCACGCAGCGGACATTATAAACGTGAAAAGTATGAAACAAAGTTTAACAAACAACTTCTGGGTATACGTTTTATTACTGTCGCTTTATCACCCAAGAATTTTTTTTTTTCATTTTTGCACACATGGAACGGTTAGGAACAAATATTAACGCCGCTGTATTTTATACCAATACATGCGTAGGAGCAGCCTGTCAATCATCGCGTACTGCGGATAATTGCACCAAAATTAGGCACACAAAAATACGTCAAAATGTCCAGTTGTGGTGAAAAAAGCGAGAAAATTGTATTTTTATCAGTACAACAAAAGTGTCACTGGCAAAAACAGTGCACATTTAGACAAAAGGCCGTTCTACATGGTTCGAATTTACCCGCTAATTCGCTGCTGCAGCGGCGCTCGTAAACGAACTACTTTTGTAGCTGTGGCAATCGATCGCTTTGTCGCGCGAACGACGCCGCAGCAGCGAATTCGCGGGTAAATTCGAACCATGTAGAGGGGGGTGCGGAGGCGAAGTCCTCAGTCGTTAGCGCACTGTTTTCCTTCGGCAGCCCTGGTTGCGTGGAGGTACTGAAGCCAGCCAGGCCTGCGGTTACGGCCGCGAATCTCCGCTACGTCGCGTCGCGGAGCGCTCGCTTGCAGAACACCCCGTGGATGAAGGCATAGGAGTTAGGCATGCCAGGAGGGAAACGGGCCACCAAGCGATAGTAGGTGCGCTTTCCGGACAAGATTCCTGGGGTTTCCGTCGCATGCAGGTGCCTTGATCACCGTGCATGACAGCGCGACAAAATTTCGGGGAGGGGGGGGGGTCTGAAGCCCCGTAAGCCCCCCTTTCCCTACGCCCCTGGGTCTGAGCTGAGCATGAAAGCCTCCCAAGCGTCTGTTGTGCGTGCGCCGTCTGATATCTGTGGGCACGTTCACATCATGTGTACCATGCTTGCCAGGCTTTCGCAATGTTTGCGTTTAGGGTCGAATTGACCTGGGTATAGTTTATTAAGTAGTAGCGGATTTGGGTAGCTTCCGATATGTAATTTGTGCCAAGTTGGCTCTTCCTTTTTTCTGAGTTCGCGATCCGCGTTCGGGTATTCCTTCCGTGTTAATCTAGGTATTGTGTTATTTCTCGGTAAGTGATCATCGTGTCTTTTTGAGACAATGTGTGTTCTCTGGAAGTCCGGGACTCGCTTTCCGGGCAGCCTCACTGCCCAGAAAGTGAATCCTCGAACGAACTCGTTCGCTTCTTCATTTCCCCTGAGGGAGCCTGATGGGCCGGGGTCCAGATTAGCAAAACCTGGTGGTCCATTGGGTTTCTTGCGAGGATTCTGACCGCCTCAGCTGGTATCCGTCCTCTGTTTTAATTGTTTATGGCGTTTCTGCAGTCGCAGATAATTACTGTGGTATTTTTGGACGTAGCTGCCAGCGCTATCGCCACTTTTTACGCTGTGGTTACAGATCTATACCTGCCCGTGCAGAATGCGTGTAAGGCCATGTTCTCATCAGACGCAACCACAATCTTGTCTCTTCTGCGGTAGTATTTCGCTGCATCAGTGTACCGTCCTCCGTACTTTCTCTGCAGTGCTCCGGCCCTGCGTGTCGGCTATCCTCATGCACGACTCTTTTTCCGCGCTGGCGAGGAGGAAAGTCGAGTTCGGCCGTGCCTCATGAAACGCTGGGTTCTTCGGAAGGGGAGGGATGGGGAATATCCTCTTGCGGGTCGGCTGTGGCTTCATGGGGGATACCGAGTTTGCTCACGATATGTCTGCCCGTGTTGGTTGACAACAGCCTTTGGTGCTGTCCAATGCTTACCGCCTCGCCGAGACGCCTAGTTTCGTGAGCTTGTCCGTGGACGCGCATATGTCACGTCCTATGGCAGTTTCGGTGCTTTTCCTGATGAGCGCTTCTAGCTTGTCTTTCTCGTCATTGGTTATTTCTAAATATGGTGCTGCGTACGTGGTTCTGCCGATCACAAACGCTTGAACAAGACGGAGGAGATTGGCTTCTTTCATGCCTGAATTCTTGTTTGCCATTCTGCGAATTGTTTGTTGTGCACTGCAGTCAAGACGAGTTATTGTCTTATTATTTCCGCCCCTGGCTTGAAGCCGTAGGCCACTCTGTGTATGCACATATTTCCTTTCCGCCTATTTTAATTCGAATAGTCTGGTTCTGGTTATTAATCCTTGACCTTGGCGTGGGAAGGACGAAAAGTTCGCGCTTCCGCGACCGATGCAAGAAAATGTCTCTGCTCGCTGAAAGGTTCACCAAATTTCTTACAGGTGCTTTCTCAATCATTTCTGGCCGCTATAGAATTAAATTGACTCAGCAAAAGAAAAGCCTAACCGCTTTCTGTTTACGTAGGCGTAATTCTTGATTAATGTAATAATATTTTCGTTGTAAGCCCATGAAAGGAAAGAAGAGCTGCTTTCAAATCAGTGAAATACATTTTTATCGAATATATGACTGCATCATTCTATGTTATCCTCCTATATTAAATCTGCTCCCCGTTCCAGCTAGACAGTCTGTATGTGACTTCCTAGCTGACTTTCTGCTCATTATACTAAAGCTAGTTGGCGGACATTTCCCTCGCGTTTGTTCGGGTGAGTGTGGTATATCCGTTGACGTGAAGTACTATAGGGTCGGATTGTAATAAAGCGACTCGTTTCTGATATCTTCCTTCGCAGCTCGACATATACGCTCGATTTCATTTTTCATCCACTTATCTGCCTGTTTGGTCTATTTTTGTCGCTGTGACTGCGAAATTCGGAAGTTCGCGTGCGTGATTGGTAAGTCGTTTAGTTCCAAATTCCTCATCACTGCGTGCCCTCGCTTTTCCAGTGCGCAGTGCCGCACGATCGAAACACGTTTCTCACACGTGGTCTTCAAGCGTTCTCAACCACGCATGCCAGAACACAGCCGCTCCAGCACCTCTCATCGGCGTATGCACGAGGTCACGCAGCTGACCTGCAATCGTACACCACGTTCTCTGTCTCAGCAAAAGCCTTGGCACCGTGCGCGTGAGAATACAAGAGGCCCCAGCAAAAACGACTGCATACACCAGTACTGCGCGCGGTATTGGGTTTCCATTTGGGCGCCCTGACACGGGGATCACGTGCGCTGCTTCGCCTCGGCGATCACACTCGCGCGCTTCATCTCGAAGGCGGCGCGCGTGGAGAGGTGTTCGCACGTGACGCCGCCGCCGCAGTGTCCGTCCCAGAATAGAAGACGAAGGAGAGAGGAGCTGATCACCATTGTAAACACAAGGAACAGGCCTCCAGCCGATCATCTCCCGGCGACCACGTTCGCCGCGTCGCCATCTGGCTTCCCTCTTGTGGCCGCTCGTTCGCCTCCTCGGGCCGCCGCCGCCGCCGTGAACTACGATCCCGCGTTGGCTGGCGGCTGCACGCCAGTTTCGTGGAAAGGTGGAATAAGCGGCGAACCCTTTCATTGAGTGACTCTAGATGGCATTGTAGGCGGCTGGCTGTCCAGCTGGCGGCAAAACTATGCAGGTCTCTGGACAGATGTGGTCCAGTTGTCTGCAGTGAGACAGTATGCAATGGCCGCTTGGAAGCGATAGACGACAGCCGACTTACGAACGCACCGCCCAGCTTTAATCGTGCCGAGGTGCAAGCTCGAACGAGTTGTTACTGCATAACTTCACGAACATTATATCTGCGTGTGTGTCCTTGCGCCTTTTTTTATTCATATTGTTATAGGAATGGCAGCTGGCCCTTCCCTGAGAAGGCCACCCTGGACATCAAACGCAAAAATGAAGCTCCGCATCGAGCAAACAAAAAGCGAATGGTTGTTTGATGGCGTGTCCACCATGGCGGGACGCGGAGGAAACGAGCAATAAAGCCGGCGTTTAGGCGACCATGTTTTCGAAGGCTTCTTCCCAGCAATGTTAAATTGAAGAGGCATATAAAAGCTGCAAGTTTGGAGCACTCATGATTAGATAATTTGTAGCTAATCGTTACGGGTATATTATTAAAGCGAAGCTTTCTTGGTCTCACTGATGCTGGTGTCGTTACCAAAACGCACTGCAGGGAAGCCAACTTTACACAATGCAGGGCAAATGATGAAGATGATGATGGCAGAAGAAAAATGTCGACAACCATTACCCATAGTTGGACGTACGATGAGAATGGCGCTGCTCTGCATGCCGTAAGGCTGGTAGCCGCAGGGCGTTACATAGGCCTAACATCGCATTATGACGTTTACGACGGTAGGCCTAACGTGACATTTCGGGGTTTAACGCTTCGAACCGGCACCCATTCGAAAAATTACTCACTGTACGCCAAGATACCGTTCACGCCGTAGACCCCAAACCAAAGTTAGGCAGACGGAGGGCATCCGAGAGTGGCTGTGGTTCTTCTAGAAAAGTGGTGCACATTCTCGCAGCGTGGAATTGACGAGTCAAAACCGTCTGCGAGTCAAAGTCCAAACTCAGACGACAACCAAGGAATCCGTCACGAGAAAGCTTCGCGTTCAACCATCATCGTCGTTAGACGGAGCTATAGGGGTGCAAGATATTTTGTGCGGCTCTTATCCGATGCCTGCCAATTAAAGAGAGTGTGTGTGTGTTCGTGCGCGTGCGTGCGCGTGTGTAGGGTATTCCCGCGCACGGAAAGTTCTGTGCTCATGCTTTTCCGACGACGCTATTTGTACATTTTCGCAAAGCGTAACGTGCCCATTTCGTTGTCTACACATACATTTTCCAGCGCCTAAATATTTGCATACGTACCCTCATTGATGTGCGCATCGCAGTGCACTTACTGCCCTTATGTCATACATCCGGTCTAAATCGCAGCGGGTGGCTCAGTGGCCAAGGCCTTCTGCGAGGATAGCGTGCTACATTCCAGGCCACGACGCCTGCTTTTCTGATGGAGCGGCGATAAAAGAAGAAAACGGCCGTGCGTGCGAGATTCGGGCGCGCGTTATAGGTATCTCCAGATCATCCATATTGAACTTTAGCTTTCAACTATGGCCTGCCTCGTAAGCTGCAGGCGCAGCCTCGGCGCATAGAGGCCCGAAAGCGCATTTATTCAATGTATGTTGCCCGTGGCGACAGTGCGAGTTGCACAAGGTCTTATCAGCGAGCGCTTTTGTGCCGTGAAAGTTATAGTCGTCGGTGCTGCTCTTTTTTGCAGGGTGTCGGAGCGAAATGTTTTTCGTTCCGGTTTCTGCTTCGTTTCATAAATAAAATTCCCGTTCCAGTACAACTCCAGAACCAAAAAATAATAATCGTTCGTAACAGTTTGTGTTTGCGCGCAATAAAAATTGAGAACGATGAACTTGTGTTCCAAGACCATAAATTGATGTCTTTTTTTAACACGACGTGTTTTATTCCCGGATACACGAAGATTTCGCTGACGTCATATCCGTCACGGAATTGACGCCAGTACAACGAAGCAAGCGGCCTGTAAAGGGTGCATCCCTGCACACAGGGTCTTCTTGCGGGAAAGCAACCTTTAGTACTAAAGAGTACCTTATTTAGTTGTTCGTTTTCGGGCTTTATATTTTAATACGAAAGTGTTTTATGCCACGATACCCCAAAATTGCACTGACGTCATATCCGTCACGAAAATGACGCCAGTAGACCTTTGCCGAAGGGACCCGCCGGCAGGACATCGCTCGCCAAGCACACCCGTAAGATAGCCGCCGACCAGCAGATCATGCTCAGCTGCAGATTTCGCCGCACATTTCACTTTCGTGTTTTACTGATTCCTATGACAGAGGAATCAACCACAGTTTTTTTTAAATGTAGGCTGTTCAATGATCAACTGCACGCAAAGAATTCTGAGGACACCTAAGCATTTCTTGTAGTACTATATACCTTTTGATGGCGCAGCTGGAAATGGCGCTCGAAAGTTTTTACCCTAGCCCCCAGAAACTACCAGCCGACAGTCCTCATCTGGCACGTTGGTTTATATAGGACGCTGTCGTAGAGGACATATCTGTGGGAGCTTTTTGTTTTGGCGTGCCCCGTTGGGATTAAGCATACTCTTGTTAGGTGCAATTCAAACGCTGTGTAGTTTGACTTGGGGTGGTTATTGTCAAAGTTGCAACAATTTTCTGAAATTGTACTCCCCTGCAGTAACCCGTGTGTTGGCAGTGGCGGGAATTCGAGAACATTCACAACTGCACTGTGGTGAGAAGTACCTGAAACTCACCGCACTGATAGAGTCGTTCTTCGCAGTGAATTGTACTGGGATTTTTTTAATGCGTAGCATTCTTTCCCGATTACACCGACAGCCAAAACCGTGTAACGCCCTGCATTTCCACAAAAATGCAGATTTCGCAGAAGTTCCATCTGTAATCGCTATAACGGCTCAATAGAGATAATTGTTCGAACGGAATTCTCAAAGACCAAAAAATAAGAAAAATAAAAAAATCTGGAAAATGGCGAACCACGTAACGCCCCGCATTTCCACAAAAATGCAGACTTGGGGGAATTAACCCTGTAATCGTTATAATAACGTAAATTGAGACAATTGGTCGGACAGCATTTTGAAAAACCAAGAAAATACATTTCCACAAAAATGCACATGTGGCAGAAGTAACACTTTAATCGTTTAATAGCTTAGAGATAATTGGTCGGACAGAATTTTGAAAAACTAAAAATAACAAAAATAGAAAACAAGCGAGAATGGCGAACCGTGTAACGCCTTTATTTACAACTAAAATGCAGATTCGGTGGAAGTAACGCCTGTAATCATTATAATTCCGTAAATGGAGATAATGGGTCGGACAGAATTAGACAACAAACAAAAATTTGGCTCTAAAGAACTAACCCTTCTGGACAGGTGGCATAAGAATGCTACGCATTTGTAGACAATTCTCTGAATTTCTGGATTATTTTTTTCTTGTGACGTAAGTGCGTCACAATGAAAGTTGCAGAGCTTTTGATGTGAAGTTTGTTTTGCCGCATAGCGTGCTTGTTGTTAGCCAACAATGACGGCTGTCACGAAAGATTCAGGCGAAAGTGACACAAGCAGCTCCACTCTAAAAGTGGCATATCAAACTTCGACAAATACAATCAATGCGTTTAAAACTTAGCTACACGCCAGTGAAGCTATAATGGACCGTAACAGAACGCACTCATATTGCACAGGGCTGATTGAGTCGCTGGTATGCAATCACAACGCGAAGAACCGCGAATACAGTTTGCAGTGCTCGCTTGTGAAACCTGTTTTTCCAAGCGCATCTTGCGAGTTTTTTCATCCTTACAATTTCTTATCTACGTCACTTTCAGAAAAGTCTTAAAGAGATAGTCAGCACGGTATAATGTATTATGATGTGCGCAGCCAAATTCTGATGCAGGACCATACAGTAACATACGAAGTTTACTTCACCGGTACAAAACAAAAAAGATATTATTGCCCAAAATATGGTGTTACTCTAAAATTACTCAAAAACAACGCAACCTTACAAAAATTACACATCGCACTTTTGCCCTCAGATTTGAATTCGTTATGGGCAGTTTTCCAGAATTTGGCATCACTGGTTGCACCATCGGTACACTGTACTAGACGCTCATTGTTGCTTCGTCAATTCATCTTGCCAAAACGTTACGATGTTTTAATCACGCCTATCACTTTGTTTCCCTTATTTCTGAAATTTGAGACTCGGAAGGGCGTTGCTTCGGCTGACAACTAAGGCTGATAGTTTCGCATACATTTCCACTTCTAGCTGAAACGTGGTGGTCCGTTTAGCGTGGCTCAATTTTTTTGTCTTCCTGCTGCTAACTCCAAGTGACAAGTGCGTGTAAAAACAAAAGTGCGTTATTCAACTCCCGAGAGTAGCAGTAAGGCGGAGAGCCCATACTATGAAGGCTAGGGATACCGCTTTCGAAAAGTGTACGCACGCACGGACGAACACACACACCCCCACAAACGCACGCACACACACACACACACACACACGCACACACATACACACACACACACACACACACACACACGCACACACACACACACACACATACACACACACACACATACACGCACGCACACACACATACACACGCATACACGCACACACACATACACCACACACACACACACACACACGCACACACACACACAAACACACACACATACACGCACACAGAACACACACACACATACACATACACGCACACACAAACACACACACACATACGCACGTACACACACACATACACGCACATACAAACAAACACAGTGACAAAGAAAGGTGGAAGGGACAACTTCAACAGACAGCCCCGGTGACAGCTGGATTTACGGGTGCGTGAGGTGCTGCGCCGTTGGCTGACAGCTCAGCTTGACGTCAGCTCTGTTGAGGAGTTTATGCGGTGGGACCGAAGGTGGTCGAGAGCGCCGCAGTCGATCGCTCGAAGAAATGTTCGCTGGTGGCGTTCCTTGCGATTGAACGGGGCGTGAAGGCTAGAAACCCTGCCGTGGCGTATATTGGCTATGAAAGGTGCACTCGCACTTGGAGGAAGGATGCAGCTCGTTGACAGGCGGAGTGCGGCGACCTTCTTGCATGCGGCTACTGACGTTCAATGGAGGTGTCACACTTCTTATCTTATTAGCCCGATTGGGTCGGAGTGAAGAGCCCTGGAGGAGTGCGATGGCACAGGCGGAATTAACGCACCTCTATATATACATGCACCCCAGAAGAGACCATGAAGGGCGGTTTGATGTGGGCCCGATCTCGATGCGCAGAATCCGTGCGGGACATCCTGCTCACATGACCAAACATTCAGGCCGGGTTGCAACCTCAAAAATGTTGGCACCAGAAATGTGCCCGGACGTCCAGTCTTTGTGCGAGATGTGCAGGGGTTCATGCAGAATTTTGATTTTGGGGAGGGGGGGGGATGTTTGGGGGGGGGGGGGGGGTGCATAAATCCCTAGGCAGGATGCTTGTGGTTGTGGAAATCTTTTTGGGGGGTGTCGAAGTCCTTCTGGGGGGGGGGGGGGTGTTGTGGGGGTGTTAGGGGGGTGTATAAATCCCTGGAGATGTGTGGAAGACCGGTGCGCCGCCAAGAGTGAGGTTTGAGAGTGTACTGCAGTGACGTGTACTGAACAGGTGATATGTACTGCAGACCGCTTTGGAAGATTTGACGGAAGTTTCTTTTCCCCAGCGATTCCCCGTATGACGCCATAACTCTCGCTGAAAAATTTTCTCTTGCATCTGTTTCTGTTTGTGTCGTTCTCAAATTTTCAACTTTTTATTCTGTCGTTGTCTGGTAACCCTTGCCGCGCGCCACAGCAACGGAGATGGGTGCAGAGCCCAAAGTGGGTCCGTGCAGCCACCCTTGTGCATATTTACTTCGGATGTGATTCTCCCGCTTAATGCTCATCTTAAAATCTGCTGCGCTTCAGAATGCTTTCTGAGCCTGTTCGTAGGTTAGTATACATTTATTCCATCTAGAATACCATGCATGCACAGGGGCAGGAGTTCAGCTCCAAGCCTACTTCGCGTCCATGTCTGCATGCTCTTTTTTTTTTTTTTCGTCGAGCCTGACTCCGGCCATTTTTCAGAGCGCTTAAGATAACGTCAAAGGCCACACAATCAGACATTCCTCCGTATCCGTGTATTTCACCGCCAGCAATCGCACAAGCTCTCACACATGTTGTATAATTATTATGGGCCGCTGAGGGCCGAGACGGTCACCTGCCCCCGCGAAGCCATTTAGCACGATCCCAGTTGTAATCTTTACAGCAGCGTGCGTCCTGGGTTTTTAAAATGCCCCTAAAAGGTTCGCCACCCATTTCTGGAAGGCACGTACGGGGGCCGCGGAAAAGGCCCCAGATAATACTCTCGGCGCTTCTGCGAGTTTCGTTGTCTTCGGCAGGGGACAATCAGACCCCAGGAGAGAGAGAGCAGCGCCAGTATCGCTGCTGGGAGTTGGGCTAAAAGCTTTCTTCGGGGCAGAGCCCGCCACCGCAGCTCCCAGCAAAGTACCACGGCGTCGGTGTGTCGCAGGATGCGGGGACTGCGCCCGATAAGCAACCCCGACGGCGGAGCTGCAGGCTCCTTCCTCCCTGCTGGCGACGGGTGAAAAAAAGAACGGAAGCAAAAGCGAAAAACCTTGAAAATATTTTGTTCTCCTCCTTTCCAGTTATGATCAACCACGGGCTTCACTTGCTTCCCGCCAGCGGCGATATTCCGGCACAGGCCGCAAAGCCTGGCGGTCGCCTGCCGTCGGGCGTCGTCTGGTACACGGGAGCAGACGACGCCAGTCCTTATCGGCCGACCCTGGCAACATATGGATCGGGGGGTGCTCTGCGGACCAAGATGGCGGCGCAGACGGGCCTCCTGCGATGCAGAACGAGAGAAAGATTCTCCGCATGCGCTACCGTGTGCTTCCGTCGTATTGCGAAGACTCACAGCAGATTAGAAAAAGGAATATATACACACTCGAAATACAATGAGACGAAACAGGTCTGAAAAATGGGCCTTTGATAGAAGGGCTCGTACGCTGCATAGAAAACGCGCAACTTCTGGCGGCTGATAGGGCGGCAATTTGTCGCACATGGGAAATGTGAGCAAACGTGAACTGAATTATGAGTTCTGTGGGCTCAGCGTATCATGGTTGGTACAAATGGTTGAAACTAATGGTTGGAACTAAGCTCTGCGCCATTTCGGAATTGATCGATCCGCTTACCATGCACACCGGCGCTGCAAAACTGCGAAGTGAAGTTTTCTAACTATCCGCAAATATTCCATAAGTATTTTCATGCACTAAATGTTGCGGCGTTGTCAAGGTCCATCACCGACGGACCGAGAAAATTTCCGCTGATTTGAGCCCCACCGCCGTTCTCAACTCAGCCGATACGCCCTGTGCCCGAGTAACACATCTGAGGCTGCCTTTAGCCGACGCAACGCAGGCGATGCGGCGCACCGTATACATGTAGAGGAGGGCTCCGGATTAATTTTGACCGCCTGAGGATCTTTAAAGTGCGCCGAAATCTCGTACACACGGGCGTTTTCGCTTTTCGCCTCAACCAGAAAAGCAGCCGCCACGGCCGGGAATCGAACCCGCGTCCTAGCTCTCTTATTATGATAGTAATGACAAATACGGCAATGGCTTCAGACGCACATATTTAAGCCACACAAATTGTCTGCATACCGTTAAAAAGCACGCGTGCAACAAATTACTTTACCTTGTTTTTAATATTACGTGCGACTGTTATCTGGTGTCCACGATGATGCAATTTAAAAAGCCCTTGCGCGTGCGTGCTATGTGTGTGTGTGTGTGTGTGTGTGTGTGTGTGTGTGTGTGTGTGTGTGCCATGAGTAGGGTGGGCAATTGATCGATTAACTTTCCTATTAATGGATTAGTCGCGATTAATTTTTAATCAGTTTCTGTTGAAGTCTTTTCAAGCCGTGCGACTATGGATCAGCTGATGTTGTAAAAATGCGATGTGCGTGCTATGGTGTGTGTGTGTGTGTGATGCTGTGTGAATGAAACTCTGCTGCCGCGTTTTCAACTACTGTGTGTGGTAATGCACGCTGAGGGCGCCGGTGGAACGGAAATTTTGACCATGGGGATCTTTAACGTGCGCCGAAATCTCGACAGGCTTTTGCTTTTCGCCTCTATCAGAAAAGCGGCCCCGCGGCCGGGAATCGAACCCGCGACCTCGTGCTCAGCAGCACAACGCCTTAGCCACTGAGCCACCGCGGCGGGTAAGTTTTCAACTAACGTACCGCTTGGCCTTTGCAACTGGACGAATTACCATTGATCGTCCAAAATGACCTGTAGTTAGTAGCGTCGACAATTTTAAAATAAAAACAACCATCAAGAGAAAAATGGGCCACATTTACACCTTACTCTCCCAAGTTAACACAACCGATTAATCGAACAATTAAGCAATAAATCATTCGATTAATTGGATCAAAATTTTTATTCGACGCCCAGCCCTAGCCGTGAATAATATTTTCTTCGAATTTTTCTGCGGAGTGTCTGCGGTGTGCTGTCAAGGATGCGTCCGGCCTCCTTTCGCTGTTGCAGAAGTTGCGGCTTATACGTGCTGATGCGTGGAGCGGCCTGGCTTGCCGGTGATTGCAACGATGCTAGGGGAAGCAGGTATGCGCTGCTCTGTGGTTAAATCACGCTGTGGTGGTTGTAGAAGCATTTGTTTTAGCTGTTTTGTAAGAATGGTGTTTCAGTCCAGGGATCCATGGAACGATCGGTGGTCTTCGCTTTGGACGCCAAAAGAAGCTGGACCTCCGGTTGACCGCTTGTCGTTAGGTTCTTGCACAGCTCAGGAGTTGCCAGCTTCCCAGTTGTACAGGGGAAGTTTTTAGGTTTTTGTACACACCCTAGTATGATGTGGGGGTGTTGGGGCTCGGACGAAACGGAAAATCTGAGGGGGAGGTGGAGCGTTGACCAATACACCGTAGTGGGTATGGGTTATCCCCTTGCTTGGCTAACGTTACGTATAATCCTAACGTTTAGCCGTTGTGAGTAAACGAACGCCCCAAGGCACGGCGTCGATATGGCTGAGTACTAAAGTTCAACGGTACAAACGGTAATGAAGCCGCGGATATTAGTCGCTAGAAGTATAATTATATGCGCGCTTAGGTTTTGTAAATTAGGTTCGTGGACGAATTGTTTTGCTGTTTCGCAGATTATTCCGAAAAGAAATCCCAGGAAACGGACCTAGCTAGGGCTTTTCGCGAAAAATCTAAACCCCGGCTGCATAGAAACATAAGAGCACCTCTGTCCCTGCAATTCTCCGTTTGCGGCCGCTTTCCACATCAAGGCCAGACAACCATTCCCTTTAACGAAGAGGTTTATTCGTTCAATCACCCTCGAGTTAATTTGTGTTACCATAAGTAACCTCTAAATTTAAATACTAACAATTAAAAATGTTGCCCAAAAGATACAAATATGGCCAACAAAGTACACTGAAGTATGTACAAAGTATGTAACGAAGTATGTGCCAAAGTATGCAACAAAGTATGCACCAACATCGACAATGTCAGGAATGTAGCGGCGGTTACTGACGACATTGCACCGAAGTACCCGATCACAGTAACGTCTTACTGCGAAGCGCCTAACACCAAATAGTTCCGTTCCCTCAAGGAATGACGAACCCGACATACGTAAATCATCCTCCAGGTACGAAAATTGCCATCTTTTATCAGCTATAACCAGACCATGGTTACAATAGAATTTTTAAAAAGAACCTGTCGTACTTATGTCGTTTGGTTAGTTTAAACAAAAAGTCGCAAACGTAACCACTTTATGATAAGAGGAGCCCTATGCCGCTTTTTTCTACACCCGAGCATTTAAAGCCGTCGCGGGAGTGTTCCCGATTAGCGCAACAGCCCTGGCTAAGGCACGATATGGTGGATGATGTTTCGCCCCATGGTAATTTCAACCTGATACGCTCCAAGGCAACCCGGTCATTAAGCTTTACCACAATGCACGCGAGTGACTAATTCATACCGCCAACAAAGCAGATGCGGCCCAAGTAGGTCTCAAATGGGGATGAAGTGCTCTCGTCATGGCGCACTGTGAAAAGAGAAGGGCTTTCTTCAGTCATGGTTCAGTCATTGTTGGAAGTTCCTACCTAAGATATCTTATCTGCGTTGTGGCAGTACGCAATGCAGATGGGCATGCTTGCATTGCTTGATGCCTTAGCGAAGACCGAACATCTCAGTCAAATCGTATGCTCCACATCGTCATTTCTCTAAACTTAATTGTGGGTTGCCCGCATTGGTCAATCGAGTGCATAGCGGTGAAGTTGAGCAACAGAATTTTTTAGAGTGTAGTGTCATCTTTCCCTCCGCGAAAGTTAAACGGCGGAGTTGTTTTCACTCAATTGTGTATTACGGGCTACTACTGCTTAGTTTCTCTCTGCACGAGCCTGGGATGCATCTAAGCGAAGAACATCGATAGCATTTGTTTCGAGCCCCGATATTTAGAACACTAAAATTCTATGAAGGGAACCCTCTTCGGTGAGGTGCTTTGGGGGGAGCGATTCGATAAGTTCTTGGAACGATCTAGCTTATTGACTGCAAACATTTTGTCGTTCCGCCAAAAGGGATCATGATAGAGCGCCTCGTCACCAACCCGATCCACGTCGCAGCCAAGTGTCGGTAAGCGCAGGAAATTGGAAGGCGAACCAGGATACCGAGTACCGCGAAGTTCAAAAAATGAGGTGTGGCTGGAGGTTTCTCTGCGTACTTTATCAAACGTGAAAGCGCACTTAATCACCGTCCCGATAAGGTGCACCAACTTGGGACGTAGTAACAAGTAAAGACACAAATGCATGACGACTTCTTTGCTCATCTGGGTGGCGGCTAAGTGCCCAGCGTCCGGCGAGAGCGATGACCACAGCGAGCAGCGGCGACCGAACCAGGCGTGAGTCCGCAGCAGCTCGCTGTAGCGGCGTGATGTCAACACTCACCGCCAGCGCAGCCTCCGTGGTTCCCTGAGCCGGGCTTCGCCGCCACTGATGCTTATCGCGCGGGGGGCCACTAAGTGCTCTCCCGCCCTTATCTCTGTAGAGAAACAGTGAAAAAAGCGGAGTCGTTTTCGTCCCTGACGCGACGTGATTCTCTGGAGAAAGTATGCACGGCCTCTCACCGAGTCCTCCTTTCCCGCAAGTTCCCCCTCCCTGCTGCGGGCCTGATCGGGCATTCCTAGAGAGATGGGCCCGCTGTTGGTTGGTGCCTCCCCGCCTCGTAGATGCATCGAAGCACCAAAAATATGGTTCTTTCCCTCTACGTGGGGCTTTTGAGTCGGGGTGTCCCGCTCTTGCACGCAAACCGGCCTCCGGCGCTACGATTTTTCGTTACTGAAGCGGTTGTCAGTTAAAGCATCCGGTAAACGCAGTTTTCTTTTTTTTTTTTTCGTTACTGTCAGGTAAATGCAAAGTTTGCACCCGCCGCGGTGACTCAGTGGCTAAGGCGTTGCGCTACCGAGCACGAGGTCGCGGGTTCGATTCCCGGCCGCGGCGGCCGCTTTTCTGATGGAGGCGAAAAGCAAAAACTCCCGTGTGTACGAGATTTCGGCGCACGTTAAAGATCCCCAGGTGGTCAAAATTAATCCGGAGCCCTCCACTACGGCGCGCCTCATCGCCTGCGTTGCGTCGGCGCGTTGAACCCCGCAATCAATCAAAATGCAAGTTTGCTCCGTTTGGTCATCTGATAGCGGTGAACGAAGCGCTGTGTTTCCACAGTCAGGCTCGTTGATTTCTGGGATACTACGCTTACTGAATTGATGGAACTTTTCACTTTGTGTAGGCGCCAAGTGCGCTGAAGCTGCACGTGGACTAGAAGGAAGCACGCTGAATTTCATTTCGTAAGGGCCGCCATCACAACAGCATGGATGCTTCCAAACACAACCTGGAGCGGACAAGCTTTTATCGTTATCGGAAGGTAGCCACAATACCCTCCGCTGTAGCCACAAGCTACAGCGGAGGGTATTGGTTTTCCTAGGGCCACGCCACTGGAGTATACGGCGAAGCACGTCTCGTCTGGTCCTGCTGGAGTTTTTTCAGTCCATATATGACTAAGTGATGAGTGGTGACTCTCCGTGTCTTTGGTACGACATGGTGTTGTTTAGGTGCAGCAATTTCCGGCCTCATTATGCAAGGCCTAAGTCGGGCTCAGCAGACAACACTGATTACTAGAGGCCTTATTTTTAGGCTACAAAAACGAACGTTTTCAGCGCCAAAAAAAGGCATGCAAAACAACGTTTCAGACCTCCAAGGTCGTAAACATAGGCACCATATATATACATTTGCCACATAATTGCAAGAACCTTTCAACGAAGACGTCGCGACCTGCATAGGCGACAGGAAAACCAAAAATGCTATTGTTTATGATGGCACAAAGGCGTCAACAGTTGAACATAGCTGTTCCCGGCTATCTAAACAGTCAAATTTAAACGTCTAAGTCGGGTGTTAATGCTCATACTTGTCAACATTGTTGAACAACAAGACACGCAAATATAAGGCAGAAAAACAATACATAAGAGCTATTTGCAGTGTTCCTTTATTAAAGAATTTTCGGGTGCCTGCTTTTTGCGATAGCAAATGAAATACTACATCAACTGCAAGAAATCTCGCCTGCTCTTGTCCGCGCTACCTGACAGAATTTCTAAAAAATCACATGGCGACAGCCACGAAACGTTCCACTAGATAGGTTTCGCGTTCCTCTTGGGACACTCGTGGAGTAGGGCAACGTGCTTCTATACACGTTGTAGTCGGGTGCCTCGATTCACGCGCGTCTCCGCCGTGCGGCAGCGCTAGCATGGAGGCACCCGACTTGGAGCAGTGGAACGCGGTAAATTTAAATTGACTTGAGCAAACCTGTAGCGTGTGATCTTGGAAGAAATGGGACTGGAGATGAACAGCATGAGAGGTGAGCGCGAAAGAGTAGGGATGCATTTACTTGCCAGAGGCGCCAGTCGACTGTCGTCTTGCGTCGACATTTGCAACGAAAGGAGCAGCAGATACGCGGCCAGTTCTTTTATTCGAACTTTTCCCTCGTGTCATTGAGAATGAGCTTGCCATTCTACTGGTGCTAGCGGTTGTTTTGCGGGAGTTGGGTGAACTAGTTACTAGAAGACTAGGTTGAACCCCATAGAGTTCTGAATAGTCAATGCTTCCCGGTAAGGTGAATAACGATCTCAAACTGCACCGTAAAGCGAAGCTTGAGGCTAAATAGTGTTCACATAGGCGACGATATTGAAAGTAGGCGTTTATAGGCACACAAAAAAAAACGCCATAAAAGCACTTCTAACACCTAATCCATGCTGCTCATTAATTGGAATGGGGCGATAGGAGCACAAAGAACAAAACAGGCATTCGCCTGAAATCCGGTCATTACTGATTACTGCTACTACTACTACCCCTGTTACACCCCAAGGGAAAGGGAGAACATGAAGGAAGAAAATAAAGTAATGAAGTAAAAGAAAAACAAACCTGAACAACAAATTAAAGTTGGATATCAAAAGGGAAAAACTGCGGAATGCGGGGCGCACTCTACGTAAACTCCTGGACGTTTCGCCCATTTTTGTTTTATGCAATACAATGGCTGACCGCTGCGATGAAAGCAGGTGCATCGAAATCGCGTAAGCTTTGTGCACAACCGGTGGTTGTTATTTGATAGTAAGCAGGGCGATGCCTTGGTCCCCCTCTCCTTCCGACCAAAACCTTTTGGGAATCCTTCAAACACCACCACTTACCCCTGCGTGTATCGCTTCCAACCGTGCATAAGCAGCACAAAACCAGCACGATGTAACTGCGGGGTTTTCTTTCCTCCGTGAGGCGCTCCCAGAACACGATGCCTCTGTCCCCGGCGGCGGCAACGGCAACAGCCGCGTCTCGTGTTGTGCGAACGAGCTGCCGGAACAATGAGCATCAGCTTGCAACTTCAAATGCGGCATTGCCGAACCTTTAGCCGTACCCCTTGTAGGCGTCAGGAGAAGTTTCTCAAGAAAGTCGCGCTGCTTGGTGTAGCGCGCAGTGCAGCAGCCTATAGGCTGTGCGCCCTTTGGTTCACTGGGGAGGCCGATCAGGTGATGGACTGCTATAGGGTAAGGGCCGAAGAAGCCTAATTTACAAGACTGACTGGGGTAGGCGCCTTGGGCCGCAGGTGGGAGTGAAGTGCGCGTGGTCTACCTAGCCGGGCGAGTCGCTAAGTAGGTAGGCCAAACCATAGCACGATGATTTTTGACCGCGTAACGTTTTGTTAACGAACCCAGCGATGTTTTCTGTCAGTGTAGTTTGTAGGCACACGGTAGTCTGTAACCTCAGACTTTGCCGAGCTCACTCATCTTCGTTCAACGCTGTTATACCGCAGTGAAAAGCGGGTGTCTATTTTCGCCAGACACCGTCAGCCGTTTCCTCACGCTGTCATTCTTAGCAACTGTGTCGGCAAGAATAAATAGGTAGAAATTAATTTCCTTATATGGACGTAAATGCACGCATACCGGGAGTAATTGCGTAAATTGGCGACTAAAGAATGGAACCGCGAGAAAGATTCTTTGAAAACGTAGATATCTTTTTGACTGGTTGATTATGTTGATGATTGAAATGGCGTCAAGGAAGTTTTATAGGAAGGAGCCCATCGATCTGGATACGCATATCACGTAAGTTACAAGAAGAGACAACTACGTGTCGCTGTCACTGGGTAGGCGTAATTTGTACTCAACTACAAAGCGAAACGAAACAATTGACCGCGGCACGAATGCTGTAAACAGTGCTTGGATGTTTTTCGCACTGCGGCTGAACTATACGTCGGAACGAGGTTAGCGAATGAATTAGTAACTCAGGTTCTAAATCATGTGTTGGCATACGGCGTACGGACCGACGTTGTTTCGGAAATGCTGTCACCATTGAACTACAGGAGAAATGAATTTTCGACCCGCCGCGGTGGCTCAGTGGCTAAGGCGTCGTGCTGCTGAGTACAAGGACGTGGGTTCGATTCCCGGCCGCAGCGGCCGCTTTCCTGATGGAGGCGAAAAGCAAAAACGGCCGCTGTGCGAGATTTCGGCGTACGTTAAAGATCCTCAGGTGGTCGAAATTAATCCGAAGCCCTCCACTATGGCGCGCTTCATCGTCTGCGGTTGCGTCGGCGCGTTAACCCACAATCCAAATCAATCAATCACAATCATCAATCAATCAATCAATCAATCAATCAATCAATCAATCAATCAATCAATCAATCAATCAGAAATGAATTGTGTTCTTTTGTTGTTGCTCCATTTGGAGTAATTCCGTGATGTGCGTGCGAACAGATAGATTTCACAGCGTTCAGTGCCGGGATTTCAGCATCTGTGAAGTATGTCGGTGTTGATGTTTGACTTCGCCTTTGGCGAATTTAATGTAGCGGTGAAAAAAAAAAAAAAAATCACCCACAGACCACGTACACCAACAAGGGGGGCGGTATGGCTTACTAAGACGGCTCATGAAACTAATAATTTCGATCAGTCAGTAACTTAGATCGATCGATAGCTTCAGCTGACGTTGCCATTCGCAGCAGTCCTCGCGTGATGTCCTTTTAATTTTTTTTGCATTTATATGTCCCGTTTACATTTATATACATATCTCGCAGTTTAGATATCTCGTTCGGTGACGCAAGCTTTACAGAGCGTGTATCAAGTGCCGTCCTTCGTCGGCGATCACCGCTTCGGGCCGTCGGCGTTGGCGTGTCTCGATTCAACTCGGTTTCCAACTTCGTGCATGCACTGCGGCGCCCGCGGTGAAAGGGCGTCGCCTTAAAATGTGCCTCCGCCTTCTCCCGGCGTGCGCTTTACCGCCAAGGTCGGCGCAGTGCACTCCAAAAGTTGGAACAATCGTGAGCAGAATGACCTGGCACGCGCGCAAGAGGGCGTTTTGCGCGGCGCGCGCCAGATCGGCGCGCGAGACAAGCGTCTGCAATGCGAGTACCGCTTACCCCCCGATAAAAGCGCACGAGGCCGAGGGGCCCGCACTTCAGAACTGAGCAGCGCCAAAGGGTCTGGACCCGAGGTGCAACGCGCAAAATGCTGGCGCTGCGTCTTAATTTGTAACACCACTGGCACGCGTCTCCACAACTTTCGTGTGCTTCTTGCAAGGAGCTCCAATCACTCAAATCAATCAAATCAAATCAAAGTTTATTCGAATTTCATTCCAGGCCGCGGCGGCCGCTTTTCTGATGGAGGCTAAAAGCAAAAAACGCCCGTGTGTACGAGATTTCGGCGCACGATAAGATCCCCAGGTGGTCAAAATTAAACCGGAGCCCTCCACTACGGCGCGCCTCATCGCCTGCGCTGCGTCGGCGCGTTAAACCCTACAATCAAATCAAATCAGTACAGAAAGAGGTCCCAAAGTGAAGCACTGCCGAGGGGACCTCTTTTTATTAAATGTATGACAAGTGATTAAAATTAGCGGTTTAGCCTTATTACAAGCGTACAATTTACAAACAAATGTACCAAACCGGCAGAAATACATCCAAAGAATATTAGTTTATACACTGTTACAAACCAGCGTTTAATTCATTGTTCAGGTTATTAGCAGGCTAAAAAAAGAAAAAAAGAAAGAAAGAAAATGAAAAAAGAAAGCGAAAAAAAGGAAGAAAAGAAAGGGAAAGAAAAAAGAAACGTTTGACGCAATAATGAATACTTTATAGCACAGAAATACCAATGAGAAAAGCACATGACTATACAAATTACCAATATTCAATTACTTCATCAACAAACTGACCACAATAACAAAAAAGAGTGCAAAAACAATTTAAGCAGAATAAATATAATAGCATTTACTGTTGGGAATGGTGCACCGTGCTACGAACGAGAAATTTCAACGGCATAGAAACGCAGCGACAGTTGCTGCCAGTCACCCTCGTTCGCACCCGAGAAAATCGCGCAGATTATCAACGTGGCAGAAAACAAGTTAGTGCATTGCACAAGCTTTGCCACACAGCTGCAGATCGGGGGGTGTGGATACAGTTTCCCGTCACTTCAGAGGACCCCAGAATCGAGAAATATATGCACTTTTACGGCAATACCACGTCGTTTCAAAATGACGTCCGTCGTCGAATTCGGTTCCTGGTGACTATACAAACCGAGCCTTTGGCCAGTAAAGCCGGCGGTGTCGTTTTTTTTAAGTCGTTCGTTTTTTACGTTGACTGTTGTCAATCGTACTTTATGTCGGCGCGAAGGGGAAGCGCGTGTTTTGATCACCGGTATCATGGCGCATGCGCTGCTGGGCTCAGATAAAACAATAAACAAGAACAAAAAAACAAAACGAATTCGCCAGTTTGGAAGTTCTAGGGAACGAACTAAGGACCTTGTGCTTTCGAAGCCGAAATTGTAACCACGATTGATTGATTGTGGGGTATAACGCGCCGACGCAACGCAGGTGATGAGGCGCGCCGTAGTGGAGGGCTCCGGATTAATTTTGACCACCTGGGGATCTTTAACGTGCGCCGAAATCTCGTACACACGGGCGTTTTTGCTTTTCGCCTCCATCAGAAAAGCGGCCGTCGCGGCCGGGAATCGAACCCGCGACCTCGTGCTGAGTAGCGCAACGCCTTAGCCACTGCGCCACCGCGGCGGGTAAATTGTAACCACGAGTTCATGGGATGTCCTTTTTTAAATGTGTGAACGTAAACGCATTCTCTACAGCGCGGCATAATTACGGATCCTTAAGTTTCACTGCCTGATTCAACAGGACGCGGAGACAAAATTTAGAGCCCCTTCGACTGCTGTGAAGATGGAAGACCAGCGAAGCTGTATTCGTGAATAACTTCATTGAGGTATGTATGGTGACTTACTACATTAATCGAATGAAGACACAGACACAAAGTTTTTAGAATTAATTCTAAATTAATTCTCATATAATCTGTTTTGGTATAGTTTTGGTAAAACAAGAGTTACAGCCGTTTTCTATTTATGGACGGCCAGGAATTGACAGCAGGCGGGAATTCCCTTTCGTTTACAACATCAAGCGACTATGCAACTATTATTTGTTTTTTTGTTTTGGTCTGTCTGTCTGTCTGTCTGTCTGTCTGTCTGTCTGTCTGTCTGTCTGTCTGTCTGTCTGTCTGTCTGTCTGTCTGTCTGTCTGGTCTGTCTGTCTGTCTGTCTGTCTGTTTTGTTTGTTTGTTTCACAACACTGCAGGCGCTGACCCAAGCAGAAGTGGGCGCCGTACAACAGACATAATCGTACAAACCAAGAGATAACAATAAAGCCGAAAAATAACGGTTAAAAAAGAAGGTGACGCTCCAAGTTATCAAGAAAACTATTTGAATGAAAGACGTCAGAGGTAAGTGAATTCCAACCTTCCACAGTTATACGAAAAAAAAACTAAATTTGAAAGAATTTGATCGGTCAAAAATAGAGGCTAGAGAGCATTCGTGACCATGACGTGTACGTCGTGTTTATGCGGGTTTAACACTGTCAGGGAGATCTATTTTTACATTACCAGACATAGAGTTGTAAAGAAGGAAAGGCGAATGAACTTTCTGCGAGCTTCTAAAGTACAAATTCCGTTTAATCGCAATAGGTTGGTCGGGAAATCAAGCCTGCGACATTTGACAAAAATAAACCAAACTGCTCTTCTGTAATACGCTCCAGTTGCATGATACCTTTCTTTGTATGGGAATTCCAAATAATGGAAGCATACTCAAACTTTGAGCGAACACAGGTACTGTATATTAGAATCTTAGTGGGTAGGGATGCAAATTTCAGGTTTCTTTTCAGAAACCATTGCTTACGAAACGCATATGCATGTGGGGATGTCAGATATGTGGGTTGACCAAGTTAGCTTGCTTGAGAGAGTGATGCACAAATACTTATATTTATCTACATTATTTATTATACTTTCCCTTAGTGATTAGCAGAATTTACTAGTGTTTAGTTTCCTGGGGATACGAAGTAGCACAGTTATTTTAGTGTTGTAAGCCCCATTACTGGAACCACTTGTCGATAGCGATAAGTGCTTGTTGTAGATCCACATGATCACACGGTGATAAAATTTGTTTAGAAATTGTACTATATCTGCGAACAAACGAGCAGACACATTTTCAGGAATTATAAGAGCTGAATCGTCAACACAAATTAATGATTTAATAAAAGCTTTCACTCTTTCCTTGCAAGCTCACACTGCGGGCACTGCGTGATTTGCTCGTCGCATCAGATCCGTTTTCAGTTTCTGGTTTGCTTTTGCGGCGACTTTTTTAAAGGAGCTACAGAATGTATTTGTTGCTGCAATTGAAAGGAATCAGGGCAATAGCCGCTACATCACTCTAATGACGTCATTCAAGCGCACGAAGAGCGCCAATACTGGGAAAGAGAGAAAAATCTTTTAAGAAGGTTTTCGAGTTATCTGATGGGCATAGATCAGTAATTTTTGGCTGAGGTACTTAGTGACCCCCTATAGTGAGTACTGGATGTGTTCGTTGACTACGGTCTGAAAGATTTTAAGATTTATTAAAAGGTTGAGAAAAGTGTTGCAGGATCCCTTTCACTATGAACAAATTAATTATGACAAGCAAAGGAAACTCGGCGCAACGATAGAGTTGTCCTATAGCGGCCAGCTTCATTATGAATTTTTTTTCTGAGGCACATATTGGATTGAAAGCTGCAGAGCAGTTTGCAATTTATATAGCTCTGGAGCGAGCGCGTGTGATTCTGTGTCGACACGACCCGATAGACACACGCAATTTCGGTCAGAACCTGGCAAAAAACAGCTTCGCCGTAAAATTAAAACAATCGTTGCTCCAAGTCAGCGGTTTTCGACCATGAGTGTGTCGGGGACCCCTTGCGGGCTTGCAAAAGTCATGGAGGACCCCACCATGGAAAATGTTGATCCGTGCCATAATTTCCGAGAAGTGGCACTTGCGGCTAATAATCCCCCGAATATATACGAGCCGCCTCTTTTGTGTCAGGCTTTTCCGCGGGGCTGACGTGTCGTTCAAAAAGCCAACGTTAAACCATGGGCTGCACTACCCTAGCTACACCAAAAAATAAACGTAATGTGGCGAAGCCATCTTTTTACGTTTCCAGCAAGGTTTAGCAAATTGGAAAAATGAAGGAGGGGCGGGGGGTTGAAACTGTTTACGGAAGGTTTGGCGGACCCATGAAATGCCTTCGCGGACCCCCATTTGAGAACCACTGCTCTGAGTAGTAGTAGTAGTAGCCTCTGTTACATTCGGGAAGGCGTCCCCGAACCGGGCTCCGTCGTCTCCGTCATGTGTGATAGCGAGGTGGTCCAGCGGCCTGCTATAGTTGCTGCCTTGGTGATGACGACAAGAAGCCGAAGGCAAACTTGACTGGTCTACTGCATCGCGAGAGATGATCGGCGACGATACAGGAGCATTACCCTTCCGGGCGAGCTTACAGCCTTACTCGAACAGAGCAGCGCTCCCAACAGAAGTCCGATGCGGTCTCGCAACGGCCACAGAAAGCACTGGAAACACAGAAGAAGTAACGGCTCATCCGCTTTACAAGTGATTGAATGGGGCCCCGGCAACAGGTTTGGTTTGTCAAGGTTCTGGATAACATTTATTTATTTATTTATTTATTTATTTATTTATTTATTTATTATTTATTTATTTATTATTTATTATTTATTTATTTATTTATTTATTTATTTATTATTTATTTATTATTTATTTATTTATTTATTTATTTAACTACCTTAAGACACCGTTAAAAAACATTTTACTGCAACTGTAACAACACCGAAAAAAGAAATGCCGTTATTGCTCCAGACTATCGATGCCTTTCCGCACCAAGCTATGGCCAAAAATGCCCACAGCGGCTATTCAGCTGAAGTCTCATGGCCCTACACGATGTACGCTAGGGGCATGCCAACGCTCAAGATTTTGAATGCGAACCATTTACGTGTCCTCAAGGAGGCAACCCATCTTTTCATGCGTCGCACTTTCACCGCCCACGACATTGCGCTTCAAGAGAAAGTTGCGAACCTGGGTCTCTGTCGTTTGAATGCAGGCATTTAACCCACTACACCACCTTTTTGTTCTAGAGAGGGACGCAGAACTTCGCTACGTCTGTTGCGTTTGACAAGCATAGCAACCATACCATAGCAATTAACGCTGCGTCCATGGTAATCATAGCAACCGCAACGCTATTGCGCGAGCTCCTGTGAAGCTGGTGATCAGGTTGCAGGAGCGCGTGCAGCTGCCTAATCAGTACAACTTACATTACGTTTAGAAAAATTTCACGCAGCTGGACGTGCTCACGTGGCGGAGAGGGTGCAGTCACTCACAGCATGCATACCTGTGCATGTCATTCGATCATTTCCTGACCTCGTGACGCCCCCTCCGCAGTCGTTACCGCAATGATTACAAGGCGACCGCAAACTGCTTAAGCTTCCATACATATACGAGCGCGTGATACCGAACATCATCGTTATCAAGGAGCTCGCTTGAATGGGGACGAAGCAGTAGTCGCACAATGGCGAAATACCTGTAGTACGGGGGACGAGCTCGGTTGGACGGTGTACAAGTCCGCAGGATATATAAGCGCCCATGACGCAGAATGGCACAGTCAACAAGTTCCCCACGTCAGTCATCACCTACAGCTGCGAGAGCGCCCTCGCGACAAGTTGTTTAAAGAATAGTTCCTCGGAGACGAATTCGTAATCTCGCGTAACGTCTGCGACAGATTGTACAGCTTCAACCGGACGTCACAAAAGCGCAGGCAAATCATTTCGACACGCTGTACGCAAAGCTTTTACCGATGACTTAGGATAAAACAGAAGAAGCACAACAACCACAAAACAAGAGACACAGTATTTAACATAAACCAAATATTCTATTTCCCTCATTTACAGATGTCTCTCTCCGTATCAATCACACCTATATAGTTCCTCTAGACGTATCAGTGATGCGTCAACATTGCTACCAATTTAAATTTCTTCATCCTCTCATGCTGGTATAAGCAGCATATCAATGTCGTAACCAGGCTTCTCAGTTCACTCGATACTTCAGCGGTGTTTGTCGCCATTGCAGTGAGCACGGCAACATTTATGGCTCCAAACACCAGGCGATTACAAGCAAATGCGTCAAATCAGCTGCTTATGTAACTTCCGAAAATGTTTCTGTTGGATTTTTATTTCTTCCGCTTTAAAGCGACAACTTTACAATCATATGGAATATCGTCTTCGGATAATCATCATCACTGCACTTCCACCCGTCAACATCCTCCAGTGTATGTCGCATACCCCATTGGGCATGTGCTGTACCCCCTATGGTTCATCCGTGATTTTTGTCTTTCTTGGGCTACCTAAACGCAGGAATTTTGGTATTTTTTTGTATTTATTGCGGAAATTTTGGTTTCTTTGTCTGTCTGTCTGTCTGTGACTCGATTCAGCCACCCGGCCAAAGTAAAGCGAAAGCTGCGCAATAGTCTTATATACTCACAGCGAAATATAAACATCCAAGTCCGTTGTCAGTGTTCATATTTGTCAACATTGTTGAACAAGAACAGACATTACGCACTCATAAGTGATATTTGCAGTGTTCCTTTTTTGAAAAAAAATCATGGATGCTTGGTTTTTGCGATAGTAAATGAAATACTATATCAGCGGCAGAAAACCGTCGCCTGCTGTTGTCCGCGCTACCTCCTGGCGGCATTTAAGAAATCAAACGGCAGACCAACGAAAGGTTCCACAGTTCCGCGTTCCCCTTGGAACGCTCGTGGAGTAGGGCAACGTGGTTCTATAAACGTTGTAGTATAGGGTGCCTCGATTCACGCATTCACGCGCGCCTCCGCCGTTCGCCAGCGCTGGCATCGCGGCACCCGACTTGGAGCAGTGGAACGCGGTAAATTTAAATTGACTTGAGCAAATCTCTATCGAGTTATCTTGGGTGGGACGAGACGGGAGAGGAACAGCATGAGAAGGGAGCGGGAAAGAGAAGACAGGAATTTACTTGGAAGGGGCGCCAGTCGACGGTCGTCTTTCGGCGACATTTGCAACGAAAGGAGCAGGTACGCGGCCATTTCTTGTCGTGTGATGATTCCCGCGTATATATTTTTTTTCCTACAGCGAAGTTGTATATGGCTCACATGGCACGATATTCGGTGCGTTGCGTGGTGCAGAAACTTTGCCCTGCTCGGCTTGCCGCGTGCATGCACTCGATGTTGCGTGCGCGATCACCACGCTAGCCACATGACGCCGCTGTTGACGTTTCCGCACGCTTTTCCCTCCTGTGGGCACGCTCGTCCGTATGCAACCTCTGGGGATATGTATAAAAGAGAGATTACGCGTCTATTTAGATGCAGAAAGGGTCACAAAGTGTCCCATGGGAAGGCATCCAGGGCCAATTCCGCGCGGCCGCGTCTGCTTCATTTGATACAAGCAATGCAAAAGACGGCGATCTATTTATGTTTTACGATCACAAAGCTACCGTAACCTCACTGTACACCGAGTTTCGGGAACCCGTTGGCGACGTTAGACGTCAGAGAGTAACATTGAGCTTAACATAAGGCCGGCGCATACCCTTCCCCTCGCGCTGCTACGTTAGCAGTTGGCCTGTCTCCTTAGCAACTGTGACGCCGTAGTCAAGGCCTCATCTTACATCCGAGAAATCCGGGAGATAGGAGTGTTTTCTCCCTGAAAAGCCCCCGACGACCGTAACTGCTGATTTTGAATACCAGCTTACAACAGCTCTCATGCCCAACACTGCACACGGATTGTAGCCACGCGTAATATGCGATACAGACCTTTCCTTATGCCCGTGAAATATACTACGATTACTTAATATTCTTTTCTGTATCATAATTCCGGCAGGAATTGACAAAGTAGGCACACTTACGCGCTCTATTAGTTAACCGTATATGTATACAAACGGCTCCAGATGAACGATAACGATAACAGCGCCTTTAAAAGAAATCAAAGGGATTATAATTTTCAATTCATTGAAAGAGATCTATTCATGCACCTTCGCTGGCCACCCCCTTCAAAGAGCGGAATGGCTCCTTAATGTTTTTTACAGGGGAACTGTTATAGGCTAACTCCCCCCCCCTCCTTTTTTTTTTTTTTTTTTTTTGCGTGCGTAGACCGAAAAAAGCCGCTCCCTTCCTCTTCATTTCGGCACACCCTCCCCCTTGGGCCACCTGTTCTCCTCTGGCGCTTCATATTTTGATATAAGAAGCGTATGTTGCTCCTGGAGAGACGCCTTTCCAGAAACGCCTTTGTGTTTAGAGGAGAAGCTGACTTTCACGTCAATGTAAGCGTTCTATTTCAGTAAAACGTGTTGCTGGGCGAGTTGGTTCATATTACAGAAAAAAAGATTCAGCGCAGCGAAAGACACGGTCGGTGAAAAGGACGGGACGGGCGCTAACTCGAAACTCGAAACTGGATTTTTATTGAAAAGACGGCATGCACATTCAGCGTAATCACACACATGTGCTAAAAAAATAATAGGCATCCGGTGAGGGCACACATCAAACAAACATCAAGAAAGCTATCAAGGAACGCACACTCTTTTGCGTAGATGAGCAGTGATGGCACGCTCACGCAGTTATCTCCCTGCTTTCGCTTGATGTATCCGCTACTTTACGTGCCGTGACGTCCCGACTTGTCGTTTTCAAAATTTTTGTTTTGTCCAATTCGGGTACACAGTGACATTCCTTGTAGTGAGACGGCAAGTGTGATCCCATCCCATTTTGTGGCAAAGTATACATCGTCCAAACTGGTCGATGTGTGAATGAGCGACTAGAGAGCACGCCCTCTCCATGAAAAATGGGACGGGATCACACTTGCCGTCCCCACTACAAGGAATGTCACTGTGTACCCGAATTGGACAAAACAAAAATTTTGTTTGAAACGAAGTCGGGACGTCACGGCACGTAAAGTAGCGGATACATCAAGCGAAAGCAGGGAGATAACTGCGTGAGCGTGCCATCACTGCTAATCTACGCAAAAGAGTGTGCATTCCTTGATAACTTTCTTGATGTTTGTTGATGTGTGCCCTCACCGGATGCCTATTATTTTTTTAGCACACGTGTGTGATTACGCTAAATGTATATATGCATGCCGTCTTTTCAATAAAAATCCAGTTGCGAGTTAGCGCCCGTCCGGTCCTTTTCACCGTCCGTGTCTTTCGCTGCGCTAAACTTTTTTTCTGTAAGCGTGGTCTTTGCACGTTGGCTTTCCCACATTGTACGTTGTACAGTGAAGCCTACTCACCAAGAAAAAAATACTAGCCGGAACAAGGGCGCGAACGCTGCGCAAGGAGGCCACCGACCGAGCGTAAGGTCTACACCCGTCTGGGCCCCGAATATCGCGAGGCGGGAAACGCAGGACGTCGGCGTGGCTACAACCCCGCTGAACGCTTCTCCGGCGCGACGGTGCGGTTTGAGTGGGAGATTGTGGAAAACCAATAACCCGCAATCATACTCCGCTGGTTATCCACATTCACAGACTAGAATTACACATTCTTTTTTTTTCTTTTAAAATATCAGTCCCCAGCGTTTCTTCTAGGAATGTCCAACTATTTCTTCTCTTTCCTTTGTTTTCTTTTGTGTCTTACAACTGGAAAACTAAGTCGACGGGTACATGGACGGGTGCATGTCCGCACCGGATTGGAACGCAGGGAAATGAGCGTTGCTCATCGAAGAGAACGCGCCGAAAAGAACGCATCGAAGAAAACGGTGGACACACACAGTAATCTGACTTATTTTAGCTCAATAAAAGTTTTTTCTCCCTTTGTCTCCAGCTCTCATCTCTCAGACCAGCGACAATTTGGGGAGAAGGCACGGATGGCCGTCACGATCCAAAACATCCCGGACCGTCAAGGCACCCGCTCGGTGGCATGCCACAGGGCGGGTACAATAACGCCAGCACCTTGACGCACACCAATAAATTTTGTTCATCATCATCATCCCTTTCTCTCAGCTAACAGCACAGCCGCTCGATGAAAGGCGCCAACCTTTCCGTACCCTCCCGTACCCTCTTCAGAAATTCACGTGGCGAGTCTTTCGGTGACCTTGGGACCGCGCGCGACGTTTAGCTATCCAGACATTGCCATAACAGCCGCTGGAAAATGCGCATGCGCACTCAGCTGCTCCTTGGGCGGCACGTGCGCGAATGAGTGAATGCGTAGAGTAAGCTCAGCACGACTCTAGGAACATCCTTACAACCCGCATGTGACGGCTGTTCACTATATAATGGCTATTAATTCCCCTTATCGCATCGGAAACAGCCAAGGCAAGAAAAAAATCGGGCCATCTCCACTAACGTGAAATTTGAGGAGGCGCGAAGCATGCCGTGTATAAGTGTATTCAAAGATTGTAAGTCACTCTCTAGCCACACGGCGCGCGCTAAGAGGGCGCCGGAGAAGCGCCGGTGGGAGGAGCAATCGCGCCCTTTCTGAGGCGGTGGCGCCCTCTCTTGCGTTGAACCGGAAAGCAATGAAGAGACAGACTGGCCGTAAGTTGTCTTCATGTCACACGCCGCAGCATGCTAAGAAGTATGCTTTACAGGAGAAAACCTGGTGTTTGAAATCAATTTCGAGACGGGATTTAACAGATTTCTGTTATTAATAAAACTAAACCGTGACTATTCCTGTATTTTACATTAGTTTAACTCACGTTAGTTTGTTTTGAACCAATTTTATCTATTCTTGACCGTCGTTTGACAACTTGACTTACCATGACGACATGAGAGGACGACAGGAGACGCCGACAACCCGAGCCCTTAAGGTGCTTCGCCCCTAAAACTGCAACCACCTCAGCCCGCGTAAAGCAGTGGGGGGCTCACGCTTGCTACAATCTTGATCAGTAAACTGCCGTTATATTGGTAATTTGCCTTCGAATAATTTGTCTGGAATGAAAATTTGGCTGGAATGGCAGAAAAAATTAAGATGTGTTTGGGATTCCCCTCTCAACAAGAGAAGTCCTGTTCACGCGTGCCCATCCCCCTGCGGTGCGGATGACGGCACGGACACGCGGGTTTCATGCAGTCACTCGTGTTTCCAAGAGGAGCAATCTGCTTCCACAGTTCACGGGCGTCAGAATGGCACATTGCAGTTACGCTTTCTTTTTTTCTTTTTGTATACAGCTCCTGGTTCAGAGAAAGGCAACACATCCGGTTTGTTTAGCGTTTGCGTAAGGACGACAAAAGAGAACATATAGCAACAACGATCACCGCATTCCGCCGAAATCACGTATTCATTTGGCGACTGGCTTCAAACGAGACAACCGAATCGTGGACATTGTTCCCAGCCTGTCCTGTGTCCACATAAGGGGCGCGGCGAAAGTGATAACCACAGCTTCGGCAGTGCACGCATTCCGCTTCTAGGAAAGAAAGTCAGAGAGGAAGGAGCGCCATTATTCCGCCCACTGCGGTGTCGAGTGCAGGTGCATCATGTATCATTGGCCCACGCCGAAAATGACTTTCTGGAAAGGAGTCGTCATAACACCGGTCCTGCCATCTGCCCAGAACTCGTGAGTGTCCCTTCGCGAGCAAGAGGCCGTGCCTAATGCGACGCCGGCGCAAGTTCAAGGCTGCCGTTAACAGAATGCACTGCATGAGGGTCCCTCCTAATGTCTCGCGGTAACACCCGCCTGGGACGCTTCGTACGCGGTGGAGCGTCGCGGGCACCTCCCCCAGTCGTGATTTCGGTCCTCCTCTAACCGAGACATGATGCTTCTCCGGGCAGAGGAGATAAGAGATGCCGGACGCCGCCGGCGAAGCGGTGATGCCCGCATTCCTCTTAGATGGGACTCGCGGAGAGAGCCCGGCGGAGGATGTGCTGCCTGCGCGAACAATGGTCCCTGCCATTTCCACCGCTCGCACGAGGAGGTGCTACGATCAGACGCGTCGGCTTCCCTTCAAATGACATCCTGCGGAGGCCCGGCCGCGATGGGAAAACTGAAATTTCGCGGGGCGGGCCCGTAAGCAAATAGGCGAGTGCAACGCACGTCGGGCTTTGCGGTCATGATTGGGGGTTCTAAACCACAGCGACGACGACAAAAGGAAAGGGAATCGACGCCGCCTCCCTTTCGTCGCTCCGCCGACCGCAATCCGGATCCGAAACCGACGCGTCTGTTGCCGAAAAGTAAATAACACACGCGCACGCCGCCCTGGCTCATTGTTAGGGCCGACGAAATCACCTCTCTGCGCTGAAAAAGGAGGCAAGAGAAAAGTGCCCGCTGATAACTCTCATTATGCAGGGATACGTACGCACGCACGCGGTGGACGAAGAATTTTCGGAAGAGGTAGAGCAGACGGGAAGCGCACGCAACAACCGGCAGCGAAAGCCAGGCGAGGGGCAATTCGAAACCGCCGCGTCCAAGCAAAACAGAACGAATGCAACATAATACGTTGCTTTCTTTTTCTTTTAAGTCTGCTTGGTTTCGCCTTCGCTTCAAGAAGCCCGCGGCCGTAGAAGCGCTCAGCCGTCTGTAGCAGGCCCAGGCAGGCAGCAACCATTGATAAAGCGCCACCACTCGGGCCCGCACCGCAGCTGCTGGCGTTTTACTTCTCTCCAAGAAAAGAAAAAGAAACCTAGGGACAATTAGGGGCCCTAATGACCCCCCGCGCGCAACTTGAACCAATCGGAGGCCACGTTTTGGCCAACGACAGCCAATCAGAAAGCGGGGAACTGCGAACCCCTGTGAGCCGGTCCCCGAAAGCGTCGGTGGCGCCACCGTGTCGTCTGCTAGCCCCCCACGACCTCGGCGCCGCGCTCGCTCATCAGACCGGTCGTAGTCGGAGGCCGTCTTGTGTGCCGCGCACGCATCGTGGTGGCTCACATCGGCCGTGTCGCTCGTCCGAATCACATCGTCTCTGTTGTGGCTGTGCGTGCGCGTCCACTACGTACGCTATGTGCATTTGGGCTGCAAGCTAACGGCTCACCAACTGACAACGGTGTTCTGCATTGCTCGGCATCGAGTGTGTAGAAAGCGTCGTCTGCTTCCAACGGAGAATCCAAGATGGCAGCGCCCGGTCGTGCGGCGAGCGGAGCGACCAGTTTGTTTGCGAGGTCCCTGTGTGGCCTCTGGCTATGTGCCCTGCTGAAGTGCGCCGTCCTTGCTTACGGTAAGCTTGCTGCGCCTTCATAGCGCAACGTCTACCACCACTTTTGCCTGTATCTTCCGTTAGGCGACGATCGCGCTCAGTGTGAGTCGAGGGCGAATCGAATTTGTATGTATCTGCCGTGCAAGTGTATCGCTGCCTGGTAGAAACCTGCGGAAAGTAACTGTAACTTGGCATTTTCGATGCTATTTTGCAAATGTTTTAGGCCAATTTTATAGTAAAAGACGTGGTTTCATGCTGGTGACCATGCGTTAAGCAGTGCGTGTTCGTGCGCGCCTGCGAAGTAACGTGTCAGAACGTGATCGGGAAGATAAACACGCAACCACGCTGCCGTGCCGGGGGCCGGCGTCAGCGGCGCGGCAGCGCTCAAGCGCGAACAGACGTCTGGCGTCGCGTCGCCCGTGGCGCCGCGCTAGGTGAAACAGTTGGTGGCGACGCCGGGCACCTGCCTGTACTACGGGCGCCGGCTTCACTGCGAACTGTCGCCTCGAGGAGCGTGACCGGGCGTCCTTGCTGTGCGAGACCCGGCTTCACGGCGGCTGGCCTTCTTTTCGCGCGCCTGCCTTAGCGAAGCGCCCGCTGAGACAGGCGTGAAATCGAGGTCGGCCCAGCCAGTTTTGCCGAAGGACCGAGGGACCGGCCGGCCGTGGCGCGGTCCTCTTTTCCTGGGTTGTCGTGGCAGCACGGCCATACATCAGCAACCCATTGCTTGTGCCTTTCGTGTGCCCGTGTTTGCGCACTTGCGATAAAGCTCAGGAAATGAAGTAACTGTGTCTTCAAACTACGGTAAATTAACATAACAAGTGCCGTTAGTTAGCTAGGAGAACAGCGCCTACCGCAGCGGAAGCCGACATCTTAGCTTTCGTTTCGTTTCGAAGAGCAATTCCTAGTTTCAATTACATGCACGTAAGGATTCGATAGGTGTCGCGAAAAACAACGGAGCCTATTCCTCGTCTTCGCTGCACCCCTAGTGAACACGCGTGGACAAAGCGGCGTGCTAGTGCACTCGTCGCCGAGGCTCGTTCTTCTTAGCGGTGGAATGCTCCCTCCAGCGCTTCCGCGACCGGCGAGGGTGAGGAGGGGATGCAAGGCGCCCGGGGCTAGCGCGCGTCCTCGTTGACAGCGCGTGTCGACGAGGAGGGACCGCGGACGCTCCTGCTCGCGACGCTGAGCCCTCAGTCGTAACGGCCGTTTATTGCGTCAACGGTGAAGGAGGAGGAGGGGGAATAAACGTTTATTAGACGTAAAAAAGTATTTTGTGCCTGCCCTAAGCAGCGCTGGTATTAAACCAAGAGTATAAAACAGATTTATTAGTCCTTTTTGGTAAGATGACACGTCATCACCCCGGCTACAAAGGGGAAACCAAAAGCAGTCATCATCATAGCAGTCAAAACGAGCTGTAAAAGCGTAGTTTTAAAAAGCTGTGAATGCGTGAAAGCTGTAAAAAATAGCTCAACGAGGTTACCACTGCTCTTCCAAACCGGCCGCTTATGGCTGCGCTCTAAGTAGCTAATTGGTTGAAGTAACCCTCGAAGATAACTGAAGCAGTGCTAGGTGAAAATGAGGATCGCTGGCGGGTGTAGCTTACGCATCTCGTCGGCATGATGATTTTGTTGAGCGGCGAAGAACCAACTCCCTGTGCTGTCGAGTACTTATTTGCTGCTAATCTAAACAGCTGTGACGAGCGGGCAGTGGAGAAATGTCCAGTGGCCACCTACACACTTTCGTTTGATCAAAAGCCGGAATACTGCGCTTGCCTTGTTTCCTATGTGATGAAAGGCAAGTGGGGTTTTCAACTTGCTACACCCGTTACACATCTAATGATTGTACTGAGGGTGGGTTCCAAGATGCCGTAATCTTCAGCGTCAGGATCGATCAAAGTTGCGTCATGCCGTAGGTGGAGGCGGTTGCTTCGACCTACTACGTTTCTTACGCCCTACATTCTTACCTGTTCAACGCGCATGCAGGTTGTTTTATAATGGCAATTTCCACGTGTCCGACGGGGGTTGACAAAAACCGTTTTCCGTACACTTTTGGTGTACGGAATATCGGTCTTGTGCAATTGCTCAGTGGAAACCCATACCACCAAAAATAATTGACAAATGGCAGAAGTGCATTCGGCGAGTATACTGCCAAGTGATTCTAAACTATGGCACTGGGATGCGTACACGCTCAGTGCTTCAGCTATGGAGCGGGAACTCCGCTTGTTCATGTCAAGAAAGAACTCAGATCGGCGCGTAAGGCCACTCAGCGAGTGATCGAATAGCGAGCAAATTGTAGGGCAAACGTTCAAGGACGCATTAGCGTGAGAGAAAATACGCGGAGGGCACAACCAACATGTGGCTGCCAAGAGTGCCGAGCGAGAAAGAAGTTAGGTGAAGGTATGAGCGAAGAAAATTCCGAGGTCAAAGGTGGACTCAACTAACACCGGCGTGCAGGAGGGGATGGAAGCTGTTTGGAGATGTCTTCAACGGCGGGTAATGGTAGTCGGGGCTCGTCAATGCCGCGAGTAAGGGACGATATCTACGGCACTGCATAAGTTACGTCAGCCGAAGCCAGAACCTCCCCAAGCCACGTGCTTTTTGCAGCGAAGCTGTTAGCCTCTAGTTGGCCGGAAAATTTCGTGTCGTAACAAAAAAAACCCAGGCAGGACCCAGCAGTTCTTGCCTGAGACGCCGACCGCAGGCATCATCAGGCTTACCAGGAATAAAGCACAGAGCTCAAACTTCGCCAAGGAAACCACAAAACAAGTATCAAAACACATTTATACCCCCCCATGTACATGTTCCTGGTAAAGATTATGTTTTCAAGTTATGTTTGAAGGCTAGGCAGGACTAGTGTCACTAAATAGAGCAGTTCTTGCCCAAGACTCCGAGTGCATGCGTCAGGCTAGGCAGGACCCAGCATTTGCCGCCAGAGAAGCCAAGCGCACGCGACAAGCCCGCCGAGACGACAAGAAACATTTCATACCCTCCCCCATCAGCATTCATAGGTTTACAGCAGCTTCGCTGGACATCCACTTTCGCAGGGCGGGATGGCGGCCTTTTTTTTTTTTTCATTATTCACTGGATGCAATGCGCCGTCGTGTGCGCTCTACGACCACGTGACGCTGTTCGGTCTGGGAGCATGTTGTCGTCCTCAGAGCTCGAATGCGAGCGCGACTACCGTAGCCGGCACCTCTACGGCTGCATAATTGACGGAAGAAAAGGAAAACGGCACCCTTGGCGACGACGTCGCGCGCTCCAGGTGTCCGTGCGTCTGCGCTTGCTCCCAGGCCTGAGCACGTGCCGCGGCCGTGATACTGAAACAAAGCACGCCAGCTATTCGCCGCGCTCTTTCCTGACTACGCAAAGTCGGCGAGGGTGCAGGGGGGAAAAACATGAAGAGTGCGAATGCGAAGAAGGAAGGAAAACGCACTGCGATGAAAGTCTAAATCAGCTGCGAGTGCTAGCTTTCGATGAGTCATCAGTAGGTCAGCACTTTAACCGGTTGTCGGGCAATCAAATAGGGGCCCTCTAGAAGGTCGCCTATACATCTGCTGTGACAGCCTGTTGAGTTTAAATTGGACGTTCAACGGGCCGAAGCTACTACGCCTGGACTACGAGGCGCGCCGCAGTGGTGGAGGCCTGCGGAATAATTTATTACAGCCTAGCAATCGTTAAAGTACGCCGAAGCGTGGGTCGTATTTGTGTTTCTCTGGCATCTGAAAAACGGCAGCCGCGGCCGGGATGGAACCTGCATCCTCGTGCCCAATGGCTTGGCCACTGAGCCACCGGGGCGATGAAGACACCGATAAAGGCGGCGATAAATTTTCACCTCGTACGTACGCAAGGCCATTTTTATTGGAGCCAGGCAAACACCGCACCGCGGTTAAATGTCAACATGTTTGCAGGCATGCGTGCACTAGCACAGAGCGATCGCACATTAAAATATACCGCTGGAACTCTTAACGATGTGATTATACGCTGACCTTTAGGGAAAAAAAGAACGACTATGTTTTGCACTTTTAACTGTGGAGCCGTGGCCCGGTTACAGCCCATTTTCTTTCCCCTCCGTGCTGCAGAAACGGGCCCCAGCAGAAGGGGATCCGTTTTCCTCCAAACGGATATGTTCGACTAGATTTTTTTTTTTTTCGGAACGCCTTCAGTTGGGCCGTTTTCGCATCACATAAAGCGGTATTCACGCGAGGGAGCATTTCAGCGGAGGCGGACTTCCGCTCGACTAGCTCCTCCGCGCACACGGAGGATGCGACTGTGGGACTGATATCACTGTTTGCAGTCGCCAATCTCTACCGTCGTAGAGCTGTCGATTCCGCCTGGGTGGAAGTTTCTGCTGAAGCCCCTACGTACTGATCTCGTCAGCCGTCCAAAAAGCGGCCGCGGACGGGATGCAGGCTCTGCAAGTGCTCATTGCTGCCGCGGCTAGAGAACGATGCGCGACGCAGGGGGAGGGTGACGTCCGCTGGGAGCAGCCGGCCGTTCTGCCTACAGGTCCGCCTACAGATGACGATTTTTAACGCGATTTGCCGTCACATCATTGCCTCCTTTCTCGTATGTGCAGCTTTGTTTGAGGCTTGAGTCCCATTTAGGGCAGCAGTAACAAGCTATCGCTCGAGCTACCTGTGTCTGCGTGCGCCACTTCGCGGCCGCCGCCCGCACAGCGACCGGCTCTCTCAGTGCTCAGCGCGGCGCGTTCTCAACTCAAGTGCGATAAAAGGCAAGAGAAACAGAGTGCCTGGAACCGCTCTAGAGCTTGAGTCGCGGCTAACCGCCCGATGAGCCAACGAAATCCCGCCGCCTCCGCCGCCAAGGATCGGATCGTTTGTAGCTCGAGAGCAAAAGCTCCGACCCTCCGACCTCCGATCGGAGCGGCGAGCCGGCGAGAAACGGTGACGTAGGCGTCCCATAGTGGGCAGTCCTAGGAGCCGCACGCGGGATTTCTCCGTCGTGCCAGCGACTCGCGTTACTGGCTCGTAGTAGTAGCAGCAAGCGTAAGCAATAAGGAAAAGGGAAGAGGGTTGAAGCGTCCTTACTTCAGGATTTCTGGATAGTTCAGGTTAGTTCAGGTCCCAGAGTTCCTCTAGATGGTCCAGAAACCAAGGCCCTCCCTCTGGCGGGCCGGGTCCCGGCTGGTCAGCTCAGACTCCCATGGCTGCTCCAGGCCTCGCGGTATCTTTCTCTTTTTTTCGCTAGCCTCCATGGTCACCGAATCGCGTCAGGAGCCATTGTGATGGAAGGTGCAATTCTTCGTAAAGAATTACACAGTGAACTACTTATATCGGTAACCCGCGCCGATTGGCACTTCGTGGGTAATCATATGTGCCTTACGTGGACAACTACCCTACTATTATTTGTCTTCTTCCACCCCCCTCCCCTTTGTCATTGTAACGTGAGCGAGACAAAGCAGTAACCGCATAAAATGAAGTGACGTCATCAGAGGTAATGCTATGCTCATCTCGCAAGACTCGCAGTTCCCGCATCGCCCGCGTCATTCGAGCTGCCGATAAGTGGCCATTAGTCTCACGAAGTAACTGTCCGAACTGTTGGAAGCCCTTGTGCGATGTACTTTAATTATTGTAATGCAAGTATGCATTGTTTAATGAACGTTCATAGGTTTAAGATACTCTGCATCCCGTGGTCTGCTGTTCATGGAGCGCCAAACACGCAGGTTTGGACTATCTCTGCCGTGACTATAGGCCAACGACACAATGCTCCGAACTTTCGCCAAATGGGACATTGCTATTTATAGCTTAGAAGCGCCGTGATAGAGGGCAGAGAGGGTCCTTTCTAAGAACTTGGAAGCACCGTGATGAAAGGCAGAGACGGAGGTAGGGGTTTCACCGAAGAAACCTTTTCAGGCTGCGGAACAATCCGACCAGTTGTTCGCTGTCCCTAAAATTTGACATCACCAGTAAGGTTGTGGCAGTTGGAAGCTTGTTGTTGCGTCGACCACCGAAGACACCGGGCGTGCCGCAACCCTAGGCAAGCCTGGGGCCGGTGTTTGGAAGCGCGCTGCCCCGTGACGGCAGCTGCAGCTCCGTGGCTAACACCTGCGGCGTGGAACAGCTGAAAGCGGCATGGTCCCGGCGCCGAAAGCCGTAGGCGTGCATGGCTGCGTACGGCTCCCACCCTTGGCCTCGGTTGGGTGCCCGCGGGGTTCGACTGAGAGAAGGAAACCGGGGGGGACCCGGGCGGGAGAGAACAAAACCACCGAGCGCTGCAGCCTTCTTCCTCAAGAAAACCAAGGCTACAGGGGTGGAAGTTGATTGTTCATCTGCTCCTTGAGGCGTTCCTACTCAGTTTACCAAAAATCAACTGAAATTCACCGTTTTAAAGGGACCCTGCAACACGTTCGATAAGCGCTTTCACTCTTTCCTTCGCGTCTGGAACCACTGCGAAAGCTATAGTTGCCGCCAGCATGGAGCGGCACTGCGTGATTTACTCGTCGCACCAGATACGCCTTCCATTTCTGCTTTGTTTTTGTGGCTTTTTTTAAGTTGCTATCGAAAAGCGTTCATTGCTGCAACTGAAGGAAAACCGGCCAACAGCCGCTCATGGCCTTAGTGACATAATTCGAGCCGTCGAAGAACGTCAAGACCGGAAAAGAGAAAAAGATCTTTTGAGCGAGTTTCTAAGTTATCTGATGGGCATAGAGGAGTAATTTTCGGCTGAGGTACTTTGCGACCCCCTAACCAAAGTACTGGGTGTGTTGGGTGACTACGTTCTGCAAGCATTTAAGATCTCAAAAAAGGTTGAAAAAGAGTGTTGCAGGGTCCCTTTAAAGTGGGCGCCATGGGAGACAGAAATGGCCCGCGGTGGCAAGATTCATTCTTATCGAAAGCTAGGAACGGATGACAGACGAGCTTATTACGTGAGATCAGACGGCACGTCGGTAGACGTGATGGGAACATTCGGGGATTTGGAAAGAGTTGCGAACGATTCCAGCTATGAGCAACGCACAACGGGTCGTCGGCGCTCGAAGTTCAGCGTAAATGTGTTGTTCTTGTTCTGTTGCGGCTGACCACTTCCTCCCGGCCGCTGCGTTCCTACGTGCTGAGCCCGAACCGTTATTGGGAAGCGCGGCGTCGTCGCGGCTTCGAGCGCGGGGAAAGCCGCCGGGGGCTTCCGTGAACAGCGGGAGGTGTGCGGGCGGACGCCGACGCGCCGACGCCGCCGCGGCCTGTGCCGCCGGCTCCCCCGTCACCGTGACGACGTTGCCGCTCCCGACTCTGTAAACACGCCGGGCGCGAAGCTGAAGGGGCTGCCGCCGATCGCTCTCCCGTCTTTTGTCTCCCTTTCGACAAGATGCTGCATCGGGCCGACGAAGGCGAACCTTGGCTGCGTACATATTTGTTGGAGACTTCGTAACGACATCGCGTGGTGCACGCAACATTTCACTTCGAAGGAGCGTAAAAGTAGATGACGAACATGAAACGAGAGAAAAAAAGCAAAGAACAAAAATGTGAAATCAGTTCAGAATGAAAAAATGGAAAACTTCGGTAAGAGATCGGTTCAGAATTAAGAGAAAACTTCGGTGCGCAGTGGGCATACTTACATAAGCATCCGGTTGTTTTGTTGGTTTTGTTTGGTGCTATCATTTGGTGACAGGTGGAGTCAGTGGCCTCGATAACATCCCGCAGACTTTCCGAGTGTTGTAGGTTCGTATTCGTTTTGTTGTTGTTGTCTTATTCCTGCTATATACATTTCACAATTATTGTTTTCACAGGAAAGAGACCAGCTTCCTCCCCTATGCCTCCCTTGGCGGTCCTCGCAGGTGCGCGGCGTGTTCTTGCCTTCTTTGGAGGGGGCGGGGGGGCAACGAAACAATTTTTTTAGAGGTGGCTCTCAACAGCACATCTAATTTTGCCGTTAACTTACCCGACGTGACGGGTGCTAGGAGCGTGGGTACCCGCCCAGTTAGAGTGATAATTAACGAAGACGTATTAATTGGTTGTTAGAACGCCGGTGACATTGAATCACATGAGGTGTCGGACTGCGTCGAAATGTCTGGACGCGTTGCATCCTTTCAGCGCATCCTTAGTCACTAATAAACCAGCGGTCGCCCAAAGCGTAGCCCTGTTTTCGCTGCAGTGGGTGCCAACCCAGGTGTGGTATACAAAGTGGCGCCCACGGTACCGGGATTTATGGAGATGAACCCGCATCAGAATTGCTCCTCGATTATATGTAGCGTGCGCGCCAGTTATCCCCGAGCTGCCGTCGCCTTGTTCATGCGGTGGCGAAAGATAACGGACTGACTCAGTGTGGACCTCCAATTAACCGCGTCTGGGGAATAATTCGGCGGAAACCTCCCTTCTTTTCTGGGAGGTTGCTGCATCCGCCGACCGTCAGGCCGGACGAGGCGTGGCTCGAAGTGCCGCTAATATTCCTTAATGAGAGTCCTAATGCAGGCGTGTTTATGCGCTTTCTCGAAGAAAGGACTGGGGCAGCGGAGAAGCGCGCTTTTTCCCCGCCACTGTGGAGCGTCCGTCCGTCCGTCCGCCCCGGCTACCCGCGAGCGGAGCACGCAAGGGAGGCGGCGGCCGAGAGGAATGACAACGAGGGGTCGAGAGTTCGAGTCCTCCGCCGCCGCCGCAAAAGTACGGCCGCACTTCGACGAAGCGATTACGCCTCGACCTGCGGCGGCAGTCGAAGAAACGCGAGCAGCAAAGACACACTGCTGGCAGTCGTCGAGGCGGGTGGAGTTCCGTCTCTGCTGCCCTCTCTTCCCCCCGCCCGGACTCTATCATTACATCTCGGCACCGGAGGCTTTTCCCCACTCCTCCCCGACGGGCCGCGCTCTGCCGTTTTGACTTGCTCGCGAAAAGCTTTCCTGCGCCCCACGTAGGCGCTGTTTGGCGGTTTTGTTTCCCTTCTCTTCTCGCTCGGGACGCCGCTGTGCTCTTTCAAGGCCGAGCAGCATTCGAAATCGACGAAGCTCGCTTTTTTTTTCTCGGCAGCCATTATGTGCTGGGGGCTGCGGGTCCTTTCCGATGCTGCTGCTGCAATTGCGAGGGGCGCGCGTAATCGCCGCCTGTTGCATGACTCGGCCCGGGTGGGAGGCGAGAGCTGGGCTGCCTTTCTTTGTGCTAACGAGGCTCGCAGTGCGCGGGGACGAATGCTGTAAGACTGAGTCTGCCCCATTGTTCTGTGCACGGGCAGGTCCGCAAAGCTTTGACGTTCACCCACATGCCAGCGGGGAACGTTCTCTAACTGCTACAGTGTATTTCGCATGCCCACGGATCAGCAAGGCGCGTTAATGGTTTGGAGTAGGTGCACTAAAACCTTCGTTACAACTGTTTTCCCCAACACGTACGCAGCGCTTGCTACTAAAGCCCTTCTGAATCACTCCGGCTGTCAAAAAGGCTCCAAACTACCAAGAAGCCCGAAAAACGACGCAGGAAAAAAAAAATGTCCTGCGGTGCTGGGGTTTGAAAAGTTACGCTCGCGCGTGTGAACGAAAACCGCGAATACTGCGTTAGCGCGCAAGAAAATGTTGGAAAATTTCTCTGTTCCTTCAGTTCGTTTATCTTTCGTTTCATTTGCGCATTGAATATTTCGCCCCATTGTCATTCAACCAGGTTTACATTGTAACTGTGCGATCGGTTTTGCGTCGTCATTTTCACGCGCAGTTCGTTGCTCCGTCGCAATCTATCGAAGAATCACGTACTACAACTAGACATGAGCCACATCGTGGGAAAATAAAGGTGTGTTTTGGAAGTGACTCGTCACTTAGGTATCGCAAGTCACAGCCGAAATTATTTCCGTATGGTTTTCCCAGTTTTGCGAAATGTTTGTGTCTTCTCATCTCTCAGCAGTTACGGGAAACTGAATGCAATGTCTGGCTTCGGCATATCGCCCTAATACGTGCACGACTGCAACGCTGCAACCCTACGCCCAATATTCGTAGCTAGAAATTTGCGGGAAATGAGAAAACAATACACGACTGACTCCAGCGACGCGTATGCTTGGGCATCATTCAAAACGAGACTGTCCGAGACAGCCCACTTCTCGGTCGCATGACCGCCGTCGCCATCATCATTACGAACCACAGGTAGCACGCACGACTCGCGGGCAAAGAAATGAAAATAAAGATCAGTCCCAGTTCTCCGGCGGATGTTGAGAAGTGGGGAACCTGCAATTTTTCCGCTCTCCTCCTTTTCCTGCCGCTGCGTGCGCGCTGCACTTCTCCGGAAATGTGCGACCAATTACGCGCAGACGTCCCGGCCGGCCAGAGGACGAAAACAACAGCTCGTCTCGGGATCCGCCAAAAATTTGAATGTCTGCGTGAAGGCAGCCTCGGTTCGGCGTGTGACGGGCCGCCCTTTTTCGCGGGCCGTCAGCGTCTAATGACGGGGGGAAAGAGAAGTCTTCGGAAGACGTCGCCCGCGGCGGAGGGGGGGGCCCGCACGATGCTATCGTCGTCGTGAGCGCGGCGTCTTCCCTCCAAAAAAGCGCCCCCCGTGCGCTTGTGTTGTTGTTTCGCTTTCCTCCGGCCGTCTGTTTGCTCGACTGGCTTGGCCGCCGGCATTCTCGGGGCGGAGGGGTAGGAAGTGAAAGAAGAGAGGCTCTCCCCCCGCCGAGAGGAGTGTGTTTCTGTTTCCCAAACGCCGCTGGCCGGCCGTCGTCTTGCGAGGCCATTGGAGCGTGCGTGAGGATCCGCCGCCGGGACTCGTGCTGCATTCGGTCGGCCGCAGCGGCAGCAGCACAGACTCCCCCCTCCCGGGTTATTAGGATAATAACGGAGACCGGTTCTGCTGCGGTGAAGCGAACGCAATCCCCCCGTCTTCCGCCCGCTCTTCCCTCGAGCACTGGGATTCTTTCTCGGGTGGAGTGGCCGCCGCCGCCGCTGCTGCTGCCTCCACGACGCAGATATGCATGCACGGCCGGAGGAGAGCGAGCTGTTGGCGAGCGCTTTGTGAGGAGCGAGTCCTGCCGTGAGTTGCGTCGATCGTGACGGGCCTCGCGGCGGACGCCAAGGCAAAGACAACCGCCGCCGTCCGTTTGATAGCCCCCCTCTCCCCCCCTTCCACGGTCGCCTGGGCCCCCGAGCGCCGAAGGGGCCGCGGTATTCGGACGGGGCCACTGAGGTGGCAGTAATGGCCGGCCCAAATGCACGCGAGGCACGCAGCCTGCAGTCGCTGCGGACAAGAGTGGCGCACTTACACTGCGTTGCTCCTCCGTCGGCGGTGGTCAAGTTGCTCTTGGGACGTTGGCCCATGAGAAAGCGCTTGCTCCTTTCCTGCCGCTAAAAGGCCCCCGAGAGGGCGTAAAATGGTCGCAGGGAACGCTGTTGCGGTGGATGCGGGTTCATTATCCTCGTGATTTGATTGCGGAGTAAAACTGAGCAGGCATGGGCCCTTTGCGGCGGGCAGCATTTTGCGCAGCGCGGAATAGTAAGCAGCGGTGCAGGTGAACATTCACACGTGCACGACACCTAGACAAGTCTCTCCCGCCCCTTCACCCATTCCGTGACCACAAAAGCAGCGACTGCGTGGCATTGTGTAGTATTTGGGGGCGGAACAGAGGGGATGCGGCGGGGATCGTTCGTATGAGAAAAGTGCCACCAAATTCCTCCGGCTCATTTATTTTAATGGCCGTTGCACACTCCCACCATTTTCTTTCCCGCTCGAAAGTGAGCACATTCATGCAGGTTCATTTCGTCCTAAATATTCCTGCGGCGGTTTGACGCTTATCCCGAGCTGCCTAGGAATGAAAACAAATTGGTTGTGCTTTTATTACATTCCCGACAGGCACCTCCTGGGCCGCAGTTCGTTGCCAGCAAAACGCACCCGTTGCGTCGCAAATGGTACATACATACCCGCCGCGGTGGCTCAGTGGCTAAGGCGTTGCGCTGCTGAGCACGAAGTCGCGGGTTCGATTCCCGGCTGCGGTGGCCGCTTTTCTGATGGAGGCGAAAAGCAAAAACGCCCGTGTGTACGAGATTTCGACGCACGTTAAAGATCCCCAGGTGGTAAAAATTAATCCGGAGCCCTCCACTACGGCGCGCCTCATCGCCTGCGTTGCGTCGGCGCGTTAACCCTACAATCAATCAAGCAAGCAAATGGTACATAACGGCTCCCGTGGACGCATTCCTGGAGAAGGCGAAACGTGCGAAGCCACCCCCGTATCCTTGCACGAAGCTGGCGCTCGGGGCAGAATGGTTTATACGCAAAAAATAGAGAAAAGGAGGAGAAAGGGGAGCTTGACATCGGCTTTGACTACAATAGAAACTTCTTTCGAAAAATTCCAAATTTAAGCAAGAAATTCTGAGCCAAGTTTAGCAAAGCCATTGCGTTCAATCTGTTCCGGGTATTGCGAACTTCTAGACATCGCGCAAATCTCGTCGCTGCCGTAGACTTCGTGAAACCGGGCTTTTGCTGCAAGATAGGAGCTGTTCCGGCCGATGACAACAGACCTGTCGAAACACTGCGCCTCTTTTGTGCGCGAAACGGGAGACGGTGAGTCTGTGGGCCCGGGCGACACCGTGCCCCGCGCCTTAGGGGGAAAAGAAAAAAGGGAAAGAAAAAGTCCGCCTGGAAGGGACGTCGGCGGCGAGGCCCCGAGAACCCTGCGGCGATGCCGGCGAGCGATAGGCGACCCTGGGGCTCCCACGAAGCCAGCGGCGAGAGGCTGCCGGTCTCCTCCGGCGTGGGAGATAACGTCCGCCGTTCTGCGCCCCTCGGACTCGCGGTTGGACCAGATGCGCGCACCCGGGGGCCACCCGCCAGAGAGAGGAGGGAAGGGGGAGAAGCGTCCTCCACGGTGGATGGGCTCCTCCAAGCAGTCACGAAAAACATCTCTTCGCGGAGCACGGACGTAGGATTTTTGATGTAGATAAGTTGTATAGTGCTGTCTCCCGCTTACTTTTTCGGTACACATATCCGAATGCTACGCAGAACTGTATCATTGCCCGGGCCGCTCGATGGAGAGCGGCCGTGAATGAATCAATTGAACGAAATTATGATATACACTGCACTGCTACAGAATTCCAAAGGAAAACAGGGTGGTGAAGCACTCGAACAATTGTCTACTCGAGGTGCGAGAAATGAGGCTCCTCGGATTTCCGGGTCTTGTTTGCCTTGGACACATGTACACGTTTGCATTGGGCAGTGGACTGGAATGAAAAAAAAAAAGGATTTATTGTCATAAAAACCTCCGGCTTTAGCCCGTGAGCTGGCCGCGTTCCTTTCCCGTTTATCGTTCGCATCTGAGAGAAGTTGCGCTCCGCGTTCACGCGAGGCATAAGAACAAAAACAACACCTCCGGTGTTCCATCCGAGGAGCGTAACCGTTCACAACAGCGGCACAACAAGAAAAACAACAGAAAAAAGCAGAGCAGGTTCGGCATTTTTCGGCCCAGTGTAGGCCGCGTATTCTGTGCAAATCTTGAAATGCTGTCGTCACCTTTGATGATAATGAAGAGAAAAAGCAGAGGTCGCTTGACAGCTTCGTCTTGAGAATCCGACTGAAATGCGTTTCGGCCAAAAACGCGATGCCGTGACCGTGACCGTATGGCCAACGCTCCGGTCTCACTTGCGCAGCCTTAGCCTACGTCATCACGGTGCCAAACTAAGCACTTTTCGGAATGGGCACTCTTTCTGTATTTGTCTGCAAAAATGGCGAATATGAGGTGCCCACACCATCTTTTGTAGTCGCGCAACAGATGCAACCAACGCTGACGTTCGCCTTGTCGCGGAAGAATGGAGTCCGAAGCCACCACAACGACAGAATAACTGTATTTCAATCACATTGACTTGCTTGTCACTACTTTCATGGTGTCCGAAAGTTCCTCTTCTTTCTTATCTTCTTTTTTCCCTAGCGTCCTCGGGCCATGTCCTCTTCTTCCTCTCGGTTACTTTGCTATGCGACGCAATAAATTCAACACGCCTATACGTTGCTTGCGTGGTGAACGCTCAGTGTTCCGCGGGCCTGTACTCTTGCACATTTACTTATGTCTATCTGCGGGAATCAAACTAAGACACGTGGTCACTGATGCGATGTGGGGGGGGGGGGGGGGGGGGCAATGGCACCCCCCCCTCACCCCTTAGTTTTATTTTCCCTTTGAAATTATTGCATACCCGCTGAGCACGAGGTCGCTGGTTCGACTGGCTGGAGAGAGAGAGAGAGAGAGAGAGAGAGAGAGAGAGAGAGAGAGAGAGAGAGAGAGAGAGAGAGAGAGAGAGAGAGAGAGAGAGAGAGAGAGAGGAGAGAGAGAGACATTTATTTCGACACCCGGAGGCCTGTTTTCTAACCGGAACCCCGATCAGAACTAAAACAACTGCGCTGCATCAAACTGCATGATGCAAACGATTGGTAACATCTAGGTTGCGGGCAACAGCCAAAAAGCAGCAGTCTTGGCGATTGTCGAGTCTACTGCGGGCAGGAGACGCGGAAGTTGAGTGCGCACAGCTGGCTGGCAGACTGCTCAGCGGTGCGCCGTAAATATTGGTTACTCGGCAGTCTTGTTGCTGTTGATGTCGTTGTTCGATCTATGCGCGATAAGAAACTTCAGTCGCTGGGCTTGTCAGTCGCCGCTTGAGAGGGAAAAGCTACCAAGATCCTATCAAAACACAGCGACTGGTCTCGAGAAGTGAGTGGAGCTCTTCGGACTGCCTCTGAGGAGTAGAGTTCCTTCAAACTAAGTGAAGAATATTATTCCGTAAACGAGGCAATAAATACGTCTGCCAGCCTTTGCGGACCTTTTTAGTGGGCAGAAATCGTTTTGCTGTTGACAAAGGCAGTCATGTTGGTCACCGTGCTCAGCGGTACAAAAACATGAAAGTTTGCGCTTTGAGTCCGCGAGTACGTACGACAATGCTGCCACGCGTCTATATACTATATATATACATCTACGCGAATAAAGCGTGGGGAATAACGGAGCAGAGAAAATCGGTTTAAAAACTACGTAAAATCTGCACGGCATCTGTACACAAGCCTATTTTGGGCTGCATAAACGCGAAAATTTTATTGTGTCTGTCTGCCTGTCACTCGATTCAACCGTCCAACGAGAAAAAAAAAAGCGATGAAAGAATGCTCGAGAACAGAGCATATCTGGGCAAGACCTTTGCAACTGCTAAAACTGCTGCTTACGCTCGTACTACATCCCCGCATTGCTCGGCGCGAAGGGAACCTCGGGCATATTTGAGGCAAAATATAACCACGTAGCCGAAAGGACCAGACTTAAACTTTGTTCTGTTTGAAAGAATTGGACTTTGGTAGCCCACTCAACTCCTTTCTAGCAGCGAAAGACGTCTTTTTTAACCGAAAGAAAACGCGATAAATATTGAACAAAATTCAAATTTCGCGCCGCAGTGAAGTAATACGCGCAAGAGTGAGGCACTAAAAACGTTTTAAAGACGATAGTCTTTCTTGGGCTACTTAAACGCATAAATTTTGGTCTTTCTGTATGTCTCTCTGTTCGTGACTCGATTCAGCCACCCGGCCAAAGTGGCACAGAAATTGCGCAATAGTCTTATATACCCACAGCCAAGTCTAAGCGTCTAAGTCCGGTGTTAATGTTAATACTTTCCAACGTTGTTGAACAAGAACAAGACGTTACGCAAACATAAGGCAGAAAATCAATACATGAGTGATGTTTGCAGTGTTCCTTTATTTAAAAAATCACAGATGCTTGGTTTTCGCGATAGCAAATAAGATACATCAGCTGCAGAAAACCGTCGCATGCTGTTGCCCGCGCTACCTGGCGGCATTTAAAAAAATCAAACGGCAACAACAACGAAAGGTTCCACTGGATAGGTTTCACGTTCCGCTTGGAACGCTCGTGAAGTTGGGCAACGTGGTTAGGGTGCCTCGATTCACGCGCGTCTCCGCCGTACGGCATGTACTGGCATCGAGACACCCGACTTGAAGCAGTACAACGCGGTAAATTTAAATTGACTTGAGCAAAGCGTGTTATCTTTGGAGGGACGAGACGGGAGATTAACAGCATGAGAGGTGAGCGGGAAAGAGAAGGGAGGAATTTACTATCGTCTTTCGTCGACACTTGCAACGAAAGGAGCAGATACGCGGCGAAATTTTATCAGTGTGTTAACTGAGGGTGATCGGGTCAAATGAAGCTAGACAGCAGCCTCCAGTCGCACGAAGAGTATTCTGTGACGTCATAGAAAAATTTCCGGAAAAGTGGCTAGGGAGTCACCGCTGTTGAATGTGTTTTCTTTTAATATCACCATTATTTGTTTGAAGTTAGTCATAAAGTTAGTATTGTTATCGGGACAAAACAGCCTTTTTAACGAACCCAACTTGTATTTCGTCTTCGTGGCCCGTTTAACGATGTTTTTCAGATAGCAAGTGAAAATAAAAACGCATTGAAACAATGTCGGAGAGGCGAGATGAAACCAAACAGCAAAACAAAAGATGTCGGCCCCAGCTGTCGCAAGCACAGCAGAAACAAGGTCCCAACTGGCGGGGCGGGAGAATTGAATTGAATTAATTTAATTCGTCGTGGCTGCAGCTAGAGGAGAAAACCGGAGAAATGGGAGGGGGAGCGAGGAGAGGGTATTACGCGGCAGATGAGGCCACAGAACGGTGTTGTCTTGCGAAATTTGCGGTGAAGCAAACAGATACGAGGGTATTTTTGTTCCTTTCTCGTTTGATTTTGGGTCGGTGGGAGTGTTTTGCCAGCGCCTGTTGTTACCTAAAACCGGCCAGACGGAGTAAGCTCAGTGCATCTCTGCGAGCTCCCAGCACTGGGCTTGTACACTGCGTTCGCCCATTTCTTATCGGCTACGTTCGATATGCGCGTGTTGGTCGCAGCTGCGATTGGCCATACCTGTGCAGCGAGGTGAATTTTACGGGGGAGGCAGAAAGCCTGACTGGTATGGGCAATTCTGCCTTTTGCGGCCCTGTACGCCTAGTTCCACCCACCATGAGTACAAATACAGTATTATTAAAGATTACTTGGTATCCCGCTCGTCTTGACCGAGTGGCAGTAAACCCCGGATTGCGCGCGCTTTATTCTGTTTACTTGTATAGCGTTCTGGCGGCGGTAACCTTCCCTCGACCGCTTATTTTTCAACCCTCGGGCGAGTGATGGGCATCCACTGCTATAAAGTAGCAATGTTCCAACTACCCCGGTGGAAAAGGAACTCTACTGAAAAGTAACTTGTTGCACTTACTGTAAATGCGGAACGCCGCTGCTTTTACGTTGCTGTATACAAAAAATCTGATTTAGTCAATCACATCTGTGTATTTTGTTTGACAAAAAAGTGAGAAAAAAAAAGTCACCTGAATACATTGCTGCTGCCTTTTGCGGGAACCTTCGTCTTATTCGTGGGGGACCTTTCGGGCTCGCTCATGTCCGTTCCGCGCTTGCTCACCGACGGTTGCGTAACTGGTGATGGTTGAGTCAAGCGAAAAAAAAAAAGAAGTCTTCGTTGCCGTCGTCTTTGTTCGTCGTGCTCTCACGCAAAGTGCATCCAGCGCATGGCGCTCTCCCTGGAGCAGCCACAGTGTCGCAGACATGGCGTAGACTGGTTAAGAGGGTAGAGTTTTTTGACTGTTTAGAGCTTTTACTACACACTGTGAATGATGTAAAAGAGTGAGATTACTGAGATGTTTGTAGATACTGCAAAGGTTTTCAAAAACGTTCGCTTAAACTCTCCTTCGCCGTCCTGGGCAAGGAATCCGCAACCATGTGCTTTTGAAGCGTCTCCCACACCTGGCGACGTCCCGAGTGAACTTAAACTGGAAGCACGCTTCACCGCATCACTCACCACCTTGCTTTGGTACCAAATATGGTGCGCGCTCATTTCATGCCTACCACCCTTTCTACTGTATACGTTGACCTTGCAATCGTGAGCGATTAGCGTTGTGCGTTAGCTGCCAGTGCCGCTCACTTCCGAAATGACGGCCGCCGTTTTACATAATTCGGCCCCCGGTAACAACGTTCTGCTGCACGGTTGCCCGTTAAGCTAGCGCTGGAAAGACGCTCCGGGCACCCGTGACATGTGCCCGGCTGTGGCTCGGCATCCGATTATTTTCTAGTGTAACGCTTCTTCCGGTCACCATTTACTTGGCGTCCAATCAATCTTTCAGCTTGCCAATGCGTGGTGGTACTGAACAATTCGTCACCACGTTTTCAGCGAGCTTGAATTCAATTCCGCAAGCTTAGGCTGAACACACGAAAAAAAAAAAAAAAAGCGCTCCGCTATTTATGTTGTCGTTGTGCTAAAAAAGCACGTCGCGGTTCAGCACGCCTACCACCGACGCGAAAATTCTGTCTTCGTTTATGCAAACACCAACCGGAACAATCCTTGCGGTCGACAGTAGTCCCCCGGAGGGAGCATTTTGTGTTGACATCCGCTGATCGACGTCGTGCTGTCAGGGTTATATCCCTTATGAATAGGTAGGAATGAGTGCCGCTTGTCGGCGGTAAGCTACGCCCCTCGTCGCCGCCGCCGTGCACCGATTGTCCCTCAGTCGGCACGCGCCGAAGGTCCCGTTGTGCCAACAAGGGACCCGGAAAAGGGCACGGCTGCTGCTGCTGCGAGGGTCCCATCGGGGCTGGCGGCGGCCGCGGGCCCCCGCGGGAGGCGCCGCTGCCTCCTCTCCTGTTCCTCCTCCTCTCTCAGCGGGTTGCGCCTATGTCGACGTCTCACCCGCCGCCCGTGGCGGCAGTGGCGCCCGATTTACGACCTGCATCGCCCGCCGTCGCCCGTGTATCTCGCCGACAGCGTGGTCGACGTGTCAGCCGCTGTCGACGACAGGCCCTGTCTTTCGCCCGTGAAAAGAGACGGCGTGCACTGTTGGGATTCTTTCTGGCCCGCTGCTTTGTCGAAGCTGTCTGCGAGTGCACGGGAAGGAGAGAAAGGGTGCGCTGGAAGTAGAAAGAATTCAGAGACAGAGACTCTACGTAAGAACGTCGACCGAGCTGCCCTGCTCTGGGAAGCAAGTTCAAGGATTAAAAGAAGCCCTGAAGGACGAAGAAAGAAAATACAAACTTGGGGCACAGTCTGTCCGGGCCACCGCCGCATGTACAGACGACGGTCACTAGTACGGCGATGACCGGTACAACATGGACCAGCGTCCGTTGATTTGCTTCTTGTTGAACAGGCGTTTGCCAAGCCTGCCCCCCATGATATAACTGATGCATCGGAGAGGGGTGGGGGGTGGACTTGGTACCTACATGTACTCAGTGGTAGCGGGAGCGGTAGTCACATGTGCATCCTGCCATTCAAGTTTGAAGACAGTAAACGCAGTTTCCAACCAGAGGTGACACTGATCGAACAGCTAGCAGAGGCAATATTGAGGGCGGATGCATCCTCCGCAAACATTGAATGGTGAATAACTGTTTTAACTTAAAGATTGCACATTTTGTGGCCTTGCAAGATTTTGTTATCGGTTAACTTCAGCTGGTTTGGTAGCGTAGTCTAGCTGTTGCCCTAATAATCTCCTTGTAACTTTTGCCCCTGGCTGCCAGGGTTTCGCGTTATTTTAGGCATTGTGACTTTTTAAAAAATGAAAACTGGGTTGTTTTTTGCTAGTGATTTATAAACCCTAAATACAAGAAATTTTGTAACTTGTGGTTAACTAATTAGCAAAACTCTGTTAATTAACTTGTTACGGCATATGTCTATATTTGAGCTGGTAACAAATAACAATAGCCCACTTGATAATTCTTTGAAAATTCCAAAGAAGCTCAACTTTCTTACGGAATTCTTGTAGGGTCTGCGGGGAAAATGTAGCACTAACTGCAAAGGAAGCCCACAGAGTGTATGCTTGCTGTGACTGGTTGAGGTGTTTCTATGAAAGTCAACTGAACATACCAAACCCTCATACCTTTGCGTTTCAGGCCTACAGTACAATTATTGCTCACTTTTGTCTGGCTCTGGTTTCAGTGAGAGGCACTTACTGGTATTCCTTGCCCAGCATGGCCAGCGCTTGGCACTGCTGGCACTTTTAATATGAACGCAGCAATTTTTTTGTTAACCATGCAAGCATGCTTGATTGTCAATGCACTTTGCCTCTGTTGGCACAGGACACTTCGACTGTTTGTTAATGTCGCCACAAGCACGTGCTCCCCAGGCTGTGGCCAGCAGATGCGCAGAGATGTTGTGGCTTGAGTTGCTCAGTTTTTGGCCCTCATGTTTTGCCACTGTTCCTAATTCCTGCCTCCTCTTTCTTTTTCCTCGTGCCACGTGCAGGTCGGGAGATCACGTGTGCCTGCACGACGCAGCACTGCCGGGAGCAAGGCACGAGCCGGTGCAACACGACGTCCATGTGCTACACGCAGTACCTGCAGAGCCGTGACCCCAACACGGACCCCATCACACGCGGCTGCATCAACAGCCGGACGCCGCTGCTCTGCGAGAACCGGCGGCCGGCCGTCCACTCGGCCGCACGCTGGCCACAGCTCATCTGCTGTAGCACCAGCCTCTGCAACCAGGGGGTACTGCCACCACAGCCGCACGGCGCCTCTGGTGAGTTGGTGGCACTTTCTTCGAAACTGCCGAGGCGCACCCTCATGTGGCAACACACACACACCGTTTAAGTTTCGAACTACTATGTGAAATGACGGTTTTCGTTGCTGGAAGTCTTGATAGTTGGCTGCTAGCTGTAGTTTGTACATATGTTTCGATAATTGGGAGGTAACTCAATGGGAAACTAATTTAAATCACTTCAAACTGCCAACAGCTTTCTGCTTACCTATGAGAACCTATGAGAAAACAGATCAAGCAAGTTATGGCAAGCGTCTATGATAGTACGTGCATTTAGTTCTCCGTGGACGAACTAGTAGGTGTGGCTTGCGGCCTGGTCACTTAGTTCAGTCTTCACAGGGTACAGTAAATATGATGGTGATGATGATGACAGCACCCTGTTTGTATTTTCAGTGTTCTTTAACTTCTTTCATCCTCCTCCTTGTCATCTTTTTTGCATTGTTTCCATCTTACACCTTAACTAAATTGCCAAGCTTGAGGCGACTTTGACTGCGAAGAAAAAAGCTTGTAGTTCTTAGACGAGATTGTAGAACAATGCACATCACCTTCTGTCCATACCTAACAAGAGTCCTTTCGGAAAGGCACAGTTTCTGGTGCCGTTTAACGAAAGGACCATTAGTGGCAAGCAGTTAAATGGTGTCTGTTCCTTAGTGGGGTCATCGTGATCACCAGCCTGTCTACGGCCACTGCGGGGCAAATGGCCTTCTCCCATGTAATCTCCAATTACCCCGGTCCTGTGCTAGCTGCGACCAATTTATCCCCGCAAACTTCTTGATCTCATCTGCCCATCCAACTTTCTGCCGCCCCCTGCAACGCTTGCCTTCCCTAGGGATCCACCCTGTTACCCTTAATGAACAACAGTTATCTCGCCTGCGCATTACATGCCCTGCCCACGTCCATTTCTTGTTCTTAATTTATACTAATATGTCCTTAACACGCGTTTGTTTCCTAACCCACTCCGCTCTCTTCTCCGTAGTAGGGTAAGTCGAGCATAGTGCTGGTGAAGAAGATGGTTTTGCTGTGGCCTAGTTAAATAACATGTGTTCACTACTGTAGCTGTTTTCTCTTCATGATGAAGTAGGCCAAAACGTGGGAAATTGTGATTTTCAACTCTGCAACAGTAGCAAAGTGTAATGATAGCACAACAGGCCTTGCTTACAAATACACTGTATTCAACAACAACAAGGGGTATGAAGTAAAGAATGTCCAAACAAAGGTGGTCCCGCCACAACACATCTCCTGCTATACATTTGTAACAGGACAAATCTCGAAAAATATAGTATGCGGAGATCACGTTAAAAAACTGCAATGAGAAAATGCAGTTGCATGCAGTCTTTAAAATGTGTGAAAAATGCACCTTACAACTTTTGGTAGGTCCCTTTTATAGTTGCAACTAGGAAGCATGGCTGCCCTACTCAGGATTTCTGATGTTGTACTTTGTGCATCGCTGGATTGTTCTGACTGAGTCATACCTGATGCATATGACCGACCGAGCTAACTTCACTAACTCTATTAATTTTACCAATCTTTAAAGGATGGAAAGGTCTATAAGTAGACAAGAGTAGGCCCAATTTTAGCTGTCATTTGTCAAGAGATGCCACCTTTTATTCCTCAGTTTTGAACGTTGTTTGAGAAAGCACACATTTTTATGCTTACACGGTGCAAAGGCCATGTTGCATGTGCGGTTCGGTAGCTGTGTTTCCACTTGTGCCAAGCTTGCATGTGCCAGTATCTACAGTGAATGTTGCCGAGGCTTTAAGTGCATTGCTGCGGTTCTTCTCTTTGCAGACGTTCCCTCTCCGTGGCCCGCCCTTCGGCACGAGGCCAACGCCCTCCCATCATCTTCGTCCAGTGCTGACCAGCCACTGCCTTCGGCGACACCTACCGAGGACCCGTCGTCGGCTGGCCGGAGCCTGAGTCCCGTGCACGTGGCCGTGCTGGCGGTCGGGGCCTGTGCGCTGTTTGTCCTTGCACTGCTGCTGGTGGTGGCGCTGGTGCGACGCCACGCGGGACTGCTCGGGGCACGCTACATGCGGGGCAACTACATCAAGGGTCGTCGCCAGAGCACCTCCGAGGACGGCACACCCAACGGGGGCACCACTTACGACAACAAGATGGCCGTCGTCTCCTGATGGGCAGAACTGTTTCCACAAGGGTGTGTGCGTGTGTGTGTGTGTCGGATGGGCTGCGACCTGTGGGGCACACTCAGTGGACGTTCTGATGGGTGCTCAGCGAACTGTGTGCAATGGGTGGCGCCCTCCGTAATATACTGACATGAAAGGTGGAGTGACGACATCGACACACAATGGAGCTCCACAGTGGAGAGTAGGTGCGTGTTGGAGCTCTCCGCTGGCATGACATTGCCCAACAAAACGCACGCTGATGGGACTGCTACCGGAAAACATCAAGCAGGGTAGAGTCCTTGATAACTCTCCCCTGCCTTCCAGTGTCAGGAATCTCGTGCGCCCATCAGACCTGCAGGCGCTATCATGACTTTGTAACGTGGTGGTTTCAGTGGGTGCAACTTTCACTCTACCATCTGCCTCTTTTGCACTGTCGGTTTTTTTTTTTTTTTTTTTTCTTGGCCTGGTTGTTAATCCGGAAGGAAACCGTGACAGCGAGAACAGCGTTCCAAGCCAACTTGGACTTTGAAACACCTCTTCAGTGTGGAGCAACAATCTAGCGTGCGCAGATTGAGAGTGACAGCATTGTCATTACGCTAACAATATATATATATATATATATATATATATATATATATATATATATATATATATATATATATATTCTCGATTGGAAGAGCAACCTTTCGCCAGAAAGCCCTCAAACTGTGTAGTGGCTGTGGTCAACTAAGGGGAGAAAGAATTCACGCTAAATCCTGCCTTACACAAGCATATTTGGCAGGCCTCCACCCTTTGGCAGTGCAGACAGCGCAGGTTACCGTTCAGGCCCAGTTTGGACGAAGCCCACTGTTGTCTCTTGACACTGTTCCAACACTATTCAAGAATCCCCTGGCGAGAGGCGTAAGGGAAGAGTTGATACAAAAGTCTAAAGCTCATGGCCAGAGTTTGGAGGGGAGAAAATGAGTAGGAGTAAATAACGTGGGGTCGAAACCTCAGTTGCAATGTTGCAAGAAGCCCACTGTGTTAAGGCTGTGTACCCAATAACAACGAAAAGCCACCGGTAACGAACAACAGGAAAACTCAACAACTTCGTACAGATGCCCGTTGGGCACAGCTATGTGTTTCCACAAGTGTGTTGTATTGACGTTTACAAGAGCCCTCAGCTTTTGCAGCCACGATCAGTGTAGCTGAGATACCCATTTCAGGTGAAGTGTTTGCTGTACCTTCACTCGTGACACTCGATTTGAGCTTGTTTGGACAAGTGTAAGGCTTCCCAAAAGCTGAAAGTGTGGCAAGATCGGATTGACATTCTGTGCTTGTAGAGTTGCAAATTCTGAGGAGCAAAAGTGGAGGTGTAATATAGGCTACATTTTAAGTTATGGCTTGCGTGTGATTGTAGCATGTGGAATGTTTTCCTATAAGCACTTTAATGCACCTGATGTTTGTCATGCTACTTACAAAAGTTATAAATCTCTTCAATAAACACTACGAACTATGTTACCAGAGTGTAAAAACACGTAAACAGAGGATGCTATACATCACTCTGCAGGGGCGGACGCTCTAGGATAAGAGGGCATAGTTTATCGACCTAATCTTATCACTGATAGTGCATTCAGCTCAGCCACAAAATCGGGATGTATTCAGGGATGAACACACTAATTGCATTTTTTTGTGCGATTGGGTACCTACGTGTTCTAGTTGTTGTATTCACCAATCATGTTGTTGACTCGTTGGCGTGCCTTAACTCGGGAAATGTTCCGACTCTTGGTTGTGTCCTGTTGTTGTTCTTCGTATTGTTGTCCGTGTTGCACGTATCCATGTACAGTCAACCGCGAACGGTTCCCAATACCGGCGCACCTGCCGTCCTGCGCACAGTCTATGCCTATGCAAACATTACCAGCTTGCCCATCTGCATCATTGTGATAATTGACCGATGGGGGCAGCTTGTTCATGGCTGCCGGAAATAAGGGGCCTGGGTTCTGCCGCCGTTCGTTTTTCTGAAATGCCGGATGCGGGCTATCGAATCCTCCATGGTTTGTTGGCCAGTCACCGACTCCATACACAACCCTTGTTTGCACAAAAATACTATTGTCTCAGATTCGATTTCCTCAAGTGTTTGTGCTCATTTTTTATTCTGATAATTGTTACTTGTGTTACGAAAATTAGGAGGCAAAGTATCTCTTAAAATCTCCTATGATTTGGCAGGCATGCTTTTTATACTGGCTTGGCAGATTTTTGCACTCTTTTCAAGACATTTCCCCCAGGTTCTTTCTAAATGTTATTCACAGATAATACCTCTAAGCTTTGGGTGAGCTCAGGCTCACTAAAAAGAATGCCCCTATTTTTATTACTATTTTTGTTTGCAACACCAGTGCCTCTGCAGTAATCCGTCTCATCAATTGCTTACACAGTTCTGCCAAAGCTACAGGCTTGGACAGCCAGCTTGTATAGTGTATTCGACCGATAACCAGAAGGGCTAGCACATAATGAACGCTTAATGGACATCTTCAAGATAAAGTGCCTTGAGCTTTTGCACTCAACTGTATGCTGCATTGCTACACTGGGACACGAAATAATAGTTTTAGGGTCTGGCCTGTGTAGTATGAACTCAATGCTAGAACTTCGTATACCACGCATGTCAGACTCACTTGTACAGTTTTGTTTGTGAGAGGCCCAAAAGCAAAGTGCTAGCTGTTGTGTTGGCTTAGCCAGACTAGGCAGGTTAACGCTGCCAGCTTTAGTTAGTAGTATTCTCACTCACTCCTTAAGTGGAGCAGGTGCTTGCGTAGCGGCACTATTGTTTCCTACCTAGCAAATATTTGTGGGGATTCCAGAATTCCTTCCTAACTTGTTGGGTTTTTATTGCCTTATGCTGAGAGGTTCTCTTGGCAGCCTTCTGTGGTCCAGCTGAAACTACACACATTTCCACTTATCGCTCACAAAAACTGGTGCCTTAGCTGCGCAAGTCGACTTCATTTAGCTGCGCTTACGTGTAAGCAGTGGGGCATAACACTTGCGGAGAACAAATGGTGCAGGTCCTTATTGGTCCAAGTCATCTTTTTTCATGAGGCTTGCTACCACAATATACATTCCCAGATCCCTTGCTATGCTTGTGGTTGGTGCCAATATAATTTTCTCCCTGTGGGCCTCTCCATGGGGCTGTTTCTGCGGCTTGGCATGCCAAGCACGTCCATCAGTGATACTGGCCTGCACCTTGCCTACAAACTTTCAGCCTCACATTTATATTTTTTACTGCGGCTTGTACTTGACCATGTAATTAGTTTCTCTTGTTATGTCATTTCTGAGTTATTCCGTGTCGTGAATATGAATGCACTCATTAGTTTGAACATGTTCATTCAGGGCTGCCTGTGTCGATCTGTCTGAATCTCGTCATTCGTGCCTTTGCCAAAACAGCACCTGCCGGTGGTGTCAGTACGGGCCCACGTGCGCAGCACTGCCACTCAGAGAACAGGCATTTCCCCCTTTCGCCAAATTACTGCGGGTTTACTGAGCTTGTGTGAACCCCTTGTTACCCTTTTTGGGGTGTATATGTTGCTAGAAGCCATTTCGAATTCAAGCATTTTTGTACCAATCCTTATCTAAAAAAGGTTCTCTACCACAAGCAGTACTTGCTGTTAGCATTTTAACAAGTTTGTTCTGAAATTTTCAGAAAAAAATAAAAAAATACAGCACAGCCTAGAAGTTGGCTAGAGACCTGCTGTGCTGACAATGTGCCTTCAAAACCCTGAATGTCATGTATGATGGAGTACACTCCAAAGACTGGACAAGGGAAAAAAGTTGTTTGTGATTGTAAGAGTTGGTTATGCAATTATCTTGTGCTATGCAATTATCAAATGACACCATTGGATAGTTGTTGGCCTTTTTCTGTTACAAAAAAAAAATTTGAGGGTGAATTTAACTGGAAAGAGCCTCAGTTTGTCATCATGACATTTTAACTGCACAGAAGGGTTTGTGAAGTGCTGTGTGTGTGCTCTGCACGTGGCTTCGAGCATGTTGTGGCCAGTGGCCATCTACGTGACAAACAGCACTGTTTGCTAATTTCCCTCATGAGAGCTTGTTCGTGTGCACTCTCACTGTTTACATCGAGTCATGGTATTTTGTTGTTCTTTGCACGGAAATGTTGTCCTAACTTATTTATTTATGCTCATATTATTGCATCATCACTGTACCTTGTGGAGAGGAGAAGTGGTGCTATTCTGTTGAATGTCGTGTCTCAGTGAACACCATCCGCTCTCTTTGTTCATGGCGGTGGCTTCGGTTGTACATAAGAGTGATATATAAGAAATATATGTCCACATACTTTTGTACAGATGTTTATATTTGTGCAGTTGCCAAGATTAATTAAAACGATTGTAAGAAATTGAACGGTGCTCGTTGTGTACTTTCTTGCCAGGGACCACCCATCTACTAGCCATTGTAAGCATCCCACATGTCACCATTTAAACACAAAATAGATGTATATTTTTTGTTTCCCTTTTGCATCGATTTTTTGTTACACTGGGGCAGCGTGGCCTGGAGCAAGTTTTTTTCCTCTGCACCTCTCTAAAATAAAAAAACAGTGCACGTAACAAAAAACATGAAGGAAGCTCACACTAACCGGTATAAAACTTGAAGGTAGTGAAGCTGTACGCAACCTTCACGACCATCGCGATGGTTTAAGGTCCACGATTGCAGCCGATTTGCTTCTTCTTCACTGCCGCAACGACCTTTACTCCATCTTTGTTGCTATAACGGCAAAGAAGCAGAACGAACGAACAGATTGCGCACACCTAAACTAGGCTCCTGCAGGTGCAACCTGTACCTTATTATGTGTTCTGTGTCGAACAGGGGGCGTGATTTCTCTCCCCACAGTTACAGCCAAGTTAGTAAGCCGTTTGACTCTCTGCTACTGACTCACGGTCGTAGCTGAGTGGGTAGGAAGACTGACTCTAACCCTGCTGATCTACCAGACACAGGTTCTTTACACTGCTTTACTGAGTTTTATGAAACACCGGAATCAACGAATAGTTAAACATCGCTGTTAGTATAGGTGGTGTGCCTGCCACTTTTCGGTTGAAGCTGCTGGCCCATGTGCTTAACTTTGCTACCAATACAAATTCTTACCAAGTTGACTACAATTACGAGCAAAAGGGAATTAAAATGCGTCAATGTTGTTGTTTTAAATTTAGAGTCGACGCACACACACAAGCACAATGGTACTTTGGAAGTAGGGGGGGCCTTAGTAGGGGGTGGGGGGGTCTTAGACCCTGAGCCCTAACCTTTTGTACAATAAACCGCCCTACTTGTATGTTGGCAATAAATTTGAGTTAAAATTACAAAGGTATTCCACTCCAAAAGAAATTAATAAACTGGCAATGATTTCTGGTTTATACAATGCATAAATATATATGCGCATGTAAGGGATGGCTTATTTTACCCAGACACGTAAGTTGTAAGGGAATTCAAAGCTTCAACAGTAATACAAATGCCGTTTTTATGCAAATGTTTAGGTGCTAACTACATGGAGCGATTTACAATGCAAAATGCGCAGCGCCTGCGATGACCATAGAAAATCACTTGCTGTCACTTTCCACTTCACTGAACATTCACCGACAAAATCACAAAGATCTATATAAGCTACCAACATCATGCAACAAAACTTTAAAACACGAACTGGCGAAATCACAAAGGTCTATTGAATTCAGCGCCCTCATCATCATCATCATATCTGCGCCCACTACAGGGCAAATGCCTCTCCCATTAATCTCCAATTATCCCGGTCCTGTGCTAACTGCGACCAATTTATTCCCGCAAACTTCTTGATCTCATCTGCCCATCTAACTTTCTGCCACACCCTGCCACGCTAGCCTTATCTAGGGATCCACTCTGTTACCCTTAAAGGGGCCCTGAAAGGCATTTTGAGCACACTAAATGAACTAGCGCAACCGTTAGATTGGGTCGTCAACGTCCTCTGTGCCAAGTATTACTCTTTTACGCGCAGCGGAAAGCTCACACTTTTGTTGCAAAGTTTGTCGTTTTTTTCTCACCCTTCCCTTCGTGTTTTTGGACGCCGCCATCTTCACATGTCTACATCATCGATTCCCAGATGTTCGTCATGAGCTAGACATCCTGCTATTGGGCGGCTTTTTCACGCACTTCCGGCAAAGAGATGAGTCGTCTGTCAGCGTCGGCTCGCCGGCTGATCTGCCAGCGGAGTGCCGGAGTGCTTGGGCATTTTACGACAAACGAAACAAGTGTAAAACAAACGCTTAACCGTTTGTATTGAATGCAACACGGCCATAACACGACATGGATATTCTGTTACCTGAGTAAGTTCCATAAAGAAAGCGTTGAAGCCCCGTGGCACTTCTTTCGTGCAATCGCAGAGAACGCCCTGAGCCGTATGTCCGGGTTTGACGCATACATTTTATTCAACTTCAACAATCCAGACATGCGTTTCTAATGAACACAACGTCACAACATGCGTTGAAAGTCTGAACCACGATTGACAGAGGATGGGTTGCCTCCTGCCCGTCGTAAATTCGGTACTCACCTCGCGCGCTCTTTGCGGGGACGAACAGCAAGTAACTCTGGAACACAAGCCGATGGCTTTTAGCCACGCACACTGCACATACCGCATGCGACGTTGAGTCGTACGTCGCTCGAGAAAGATAATCCAGACCATGGGAAGCACTATCCACCCGCAGAAGCACAACGTCGCATTTCATCGCGAAACAAAGGCGTCCACAACACATACACCATCGCCTCCTGTAATGCCAAACGCATCTCACACTTCCTAATGAGAGTGAGTAGTATGCCTGCAGTGCCCATATGCCGCGAGGTGGGGCCCCAAGCTGAACCGGGATCACGCAACCGTAACTGACTTCTGGAGCGGTTTTTGCCTTGTTGTAAAGGCAACCGATGTTTGAGATTGTCAAAGAAATGGCGCTCGCTCCAGCGCTAGAAAGCTCAGAGCCGCGGCGGAGCAGGTTTTGCCAACGTTGCCGCTCTCCACCACGCGTCGCCCCAAGCTGAACTGGTCACTGATTGAAGCGTTTTGTGCACGGGTTCTGTATCGGTTTAATATGACTTTTTCACATGCCGCGGTAGGAATTACCACCGCCGCAAAATAAGACCCGGCACCAGCGGGGCCACATCTGATACGGCGCTTTTTGGATAAACAGTGCGCGGTGCATCAAGGGAACGAGCGCACGACCCTCCCCGTGCGGCTGCGAGTTCGCCGCCGATAAAAAGTCATGTGCCGCCAGCAACGTACACCGCGAAAGGGCAAGGCCAGGCCGCCGCATACATGCGGCCACATTTTTCGTTCGCTTTTCCAGCCTTGAGCGGAGTGCGGGATTCATGGTGTCAACAAAGCTTGCCCGTAGCAGACGACAGTCTGAGCAGCGCAATAGCGGAAGTACGTCACCACTGCGGAGCGCAGCATCATGGGAGGCACGGCTCGCGCGCCGTTAACAGCGGAGAGTAAGTCGAAAGGAGGAGGAAACGCGGAGCGACGATAATGCGCGGTTTTTGATTTACGATTTCTCAGCTAATACTCATCGCTTTAACAAAATTCATGCGGGAGGAGATTGCAATACATTGCTTTATTTGGGTACATGTACATCCATGCATCGGCGGAAGGTATTTCAGGACCCCTTTAATGATCAACGGTTACCTTGCCTTCGCATTACATGCACTGCCCACGTCCATTTCTTCTTAATTTCTACGAATATGTCCTTAACACGCGTTTGTTCCCTGACCCACTCAATTCTCCTTTAATGTTACACCAATCATCTTGCGTTCCATTCCTCTCTGAGTCGTCCTCAATTTAAGTTGAACCCTTTTAGTGTGCCTCCAAGTTTCTGCCCCGTAAGTGAGTACCGGTAAGATGCAGCTGTCATGCGAAATTGCTTGGTGATCTAGCAACACTGGTGTAAACAAGACCGTCCGCCATATTGGTACGGGCGACGATCGGGAAGTCTCGCATTGTTTACTGTGGAAGAGTAGGTGACGGTAACGCGGTATGGCTCAAACTGGACGGCGTTTTCCGGGTCCCGACCACGGATTGTGGACGAAGGACTTGTCTGCGCTGCCTACTGCGTCTGAGGACTCATACCACTCGTGGTGGCGGGGCAAAGACCCATCCGAGCGCAGCGGAGCCGGGCATGCCGCCTAGCCACCGAGGCACATTGCTCGCCTTCATCGGTGCGGACAAACACGTGCGATTCGCGGTAAGTAAATCCTTGTTTGTTTTTTCCTTGACGCGAGTAACCAGTATGAGCATTTGTATAACACTTTGTTCACTGTTTACCATGCAAATGCGTAGCGGGGACCCTGTTGCAGTAACCCTGAAAGGAAAGCAACAATCGCCAGACCGTGCCGCTAGTGGGTGGATTAGTTATTTTCAAATGTTGTACATCGAATTTACGGGATGATTTTCGGCGAAGATGTTTACGGAAAGGTTGCGGCCGTTTTCCGTGACGGTCTTCCGTCCGCGCGTTTGCCGCAAAACAATCGCGCTTTGCGGCGAAGTCAACTACAAAAGTGCACATACGCCTTGAATTTTCTTTTTTTTTGTGTTTTCATTGTTCATGGCGCATGTTCTGCCGCGGAAATCTATTTGTGTGTCTGGCTACTCCTTTTTTGGCAGTGGGGTGGTTGTGTTTGTTTCTAAAGCGCATGTTTTCAGTGTGCCCGAATAGATAATACAGTGTAAAACCTCGTTAGCTCGAACTCACTTAACTCACTGATTTTTTAAAATTCGATAGGTCATCGGTATAGCCCGAATGTTTACCTGTTTATATCGAAAGGTTTTGGAAGTGAGTTCCAGATAATCATAATATTGCTTGCTTAAGTTATGGCGAACACGATTATGCGGGTACTGGTATCATTATCCACGGTGAGGTTTATAAATGTTAAACTTCCTTCTCTTGAAAATACATTAGCAAACCATGCAGCGATACTTGCACGCTCGAACTTGGAAGACAATTTTGACATCATTGCTGTTAGAGGTGTAGATTATTGCCCTTGCAACAGTGTTAAGCAAGACACAAATCTGGTCATTTTGAGTCTGTTCCTTGCGGTTATTGCTTTCTGCTCTGACCCTTTACCATAAACTGTAGCAGACCAGTCCTGTTCTTCCCTGAGTGCTGTTTACTGTTACTCTATCTGTTCTTGCAGGTTGGGTGTCATCCATGTGCTGAGAAGCTGCTTTCGCTCCCAGAAGAAAAGTGGCCGGCCCTATGTTGTCTACCTCACGTTTGGCGATTGTGGGGCGATTGTGAGGCAGCGTGCGATTTCCCGGCGGGTTGCAGTTGAGCATGGAGCCACATCCTGGTGACTGTGCATCTACTCGTCCTCTTGCAAGCTCAAGGTTTTAAAGAGGCGACACCGGAGCTTGCGTGCACTTAGCTGCCACAACAGTGGGGACGTCCGAGACAGCAGGGCATCAAGCCAGCGAGTGTCCAAGACATTGACTGGAGAAGCCCGCGAGAAAGTCTGTTCGACGCACGTCGAGTGCCGGAGCAATGCGAGCAGCAACAAAGTGCCGTGCAGGCACTTGGGAGAAAACTTGGTAGCCTTGGGAATGGGCTTTTTGCCCCACTTTTGCTGGCCTCACCCCCCATAGTGGCAGAAACAAGGACTGGCATGGCACCTGAAGGGTCACCTATGAGCTACCAGCAAGCATTCATGCCACATTACGTCGTGGTAATCTCGCGAGCACGCAGAGGCTGCAGCAACGTCGTGTTTACTAGACCGCGGCATGCAGGGGTGCGCGAATGCTTCCCTTTGTTCCATTTATATCCACAGTTTGCTATACTGCACGTGCTATAAATCAGCGAAGTAGTTTAATTTGCTGGGATTTTCACTGTGGATCCAAAAAAAAATCAAAAGCACTCAAGCTGATGTGCGGCAGACTGATGCAACTCTGGCCGTTTTTTTTTTAATAAAACTTGAAAATTGCCTCAGCTAACTACATCAATGGCTACTATCATTACGTCGGAGGCATGCATGCAGCATGTGACAAACTAGAGGAGTGAGTGTGTATTTTAGTCGCAAAATATTCGACAGTAAATACATCGCGGCTGAAATGGCAATGGGCAACAAGTTAACTTGACGTAACAACCAACCTGTCAGCGCGGCAAATCGGGAACCAAGTGCAAAAGCTTGAATTTTCCAACATTAGATCATCATAAAACAGTGTACGCCACTTAAGCCACGACACGCGGCTAAATGCAACGTAAAAGAAACCAACAACATACTCCCATTCCGTGCGCGCGCGCCGCAGAGGAAATTTTCAACCATGCCATGACAGCGTAGTGCGGCAATAAAAGTTTGTTTACAGCCCTAGGTAGATAAAGGCTCGGGTAGGGAATAAGCGGTACCATTTAACAATGAAATGAAGCGGGCGCAGAGCCACAGGGACGAGTGAAGAAACAGTCTTATTTTGACAACGTGTGGTACTGTTTCGCCGCTCGAGCGCCGCTGTCAGTCACATAATTTGGTGTCGCACGCTCAGGCTTCATTAAGAATGCAAAGGCTGGACCACGGCACTCCAACGCAGCTGTATTTTCCATCCGGACAGCGACTACGAAATCCCGTGCTTAGCGAACTAACGACAAATATTCGTTCCCAGCGCACCGCGCCCAACGTGTCACTAAGGTTGCTCGCGCCGGCATAGTTCGCGTCAGAAAGTTCGTTCAAGAGCGTGGAACTTCACGTACCTTTTCTCCATTTGGACCGGTATTTCCGCGTTGCGTGCACTGCGGCACGCAGCAATGCTCCGGCATTGTAGCCTATCACCAAGAGCGGTCAATGCCCGCCTTCTATGCTTTGCTACTTGGTTTCGGTTTCAAACGACCGTACCAAAATGGCGGACCTAGTTACCGGAGTCGACGTGAGATGGCGGGGCGCATTTTGCATAGGGTCTATTGTCAGGGTCAGCGCCCTCATGCACGATTAAAAAACAAACTGAAGTACGCTCAAACTTTGCCTTTAAAACACGATAGCATCACTGCATCTGTGTGGCCCCTAGAAATTAGGGACCATAGAATCAGGCCCCATTCGCGTCTCATCTTTGCGCCTGCTCACACGCCAGCTGTTGAGGCAGCGGAGGCAGCGCCTTATTAACCAGGGCGTTTCAGTCGGCGCCGCAAGGTGGCGCCAACAATTTTTCGCAAGGTGGCGCTGGTGGCGCCAACAGGATGGGGACGCCGTTGCTATAGTGATTCTAGGCACTATACCGTTGCTTCTCTTTCACGGCGCGCTCCGGCGCCATTTCTTAGAACCCTCCCCCGGAGTTGCAGTTTCCTTTCCCGGCGCACGCTCCTATTTTCTGTACCTCACAACGCATGCTATGGAACATTTTAAATTAAACATCTTAAACTTGGCGCACGTGTGATAATACGCGCTCGCGGTCGGCAACCTCGTGACTGCTCAACAGGCACGGCTTTATTTTTCCAACCACACACACTGCCTCGGTTTCTTTTCTTTCCCCACCTAATTCTACCTCCCTCGAAGAATACGCCATTAATTGCCCTTGCAATAGAACACGCTACTACCACCATGCTCCCGACTGCCAATCTGCAGCCGTTCATAATTTCGCTCACCATGAAACTGACTTCGTCACTTCGATACTTGCTTCGAATTCTCGGCGACGTTTCACGCTGGTTTGGGTTTCTGGTCACGCTAGCATGGACGGCAACGCCATTAATTGCAAACGCGCTAACCCGAGTAACCTTCCTGGGGTCACGTATTCGGGTTTTCCCGTGTCGGGACCAAACCTGCACCACCCGCCGACTGTTGGCATTCAGCACTGCGCTTCCCGCTGTTATCACTTACACGCCCAGCGCTTATCACGAATCCTGTAAACCCTGTACACCCCCCCCCCCCCTCGCTCCGAGTTTCCGTCTAACTGTGAGGCTGCGTGCCTCATTCGGCAGGAGGCTCAAACTTAATTCTTCACTTCCATCACAATCTTCACCGCGTCTATCGGCGTCCTGGCCGTCCTTCCTGTCCCATTCATCCCTCATGTGGTTAGAACTTAATGCACCCCACCATCTCTTGCCCCATCCCTCGCCTCCATCACTTCTTGTGAGCTCTGACCGACTCCACCGCGCCGACAGTGAACATACAGCACTACGTGGACCCGGGTTAAGACCCGGGATATCAGGGCCCGGGACCCGGGTTATCAGGGCCTGGACCTAGGTTCTGGTGGCAGTAAAGCTTGTTCTCTCTCTCTTTCTCTCTATCTCCCTCGCTAGTGCTGCAGTCTCGGCGTCGTCAGGAATATGTACCTCGGTGTCTAGGAGCGCGAAGCTAATCAAGTTCATCGTTTTTCACAGGCATAAAGAGCATCACGGGCAAAAACAAATTCCATCGTCCGATCAGATAACCGGATACTTGGCGACTATGCCACTACGTAGCTGGGCTTTCTTATGTAGAGATCGTTAAGTGGCCAGTATGGTGCGAAAAGAGAAGTACGGGGGTGGAATAGGCCCAATCCAAGGAGGTAAAAGGCGCTCCCCCAACAAGCGCTCCCCATCTTGCCGTTTAACCGCACGACACCGGTTCATTGCGGAGAAGTGTGTCGCCGCTAGCGGAGGTGCGAGACTGCGAGTTGTAGGTGTTCGATCGCAGGCTCTCAAAGTGCGATGAATTCAGTGCACAGCTATTTCAACTGATTCTGAGAATATTTTTTCAGCTGTCTTTAGGGTGGCATTTCTTGTTGTCAACAATGCATAATTTTATGCGTCCGAGCTGAAACAACTGTCCCTTGGCGTTTCCGATCGAACTTACAAATATCCACTGTTTGGGTAATGCTATCCTACGTCGAATCGAATATCGCGTTATCCGCGTCAGTATCTAATGTTTTCAATGGTGTCGTTGTAAATTTACTTCAGAAGCAACAGAGAATTGGAGGAAGTGATATGGTTGTACCGATGCGCATATAGCGCCACAGATGCCCGTGGAAAGATTTAAATTCAAGAAAGTTCGACTGAAAAAGGGCAGGGCAAAAGGCTTCCCCCCTAACACCAGTTGGTCCGAATATAATACAAATGCAGCTGAGAAGCCAAGCAAGGATCATTGATTAGAGCAGCTTGGGAAGATTGGTTTTAGAGCAGGATGAATGTTTGTCTAAACGTAAAGGTAACGAATTCAATCTTAATTCACGCAGGCCTCTTACATATCATGATATATAGATTTGTAAAGCAGGCAATAAAATTAGAAATTCGAACTTCGGGTGGGAGCAAATTAAATCATCGGGGTACGTACTTCAGACGGGATTCAGTCAAGGCAGGCGCTTGTATAATTCTTCGTGCTAACACAGCGTATTGAAATTTCAAGGATCGGCTGAAGATAGACCATCAACTGGAGAGCATTTTTGGATAATGTAAATAGAAAATCACAGTGCAGTATTCTGAAACTGGAGAGTTTAAATGACGAGGTTATAGAGTTTTCTTTAGGGTCATTTATCAAGATTATTGGGTTCACTGGACATTGGAAGGGCAGAAGCGCATGCATACGTCGGGTCAACACCCATACAATATTGAAGCAATTGAGATTCCGTTTGAGCCCAATGATGTTCATTCTTTACATCGCGGTATTGAAAAAGAATGTGGAAAAAAAAGTCAGTTATCGCACAGCCGAACATCGTATTCCGGGACTGCTATACGCTGACGACGTTGTTCTTCTGGGTGATAATGTAACTGCTCTCATATATTTGTAACCGGGAAACCACAAACCTCGGGTTAAAATTTCCAAAGATATCTGAGCTCGTTTACGTAAAAAAATATTGCTCATACTAGCGAGTGAGGCTGGCTGGTACCACGGTGAAATGGACCCGATACAAGGACAAAGACAATATACTTATTATACTATTCATCTTTACGTCAATACAGCCAGCATGGATGCGCTACAAGGCCGCATATTGGCGACGGGAGGCTAGGGCTACGAAGGTGATTCTACAACATATCTGTCGAATACGTGAGACGTCAAAATCGCTAACTTTCCAGAACAGTGAGGTCATCCATAAAGGCGGCGAAGGTCGTTTAAATAGTAACCACTTACCAGCGCCCCCGAGATTCGGAGAGCGAGTGTCGTATAATTCTTCCGCGTTTTGCCTTTCGCAAGTAAATCGAACCTTTCTGGAGCCGTCCATGGTTCTGCAGAATCCTACAGGTGCCGTTTGAATGGGGGAGCCGTGCTACCCCATCTGCAAATCAGGTGGAACAGCCGCTCCCCCTGTTCTGGCGCCCCTGCTTTAAGCCCCTCTCCGCCACGACCGCTCCATTCAGGGATTTGGTACACCCCCCCCCCCCCTGACACCTCCCAAGAACCCCCCCCAAGAGGACTTGGACAACACCCCCCCCCCCCCCCCCCTGAAGAAAAAAGAAAGAAAAAAGAAAAGGAATTCCACAACCACGAGCAGCGCACCCAGGGATTTATACATTACACACCCCCAACATCCCCCCTCAGGAGGATTTTGACGCCTCCCTAAAATCTAAATTCTGGATAAACCCCCGGCCACGGAGAAAGAAGTATTAATTTTTGCTCCGTGCCCCTGGCTCCATCGTAGCCACAGATGAGAGCAGTATGGAGGGGCTTTACGGCACCCCGCATTACAGTGTGCTCCGGCGCCGCTAAAGCGTTCTTATTGGCCGGGTTGGCACGAACGCAGGTCCAATGACGTGCATGCGCACAAGGGGTGCCACGTACTCGCCCACCTATCTCGTTATCGCCCCCTTTCTCTTTATATTCCCCTCCTCCCCCTCCCCACCGCACTGGGTTGTATGCAGGTGAGCCCCCAGTTGGGCTCAATAATATCCCCAGTGCACTTGCTTTCCCTTTTCACCCGAACCACGTAAGAAGAAGGGGTGCCACGGCGGTGAAACAGTGAGGCGGGGCGCACTCGCACCGCCCGCAGTGCTCGCACTGCCGGATTTCTGTCGCGACTTTTCGAATGGCATTTCGATTATTTTGGCTCAACCTTAATGGATGTTTATGTGGTTAAAAAATAGTGAATATAGTGATTAAAATGAATGATTACTGAATAGTGATTAAAAGTAATTCTCGGGTGCATAGGACTCTAAAGTGAAGGCAGTGATGACGGGTAGTAATGACGTACTGCAGAACAATATTATTGGTGATATGAAACATGCTTCACAGCGCGAAGCATGCTGTCTCTAGTCTGTTTTCGCGCTATGAAGCTCATGGATTACCAACTATACTCGGTTACAACTCAAGAGCGGCACCACCTCATGTAGTGTATCACTCCGCCAAAGCGCCGGACCCGTGACGTCAGTGCGCGCGCGTTTTGAAAGGGGTTTGCTATGAATGCGTGATATCATCTGCCTTGTCTCACGCAGTTTTGTTTGTCATCACTGGAGTCGTTTATAAGCATGTATGTATGTATGTATTTATTGATCTTTGGAAAAGGAAGATCCACCAACAGGCGTAAATTGTCTCGCCTAGGCGGCGGACACCGGAACGCCTGCTGGTGTAGGGGAGGGGGAGGATAGGGAGAAAAGAATACATAGGAATAGGAGGATAGGGGAGAAGGTTGACATTACAATGTATGTAACACGCACAAGGGTAAATATAACACACAAAAGAGAAAAAAAGGAAAAAGGGGAATAAGGGTAAATATATAACACAAAAGAGAAAAAAAAAGAAAAAAAGGGGAATAAGAGAAAAAAAAAGAAAGGAGTTGCACATTGAGAGAATTAACATTACAGAGAAACATTACAGATATAGACAACACATGAATCTACAAAGGACAAAGCACACGTGTAAAAGGGGTCACACACGCACACACACAAGTACAGAAGCTGCTTCAGCAGCAGCACTCCACCACAATCTGGGCAGCTAGGCAGAGTTGTAGTGGAGTACGCTGTGCAGCCCCGAGGCCCGCAGGTATGTACCCAGGGCCTCGAGCACTTTGTCTCGCTCCCTAGCACTGCCCGGGGGCCAAAGCACATCCTCCAGTGGCCGCGCTCCGTGAAGCACGACCAGCAGCTCTGCCCGCCCTGCCGCAACTTGGGCACTCGTATAGTACGTGCGGCAGGGACTGCACGGGCGCTCGGCAGTGGGCGCAGGCGGGGCTGGTCGCCCGCCCCAGACGGTGCTTCCGCTCCGCCGTCCACACGTCCCCCACGCGGAGGCGCAGGATGGCCGAGCGCAGTCATCGAGGCAGGCGTGAGGCCCGCACAGGCGGCAGGCCCCCTCCGACACGCAGCCGCGGGTCTGGATGCCTGGTCCGGATGTGTCGCTGGATGAGCAGGCGGGCGTCGTCCCTACTGCCGCCTGAGCCACCATGTCCGACGGAGGCAGCGCGGTGTGCCCCGGCGGCCAGCTCTGTCCGCCGCTCGTTGCCATCCAGACCAATGTGGGCGGGAACCCACTGCAGGCACAGTTGAGTGCCCCGGTCCGCCAGCTGTGCCGCCTTCTCCCGGATGCCAGCCACAACAGGGAGTGCGAATCTCCGTCCTGAGACGCATCAGGGCCACTCGGGAGTGGCACAGCAGGGTGCAGCGCTCGGGCAAGGGCCTCCCATCTCCAGCAGCAGGGTCCAGGCCCAGTCCGACCCCCACCAGCTCAGCCGTGGCCGAAGAAGAGGCTAGGACAGCCGCGCCTGTCGGGTGGCCTCTCCCAGCACGGCGGCCGCTGCGGCCCGACCCCTGCTGCTGCCGCACCGAGCCATCTGTGTATACTAGGGCGTGGCCGTCTAGGTCGCCCCAGACGACACCCCGGCCAGCTCTGCAGTTGCCCGCAGTGGGGTGTCCGCCGCTTGCTGTGCAGCCCCAGGAAGGTCCAGCCGCACGTCAGCTGCCAGAACAGGAGCGGGGCCACGAGGGTCCCGCGTCCACGGGCCCACCCACCGCCTCGTAGAGCATCAGCATGCGCCCCATGCGCGAGTGGTGGTGGCTCTTCAGCCGCCGCAGCAGCGGACCACCCCCCTCGGCGCGTCTCAGCCGGTCAATCTGGCCAAGTGCCCGCAAGTCAGCTGTCATCTCTAGGGTCCACGCCCCCGCCTCGGCCAGCGTCTTCTCGCACGGCGAGCTCTGGGGCAGGCCGAGGCAAGCGCGGACCCCCTTGCGGTGGTCTCCCTCCAGCTGCCGCCAGGTGGGTCTCCGCAGGGTCACCAGTGGGAGCGCGTACATAAGGAGACCCACCGCCGAGGCACTGTACAGCCGGAGGGCCGTCCGCTGCGAGCAGCCGCTGTCCCGGGCCACCATCTTGTGCACTGCCGTGGTGGCCAGCTGCGCCTTGGCTCGGAGCTCCTTGGCCGCCTGCCGGAAGTTCAGTCGGTGGTCCAGGGTGAGCCCCAGGTACCGCACCCTGGTCCTCCACTGGAGCTCCTCGCCATCGATGGTCAGGCGCCGGGTCCATCCACGGGCGGCGGCGTCCGGATGCACCAGCATGGCGTCGGTCTTTGTCGCCGACAGCTGTAGGCCGACGCCCGCCAGCTTGGCACGGACTGCATCCATGGCCGCCTGCAGTTGCTGCACAATGGCTCGGCCCTGACCCTTGGGCCCCAGCACCCACAGGGCGATGTCGTCGGCGTACACCGAAATGTACACTCGGTGGCCCCCTCCTCTGGGCAGGCAGCCTGGCAGGGCTGCCATCACCAGGTTGAAGAGGAAGGGGCTGATGACGGAGCCCTGTGGGGTGCCCACGTTCACCAGCCGGGGAGCCGACAGGGCGTCCCCCACCTGCACCTGCGCTGTGCGGCCCGTCAGGAACGCCTCGACGAAGCCCCGCAGCTTGCCCGCAATGCCAGCCTCCTCCATGGCCAGGGAGATGGCATGACGCTGCAGGTTGTCAAAGGCGCCCTTCACGTCCAGCAGCACCAGGGCCGCCACCTGCTTGGTGGCCCTGGCGTGTTCAAGGGCCGCCACGACGTCGGCGATGGAGTCGGTGGCTGCTCGGTGCCTCCGGAAGCCCGTCAGCTGCTCGGGGATAACCTCTTCCTCCGCAGCGATGGCCTCCATCCTCCGCAGTGCCACCCGTTCGAGCAGCTTGCAGCCGCAGGATGTGAGGGCCACAGGCCGGTACGCCGTGACTGCCACAAGGCCCTTGCCTGGCTTTGGTATGGGCCGCAAGATGGCCAGCAGCCACTCAGGTGGCAGTTGGCCCGTGTCCCATATGACGTTGTAGGCGGCCAGGAGTCGGCCGAACCCCACCCCCATCCAGATTGCGCATCATCTGGTAGGTGAGGCCGTCTGCTCCTGGCGCCGACTTACGCTTGCAGCTGCGGAGGGCACTGCGGAGCTCAGTCTCTGTGATGGGGGCGTTGTTGAGGGGGTGGTGCACCTCCCCCGTCCCAGCAACAGCAGCAGCGGGCCCAGATTCCGCCTGGTGTGGCGGCAGGAATTGTGCAGCAAAGAGGTCGGCCAACTCCGCAAAGCTGGCTTGCTTGCGGATGGCCATGGCAGCCAGGGGGTTGCGGTTTCTCTGGGGTTTCAGGATGGAGTTGAAGATGCCCCAGAGGCGGCGGCAGCGTCGGTCGGCCTCCGAGCTGACGCAAAGCTCGGCCCAGCGCTGCCGGCTCAGGCGGTTGGCGTGACGGCGGCACGCCGCATCCACTCGCCGGTACGCCGTCCAGTCCGCCCGCTCCCCCGAGCGCTGAGCCTTCCTCTCCGCACGGTTGCGCACCGCCCGCAGCTGCAGCAGCTTCAGGTCCGGCGTGGTGGCCCCCTCGGCTACTGTGCAGCTCTGTGTGGATTGCCTGGCGCAGCAAACCAGGCCCCGGAACAGCTCGGCTCCTTCCCCCAGGTCCTGCTCGGCGAGGCAGCGCCGGAACCGGTCCCAGTGGGTGACGAGGTGCAGTGCGGTTCGCTTGCTGTCCTGTCGGGTGGTGCGATGTGCAGTGGGTAGTGGTCGGAGCCCACGTGCTGGGCCTCCCTCCTCCAGGTGGCCTCAACTCCGGCTGACGCTAGGGTGAGATCAATGGCGGTGGCTGCGGAGTTGCCACGCCGGAAGGTGCTCTCACCAGTGTTCAGCGCAGACAGGTTGAGGCGCAGCATGGCGTCCCATAGATGTTCACCGCGAGCGTCCATCCGGCCATCTCCCCACGCAGTGTGGTGTGCGTTGAAGTCACCACAGAGGAGATGGCGGGCTGCGCACAGGGACGCCAGCCGATCCAGGAGGCACGCGTCCCAGCGCTGACCAGGGCGCACGTACACACTGCACACTGTAATGTCTGCACCACCCGCACTCAGCCTTAACGTCACTGCCACGCACTCCTGCACCACTGTCGTCACCGCACTGGTATCCAGCTCTGCGTGCTGCACATCGTTCCTCACAAACAGTGAGGCACGCGAGGTTCCTGAGGGGTGGGACGGGTCGCCACACACCACCGCCGAGCACTGGGCACTGTCACACGTCGTGGGGCTGTGATAGCTAAGTCCAAAAAAATCACGTGAACGGCTCACGCCATGTTCAAAATATTCCCAGTAACGCCCTACTTTCGCCGCGCGGAGAAGCATCCGGCTACGGTGATAAGGCACAGCAGCAACTTCCGGCGCCGTTCTTAAGTTGTCACCGAGTATAGCTAGCCGGTACTGTCACGCTTTTAGATATGAAATGGTGTAAAAATCTACTGTGCCGCCTTCCTCAAGAAAGTTGAGAGAAGCGTGAAAGCGACGATTTTTCGCGCGTTGAGTAAACGGATCTATGATGGACGATCTAAATGTACACCGATATGTGATTTATGTATGATACGTGGTATAAAGGTGGTATGTATTGCACTCCATCTTCATGATCGATGTATGTATTGTCTTATCCAAACCATTCCTTTTTCGCGATTTTCAACTGACCGTTTTAACACAATAAAAGCCCGGTTTCACGCACGTAGAGTCGTCTTAGCGGGTAATTGTCACCTGACTTCTTTCGCGATACTTTTGACAACACAAGTTGGCACCGTTTTGTGTAATCATACTCCATCTGTAGTTGGCCATGCTTCACTGCAGAACGTGCAATCTGGGGAAGCCAGCTTACAAAATCCAAGCTTACATCGATTTCTTAAAAATCGGCTTCACCTCTGAACACACACGCATTGATAGGCAGACAATATTCCAGGAGCAAATTAAGCCGCCATATCAAAATATGAAGGGCTTAGGATTTTTTTTTTTTGTGAGAGCTTGTCGGTCGGCCAACCAATCAATGGAAAAATGCACTATTAGCTTTTTTTTTTTTTACAGGACGCCATTGATCCCACTAAGAAAGCTTTCGATCATATGAGATATGAGATAAAAGCCCATGTGAGAGAAGTCAGAAAACATTTGTGAGACTGTGCGGTAATCATGGCTTTTATTTCCTCCATGACTGCAATAGAGCGAGTAATTTCATACAGCCCCAGAATACTTTAAGGCACAGCGTGGTATATATGCAGCGCGCCGATCGTCAAAGTTAGGCACGTGAGTTATGCGCCGTTGTTATCTGTGTCCAGTGAATCAGAGGTTTCCTGGATTCATGGGGTATGCGTGGTATGCGGAAAAGAAACAGAAACTATGCGGCACACACTGTTAGAATGTGAGTGTATCCATCCAAATCTACAGTGAAGGGAATATTGGGCTTCCAGAAGCCCTAGGATTTAAGGGTATCACAGAGGAAGTTAACTTCAAGGCTGTCGAGGGGACGAAAAGAAGATCAGAATGCTGGTGGACGAAAAGCAGAGAAGGGAATATTGCCTAGAACAGTTACCACCTGTAACAGGAAAAAAAAAGTATTTTGTGCCTAATAAGCTTTTTGTGCCTGCCCTAAGCAGCGCTAGTATTAAACCAAGAGTGTAAAACATAAGTATATTAGTCCTTTTTCGTAAGATGACATGTCATCACCCCGCTACAAAGGGGAAACCAATAGCAATCATCATCATCACCAGCAGCTCACGGTCAATGCCTCCGGAGGCCTTTCTGCGAGACGGGGCCCTAACGCCAGGCGCTAAAGAGCAAAAGAACACTGTGCGGGTGAAAACCGGTGCCGGAGGGTGGCGAGAATAAAGCAAAACAGACTCAAAAGATGGAGAAAAACCACGACTGCTACACACGTATACGACAATTTCCCACATTGGGGTTATCACCAAACTTTTTGGCCAGTTCATTGCAAAACAATGCTAAATAAAGGCGAAGCAGTGCTTCTGCACAGCCCATTTGGAAACGCACAGTAAGCACACACTACGCGAACTCCCTGAAGCGAGCGGCGCATCGTCCTGAGATGGTGAGTAGACTCAAGGGGGGAGGAGGAGGTGGTGAAATTTCAGGAACTCGATTTCAGCAGTGCACCTTACCCACACCAATCACCACGGTGATGTTAGTACAGCATTCGATGGACTCCTGTAGAGTGCATATAGCTACATCGCTCCCCCTTTTCCCACCTTTTGCCATGCGACACGGTGAGCTGAACTCTAGACAATAAACAACGCCCATGTCTTCATCCCTTTACCTGCCGCCGCGCATGCGAGGGCAGGAAGCGGGCAAGAAACGAGCTACTCACAGGTTAAATTGCTTTGTCGCTTTTCCGACGTTGAGATAGCTAATTGACCAAATAACTGAAATTACGATGTGATATTTCAATGCTACATTATTGATATTAATCATTATTATATGCAAGTAGACGATCGAGTGTGACGTATCTGCGCCGTGAACTCTGAAATATAAGCCCGAGATATGTATGCCGACTTAAAAAAAAAAAGGGTGAACAAGTGCCGTCGAAGAGGGATATGGTTGAACCCAAGTCCGTCGGCCGTCCAAAGTACGTACATTCCGGCTTTAGCGGACGTCTGATGGATGCCCATTTTAGAGCCGATGGACATAATATGTACGTCCATGGGACGTCCAGATTTAACACGTCCGTACGTCCATTCTCCAACCTCTTCCTTTTCCCACCGGACACAAAATGTAGTTGTTCTCTCTCTCTCTCTCTCTCTCTCGGATGTCCGTAATTGGGTGTATTCTGTTAGAAGGTCACTGAAGGTGTCAGCTAGAAGGTGTCAGCTTATTCAGTGGCTGTAGTGTCAGCCACGTCACACGGCTGTTATTTCAAGTTATTTTGCTTATGTGGTGCTGTTAGGTGGCTGTTTGGCTGTTAATCTGTAGCAGCAAGCATCACGTGTGACGTCTCGTGGGAATTGCGGCATCGGTGCAACACGCGCGTTGTGTTACTGCAGTGGAGCTATGCACGCAAAACTAAGCTTTCGCAAGTTGCTGGCTGCGTTTTGGGCATCTTTGTATCTATAGATGGCATTCACTGAAAAGGTTAGCTGTTAATTTATTCGCTTCGCAACACTAGAAACTGCCACGGACATGGCCAAAGCGCCACGGACATGGCGCGGCTTGTGCCACTGCGCCCGCACGCCGCAGAAAAAAGAACACCGGCGTGCGTCGTCTGCTCCGTTTCACCGAGTCTCTACGGTGGTGTCAGCAGATATGTTACTAATCGCACTCACATTGAAGTCGAGGCACTACTTTGCTTTCAATGGTGTAGAATTCGGAACGTCCAACACACATCATGTGCTTAGCACGTACAAACACCGCGATCCCGCGGAGCCCGACGTAACCAGTGACGGCGCACTCACATGGTTGCCTGCATGCATGCCTCGCCAGTGAATACAACCTATACTTTCACTGAAGCCCCGCAGAAGCGGACAGGCTGCATGCGCTTTGAAATTCGGTGCGCTTCTTGGAGCTCCATGATTTTAGTTCACTTGGTCGTTGCTGTTAACACGCAAAGGGTGCCCACTTGTTGCGTGTGTGCCATTATCTGCGCATCCTTGAACTCAATACGTTAGCTACTTGTTCTTTCAACACTTCGCCTATTACTTCGGTTACTTCGGCGGATTGCTTAATTCCCGATCTGAGTTGTGTGCAGAGTTGTTGATTTCCATGGAGCAATTGACGTTTTTTAGGTGCGGAGTACCTTAGGACCTCCCAATGTCCATCCGTGTCCATCCGTGCGCACACCGCCATCAAGCGAAAATCAAGCGAAATTCGATTTGAGCCGAGAGTTGCAGTTTCATTTAGGGAATACTCGAGGTGCAACTCACGGCTCAAATCGAACGACGGTCGGGCCGCAAATCGGATGTCACTCGGGGGCGGGGCGCAACTTGGATGTCATTTCGATTCCCCGTACTCCGCATCCTCGCCATCATCCACGGAGTGGAGATGCTGCCATTTTGTCCTCCTGTTTACGGCGCCTCTCCTGCGGAGCGCACCCAAAAAGCTTTTCGTGTTCTGCAGATTTGACGAACCTACCTCCCAAGCTCTTAATTTCGACTTGCATCTTATAACACTCGGGTTTATTACCATCGTCTTCGATTTCCACTTTGCGTGTACGTCGAGCAGCGGTGAGTCGACGAAAGTAGCGCCCCACACAAAAATTGAAACTCCCGCCTCCCAGCAAGTAAGCCGCGTCGTGCAAGCTAGCGTCACCACGCGGGCTGTATCATAACGAAGAAAACAGGCGAGGTATTGGTAGCGCCATCTCTACGCTTAAAGGAGAAAGCTTCTAGCAAAGGGCCGAAAGCGCGCATATTCGAGTGTTAAAGCATAGCGTACGCTACGCTTTCGCGGGTGTCGAGGTATCCTAGCAAAACAAAAGAGCAACACATATATGAAAGAAGTCTGAATAAAGCCAAAATACCTATGAAAATTCACCTCTGTCGCAGTAGAGATGCCAACTAGCCTGGGGCTGTTCTGCCGACCCAGTCACATTAGTCCTCCTCTCACTTCGTTCTACCCTTCATGTTCGTCCCCTCAACTATCGCTCCTTCCATGATGAATGCTACAGACCCTCATTCTATTTACACGCCTTCGCACTGCTCACGCGACATCTGTCGGAACAGTCCGCTTTTATCTAGCCTTTACCAAATTCCCCGATAGAAAAGAAAGGCTTGTACATGCCTCCATAGAGACCAACAAATTTTACCACCAAAAGGCTCGAGAATTTGCCGAACAGGCCTCGGAGGACGTGGAGAAGCCTACACCACTTGTAACGTGCCGAGAAATAACACAACATTACAAGCTTAATCGACGAACTTTCCCGCTACCTCACCCAACCCTCACGAAGTGCCATGAAACAACACTCAAGCTGCTACAAACAAAAATTTTCCCGCATCTAGATAGGCTATACCAGATATCCCCCGCCCAATATACAGCAGAATGCAAATACTGCCACCAGCCAGGCACACTCAGAGATATTGTCATAGGGCGAAGGAAAAACAAGCACCTATCCCCCCTTCGCCTTACCCCCAACCACCAAGAGCAGTGGGGGAGTGTCAAGAGCAACACCCCCTCCACCTCCCCCATCCCCCCACCCCCCAAGGAGTCTGTCCTAAACAGAAAAGTATGGAGTATGCCAACATTTAGATGAAGAGGAGATGAGAGGAAGAGGAAGAGAAAAAGGGCGCGCCTTTGGAAAAGGAGGGGGAGTGATGGAGACACCTGCGAACGAGCTCAAGGACACGCCTCTGGAAAGGCGTCTAGATTCATTGGACCCTGGGCAGAGCCTGACGACGCCTCCGGCCTCAAGACACGATGTTCCAGGCTGCGACCCTGGAGTGAGGCTACGATCCGCGGCAACACACTGGCGGCGGCGGCGGCTCCGGACCCGAGATCCAGCCCAGTGGCGGATCCGGGGAGGAGGGAAGGGGGCGGGGGGGGCGTCGGTTGGGCGATCGATCTCCTTCCCAAAGCCATTAACTAATCCATTCCCCCCCTTCTACACCCCCTCGACAATGATTTTTCGGCACGTGCAATTTTTTTAGATCAAGGTGGAAACCATCGCTGTCCGCGACGAGCAAATTACCCCTCACTTCTTTTTGTTAGGCGCGATATTGGCTAACGCAACCACCGCCTTAGTGAGAGCATGCTAATCGATTTCTCCCCACAGCCAATTTTTCCCCACAGAGTATAAGCGCGGCAGCGCGGAGGGCGCCCTTTTTAAAAGCTGGTCACATGGTTGACCGTTCAGCGCGCCGCTATTCTTTTCACGCGTGCTGCAAGCTTCGTGCAGTGCTCTTGTGCTGTTTGGCAGAGCCTACCACTACGTGCGCCTTCCGCGTTGGCGCCTCGCTGTCGGTGACTCAAACCGTTGCAGCGACAGCCAACGGATCTGAAAGTTGAGACCTGACCCGGCGAGGCAGACGCCGCAGTCGAGATCTCCTCTCCCCCCTCTCTCAGGCTCAACGAGAGACGAGAGCCGCTGCTGCCGGCAGGGGCTTTAATGCCGGCCCCTCACGAACTCATAAAGAGTTTATGTGTGTCTCTACTATTTGCGGGTCGTGTGCACATTAGCACTGGGAAATGCGCGCAGCCGTTACGGCTTTTGTGTATAGAGCACTGCACGGGCCTGATTTTAAGAATCGAGCCCGGCCCGAGTCTGCTTTGGGAAGCCGGAGCCCGACCCGGACCCGGACCCGTAACACCTAGCCCGGCCCCACCCGGGCCCGGTCATCTATTTTGGAGCATAGTTAGGCCCGCGTGTGTGTGACCAGGCCCGGTCTTAGACACCGAAGAAAATTTGTTTATTATATTTGCTTGAGTATCCTCGTAGCGGGCAATCAGACGGAGCAGATAATCCGTTTAAGCACGTCATGAACTGAAGCGCAAAAAGAAAATCAGGGTTTAAAAAGCGCACGTAGTTTAGCTTACACCGTCTGCAGTTCACGCCATATCGGCGTAATAGCTCGTATTCTTACGCGAGGGACACCACCGCCTTTGATGACCAGACTCTTGGCAACTTCACGTGGTTGTCTCGGCCACAAGTTGGTATTGCTGAAATTTTTTGCTCCGATTTTTGAATCCACAAGTATGTACGTGCGTTGAAATATTTTACCTGCAGTGGTTGTTAGCGCTGGTGCTTCTCTATAGCACGCGAGTTTTATTCCCGGCTACGGCAGCCGCATTCCGATAGGTGCGACAACTACAACACACGTGTATATAGACATCGGTGCAGAGCTCCAGGTTGTCTGAATTAATCCCTTCCCCGTTAGGGCATTCCTTGTAATCGTATCTTTGGTATGCTATACCCCAAAATATAAAATCTTGATGCAGTGCATGAAATACCATTCAAATTACGCTATAGTGACTATTATACCTAGCAAAACACGTTTCGAAAACAATGCGTACAACTAAACATTAAGAAGCGCGTAAAAGTATAATAGACGAATGATAGGACCTGAATAAATTTGATATGTAAATGACCAAGATTCACAACAATATGTCAAGTGACAATGAAAGAGTGAGCAGTAAATAACCTTCAAAACTGGGATATTGAAGTACGTTTTACTTTTTAAGAGGGCGAAACAGGAAGATGCAAGTTTAGAGGATATCGTTGCCACGTGCACTTTCCAGTTCACATGGCTGGCTGTCCAGAGTCAACCCTAGATATTTGATTGAGTCAACTTGTTCAAGCAAACAATCATCAACGTATATTTTTATGAGGTCTGCATCAAAGCGCTTATGTGAGGAACGGAAAAGAACGCACTTTGTTTTGGAACTGCTAAGTGTTAATTTATAAGCCAATTTGATAAGACGCAACAACTTATAATTTATTGCACTCACTACATCTTGCGCTGACTTTCCACCGACAATAATTGCAGTATCGTCCGCATACATTATAACACTGGATGATGTTAAATACATAGGAAGTTTATTAACGTACAGAGAAAATAGCAGCGGACCAAGGACCGAACCCCGGGGGATAAAGGGATTTCCAATTGGGACGACGGAACATCGGCAACAGAAACATACTGTTTGTGATTGACCAAGTAACTGAAAAAAAAAATTCTAGGGTGCATCTCTGAAACCCATATAATGTTCTAATTTTTTTTTCAAGAAAATCGAGTGCTTTAAAATCGAGTCAAACGCTTTCTGTAGGTCAAGAAATACCACACCAGCTATTTCACTGTCATGTAAAGATGAGTACACGTCTTGAGTTAGTGCCAATACAGCGGAAGACGTAGATCTATCTATTTGTTGCACATCCATGTTGGGCTGACGTTATAATGTTATTGTGTTCTAAGTATTTTTGGAGACGAATAGAGATAAGTTTTTCAAGAACAGTGCTAATAATACTCAAGACCAAAATGGGTCGGTAACTGCCAGGTTACCGGTGATACTCAACGGAACAGGACTCCCAGTAAAGGTGTGCTTTAGGGGGCGTAGTGTCTTCCTGGGGAACCGCGGCCGGGTGCAAGAACCCCGGTACCACAGGATATACACCTTAAAATATTAAATAATTAAAGAGGCGAAGTAACGTGGCCCGAAAACGCCAATAGTGTCCTTCAGTACACAAACGGTTATCCAATCATGATATCCCACCGGTTTTCTTGCCTGTAAGCCTTGATATCACGTTCACAAGTTCAGGGTAGCCAACTTCATCAATCGTAAAGGAGCATTCCATCGGATTGCCGCTTGCATCTCATTGCGTCGAACGGGCCTGGCTAGCTAGGTTCGAGCCTCAGAGTATAAATTAAATACTTGTACCTACGCTACTAGTATCAAGTGAGTCTGGAATAACGGAAGTTTAGAGGGTTTGCTATACGACATTATTAATGACCTCCAACATTTTTTAGCATTGCCTTGTGCTTGCTGCCCCTGGGAAGTACAACATTCTTTTTCTTTTTCTTATCATATCGACCACTTTGTTTCTAGCGAGTCGGAATTGCTGCGCGTATAATCATTCTGTTTGTGAAACTTCCATTTACGGTACCATGCACCTCGTTCTTTTACGGTGTTCTGTATACACTTTGTCATCCAATTGGGGGCACAGCGGTTAGTCTTACTGACGGCTGTAGTGGGTTGTGAAGCTGGAGATTAGAGACGATAAAGAACTAACAAAGTTGAAAAACTTGGCATGCACGTCTTCAGCTAGGATGCCATCGTAGTGCGCGTTTTGAAGTTCACTGCGCAACTGGGCATAATTGATGCTCGCGATCGTAGCAGGTCTCTTGTCGAGAGCGGCCTTATTAGTGCGAAGCAAAGCAAACACATGGGAATGGTCGCTCACACATTCATCATAAACCCCAGCCAAGACAGTCCATGTTACACAAAATATGGTCACCGATGTCTTTTGTGATTCTGGTAGGCACAGTCATCAGGTTATTAAAGCTAAACGACTACAGAAGTAAGGTGTAATCCATGTTTTGGCCGGATGAGATATCGATATTAAGTCACCAATAATTATTACAGGATGCTTATTGCTGGAGCTCAAAGCGTTTAGAATATTTTCCATTCTGTCAAGGAAGAGCGGTACACTAGAACTAGGAGGTCGTCGATTGATGACGCCTACAACTTCGCCAGATGTCAGTGTTGTAAAAAGGGATTCTGAAACATCTTCAACAGCCGATAAATCGTATCTAACGTAACACAGCACGGAAGACTTGATAAGAAGCGCTACGCCATCACGACGCGATGATGTAGCCATACGAGATGACAATACCCATGGCAAGAAATCTGCTCGCCGTTCTTCAACCCCGTTTCGCACAAAGCAATAACATCAAAACTAAACTGGCGCCTTCTCAGGAAAGTTAACAGCAAGAGAGAGAGAGAAGAAACTTTATTTAAGAGTCGTTCGTTGCGAACTCCACACTGGACGGAGGTGGTTCCCTGTTCACGGGAATCCATATGCTGCTCTCGCCGCCTGGCCCCTGGTGACCAGTAGTAGCTGATCCTCCAGGGCGGGGCTGGTCAGCAAGATCCTCCATCTCTCGTTAAAGGGTAGAGTGGGGTTGGTGGGGCGAGACTCGGGTAAGGGGGGCGGGTGCTCCGGGCTAAACTTACACTCTCCTATCATGTGCTGGAGAGTGCCTAGTTTTTTACAGATTGGGCAAGCTTCTTCGAATTGGTTTGGGAACATGCGGTTGAGTAGACGGGGGTGCGGGAAGGACTCTGTCTGGATTTGCCGGTATATAGTTTGCTGCTCCTTGGTGAGTGCTGCGTGGGGTGCTGGTAGCGTCCTCCTGTCGTGCCTGTAATAAGTGGTTATTTCCCTGTAGGTAAGCAATGGTTGGTTGTTTGCCTCTGCTGTGGACGTGGCCCGGTAAGTCAGTGCTCGGGCCTGCTGGTGGGCAAACTCGTTACCCTCCACCGCAGAATGGGCCGGTACCCACACTAGTTCTACGCTTTCCTTTGGAGGTTTTTTCTCCTTGAGCACTCGGAGGGCCAACCGGGACACCCAGCCGCACTGGAAGCTTCTGTAGGCTTGCTGGGAATCCGTGACCACCTTGGTCTTGTCCGGTAGAGTAAGGGCCAGAGCAATCGCCAGCTCCTCTGCCTCTTCAGTGCTCTGAACTACAGCGGATGCACACGTCAGCAGCTCTTTCGTGGTTGTCACCGTTGCTGTTGACCGGTTCGTACCGTCATTCATGGAGGCGTCCGTGAAGATAGCCCCTTCTTCTTTTGCCAGAAGCCTGTTGAGAGCACGAGCTCTTGCCTCCCGCCTGCCGCCATGGTACGCTGGGTTCATGTTCTTGGGGATGGGCTTGGATTTGATGGCTTCCAGCCATTCATCTGGCAGCTGGTCTCTGTCCTCAGATAGCGTCGCCTTCCAGCCGATTTTCTGCAAGATGCGTCTGCCCGCTTTTGTTTGGCTCAGCCTTTGTTTCTGATTGGCGAGATGGGCCTCAATGAGCTCGTCGACCGAGTTATGCAAGCCCATTTCCAAGAGTCTGCATGTAGACGCGCTCATAGGAACTCCAATAGCTTGCTTGACGGCTTTGCGGATGATGACGTCCAGCACCTGCGTGTTCGCTTTGTTCAGGAGGAGGTAAGGTGCTACATATGTTATTCTGGTTACCACAAAGGCTTGGACGAGCCTAAGTGTGTCCCTCTCCTTGAGACCTCGGTTTCTTGACACCACCCGTCGGAGCATATGAAGGATTTGTTCCGACGTGCGCTTTAGTTTCGCAACGGGTATGGATGCCCTGTTGTCGGCCTGGATGACTAATCCGAGAATTTTTGTGCTGGGGCGTGGGAGGATGTCTTCGCCCTCTAGGCTGACTTTTATGTCCTCTTTTTGTTTCTTAGGCGCCCTTGGCCGGATGATCACCAGTGCTGATTTAGATGGGGAGCATCTAAGGCCACACCCTTTGGCGAATTTGTCCACAACATCTGCGGCTGCCTGCAGCGTGTCTTGGATCCATCCTAAAGAGCCTGCTTTCGTCGTCCAGAGCGAGATATCGTCGGCATATAGCGCATGCCCCAATCCTTCGATCGCTCCGAGCGCCTTTGGCAGGCCCAGGAGCGCCATGTTGAACAAAAGGGGTGACAAGACGGATCCCTGGGGGGTCCCCTGGCTACCCAGTTTTCACAGGAGGGGATACTTCTTCCCCCACTTTGATTCTCGCCTGGCGGTCAGTCAAGAAGTCCCGTACATAATTGTAAACCCGTTCTCCGCATCCGGTGCCCTGGAGGTTCGATAGGACGCTGGCGTGAGAGACGTTATCAAATGCGCCCTTGAGGTCCAAGCGCCAAAATGGCTCTGGGCGAATGTCTCGTGGCCTGCTTCATGACCTCCTCTTTTATTTGTAGCAACACGTCCTGCGTTCCGAGGCGCTTTCGGAATCCAAACATGGTATCGTTATCACTCTCCCGCAGACTTCGAATATTACAGTGAAAGATTGAAAAATATAAGGAGTAAAAAATAGAGTAAAAAAACCCGGGTCATCTCCACTAACGTAAAACCTTGGGAGGGGCGAAGCATGCAGTGTATTCAAAGATTGTAACCTTGGTATTCTGAATCCGTCCTCCACTCGACCTTCCAGTGGAGGAGATCCTTGAAATCCCTTTTCTTATGCATAAGCATTGCGGAATCCTCCCCTCAGCCTAATGGAGGGAGCACATGTAGTGGAGGAGGGGCTCAGAATACCGCCCTAAGTCTCTCTCTTGCCGCATGGCGCGCGCTGATTGGGCGCTCGAGAAGCGCCTGTGGGAGGAGCAATCGCGTGCTTGCTGAGGCGGTGGCGCCCTCTCTTGCGTTTAACCTGATTTAAGCAATTCAATGAGAGACAGAATGACCGTAAGTTATCTTCGTGTCACACGCCGCAGCATGCTAAGAAGTATGCGAATAAGTATGCGCGAGGCGTTGGAAAACGAGTGTCCCGGTGCTGTAATAATAATAGTAATAATAATAATAATAATATAATAATAATGATAATAATAATAATAATAATAATAATAATAATAATAATAATAATAATAATAATAATCATTATTTCGCGGAACGGAATTTCTCTGGATGGCCCGCACGGCTAGACCGAAAGGCTGAAAGCCGTTACGCAGGTGGGCCGCTATCCTTGCCACCCCAGGCCGGGGATGCCGGAGCAAATGTTTTTTTCTTCCTTTTTAACACATACACAAAAACACGCACACACTCACACCGCGCACGTTATGCCACTGCGGTTGCGGTGTTTTGCTGGGTGACACAGGGCTGTTCACTCAGTCCGGCCTTGGAGAAGTTTGTCCGGAGGGGGGCAGAGAGGAAGCTCCGATGCCAGATAACGCCCAGCTTCTCAGCTGTGGATAGGCGTCAGAGCTGCGCCCAGGCTCGAGAGGCTCAGTGCTAGCGGGTGAGCGGCCTCAAGTCGGGGATCAGGATCAGGAGCCGGAGGCCGCGGGGAGCAGCGGCCTCAAGTCGAGGACCAGGAGCAGCAGCAGGAGCAGGAGTCGGAGGTCAGGAGCTTTCCACGCCTGCCTCAATGGTGGTAGAGCGCTTACGAGACGAGTGTTTTACCACTCGACCATCGCCGTCGGTGTAGTACCGTGACTACAGGAGATGATGACAGGCGACGCCGACTGCCCAAGCCGCTTAGGTGCAATCCCGCCATCTCCACGAAGTGAATGATGATGAGAGGGGCGAAGCTAAAATGCTTATCGGTAAAACCGTGAAACATTCGCCAGCAAATTATAAAGACTCCACACGTCAAGCTTACCACCGCTCCGTTAACAAGCCCGTCGACGACGTCGTTGTTTGTGGTGATTATGTAGGGCTTGTTTAGGACGATGAGAATCTCCATTGGTAAGTTGGCGAATTCGGTGTGTGACATTTTAGCCACCTTGGACGTCGCCTTCTGCAGACCGTCTTGTGTCGCGTACCCCCGGTACGTGTTGTTATTGTTGTTCCTTTTTTTTTTTTTTGTGGCGCATACCCACTTGGGGGATTGGCCAGGATCGGGAGATATATTGGGGCTAATGTGCCCGATTTAGGAGACTAAATTTTGGAGAAAAAAAATTGTTGATCAGAATAATTGCACAACAAATACAGGAATTTGTAGAATGATAGTGTGCACTATGCAGAAATTTGCAAGAAAAGGCTATGCGGTATTTTGCAATAGGCTCTTATTTCGTCTGTGTACAAGAAGAGCGGCTAACAGGGTAGAGAGAGAGAGAGAGATGAAACGTTTATTAGGAAAAAAGGAGGTGTGGCGATTGTCTTAGGGGTGGTGCCCTCCTTCCAGGGCCCCAGACTCTTCTGCTCCTCTCCGGGCTCGAAGAATTAAGTCCTTATGAATCCCGGAGTCGGAGCTGGCCAGAGCTGCCTCCCATAGCGCGACCGTATTTGTGGGGTTGTTTCCTGAAGGCCAGATGATAGGGCAGGCCCATGTTGCGTGAAATAAGTTGGAAGGGTTTCCGCATTTATTGCATGCGTCTGTGTGTGTTTGAGGGAACATTTTGGATAGCCGGGATTTGTTAGGATAAGTGTTCGTCTGGATTTGCCTCGGCGTTTGAGCTTCTGCGCCAGAGAGGTTCTTGTCCGGGTTGGGGAAAAGGGCTCGTTCACCTCTTTGGACAGTGAGGCGTTCGCCAAAGCCACTTGGGAGGGGCTGCAGAAGGCTAGGACTGTTAGCCGCGCGGTTTGTAAGATCGCGCGCAGCTTGATCGGCCCTCTCGTTTTCCTCCAGCTCCTCGTGTCCTGGAGTCCAGGCTATGCGGTGGAATTGATTCGACATTTTTGGCTCTAATTTTTTAAGTCGCTTGTGAATTCTTCCATTCATAAGGTTTTGCATAGCCTTTTTGGAATCTGTGACTATTTGGAGGCTTTGGTTCTTATGCTGCCCATACCTTATTTGCCAGGAGGAGAGCACCAGTTTCGGCTTCGTCGGCAGTGGTATCTTTTAGAGTGAGGCAATCCTTGGTGGCTCCTTCGTGATCGATTATAACTATGGAGGCATTTTTCCCGCTGTAGAAAGCAGCGTCGGTGTAGATGACATTTTTTTTTTGTTTTCAAGTTGTTTCCGTAGGAAGGCTACTCGTGCTAGTCTCTGAGACGTAGGTGTGGACGGCCGTAACCAAATTCCTGTGGGGAAACCCAAGCGAAATGGCACCGAACGACAGTAAGACCGGCATTGAAAGGGTAAGTCCAAAATGGTGAATTGGCTCCACGAGGTATTTTCTTCTCATTTAAGAGAAGCCGCGGCAATGTAAGAAAAAATGCTCTAGGGGTTCGGGTTCATCACAATGAGCACAATGACGAGAGGAGGTGAGCCCAGCGCGGTGCATGTAGAAGTTGAGCTGCGGAACTCTACAACGTAAGCTAGTTAAAGTAACCTCGCATTGGCGAGATTCGCAACATCGGGAGTCCCACGAATATGCCAAATGGGCGTAATCATCGAGGGAGGTGATGGCATCCTCCTGCATCCTCGCCAGATGTTGATGCCGTCGGATCCGTGCTCCGGCCAGTATGGAGGGAAATGGACAGACGTCGATCGGAGGGCCGTCTAGTGCTGACCTCGCTAAAGAGTCTGCTTCTTCATTCAGATATAAACCATTATGCCCAGGCACCCATATTAAGCGGATTTCTCTTAAGTGGGAAGGAACTAAAAAACCAAATGTGCGAAGAAGAGCAGAATTTTTGGGGGATATCAAAGCGGAGCAAACAGCTAATGAATCAGACACAATTATGACATTTAATACCTGGGGAGGTACGTTTTTTAATGCTATTACTATTACCATAAACTCAGCATAGAATATTGGGGTCAAGTCCGGTAGGCGAATCGAAAGCGACCAGTTGAGTTGTGGACTGAAAATCCCCACACCCGCTCTCTCCTCAAGTTGGGACGCATCAGTCGCTACAACCACGTATGTATCCAAGCTAGACAGATAGTCGTTCAACAAACCGGTTAGTAGACGTGTAGGTAGCCTTTTCGCATTGTTAGGAAAAATGTTATTAAAGGTTAGGGGAACAGGAGGAGCTTCCCAGGACATCTGCATAACGGACGGAATGTTAATATTAAGAGGTGAAAGTAATGTCTGGGCATACACACATTGAGGGCGGTATTGGTGGGGCCACCACGAGTTAAAGAATAAAGCCGGTCGAGCCACCATCAGCGACAAATCTCTGCTGAGGGGCGATTCGAAAATCCTAAGCATCGTCAGAGCAGTTAAAAGCTTAAACCGAGACTCTAGTGCAGGCAGCCGGGACTCTAAGTACAGGATGTTATTAGCTGTGTATTTCGGAAGGCCGAGACACAATCTCAGGGCACGTCGCTCTAGCAGTATAAGCGGATTGAGTTTGTACATTGGAGATCCTGAAAAGAGAGCACAGCCACATTCTAAAATAGGGCGCACGTACCCGCGGTAAATGAATATTAAGGTGTCTCTTCTCATCCCAAAATTCCGGTTGCTAATTCTTCGCAACAGGCCAAGTGCCCGTTCCCCCTTCGTCGTAATGTGCTTTATATGATGCCGCCAATCAAGCTTACTCTCATAAATAATACCCAAGTATTTTAGAGTTGTCACTTGCGGAATAAAATCCTCCCGGCATCTAAGGCAGAGGGTAACAGGCACTGATACGGGGAATACCAGGTCCGCGCACTTGGCAACGTTCATCGACAAATTCAGATTTGACAGCCACCTTTCCAGAGAATCCAAATAATTTGTGACGCCTGATAAAGCTCATGTATGTCCCGTGCTGCTGCGAAAAAGGCTATATCGTCCGCATAAACGTAACCGCAGACTTCATTGCTGGTAGGAATGGATCTCATCAGTATGTTAAACAAAACCGGAGAAAGCACTGACCCTTGCGGAACGCCCCTTGTCTGATGTAGTGTGGAAGTCTTAAAACCATTTTTCGAGCAAAAGAACTTCCGGCCAGATAGAAACTGCTGAATCCATGAAATAATGTAATTGGGTATCCCGAATTCTTTAAGTTTAGCTATAAGGACGCTGTATTCTACACTGTCGTATGCTTTCGCAATGTCCAGTGTGACAAGCGTGCAGATTAGTTTGTTTCTACGGGCAAACTGGATACGACTCTCCAGGTCCACATGGGCGGACCAAATGGAGCAGCCTGGACGGAAGCCAATCTGATGTGCACTCAGTAAATTTTCCCTAGATAGGAATCGAAGTAAACGGCCGTATACAATTCTTTCGATCAATTTGACTAAGTTACCGGTCAAAGCAATTGGGCGAATGTTGTCTGGGAGAAGGCCAAGACTGGGATTTTTTAGTAGGGGTACAATTTTTGCAATTTTCCAATCTTCGGGCACCCATGCTTTCTCCAGTGACGTGTTGATAATGTTTAATAGACCGTGAGGAGATTCCTCAAAGAGAAGTTTTATCGCTGTAGTCGAGATGCCATCGGGTCCCGGGGAAGCTGGCGGGAGGCGCATAACTATATCCGCCTTGAGCTCGCAGGTGACGAACGACAACCTCTTCTTCCTCTCCTCCTTGTTGGGTAGCAACGAACGCGTTGAACGTTTTGACCTCTTCGGCCAATCTTTGGTCGGCCAATCCCTAGGAGGATCCTGCCACAATCATCATTAATGTGCCGGATACAGCAGCAACTATAGGGACGGGACAGGGCCCGAGCAAGAGGAGCTTCGCCCCTAAAAAAGACTATCAGCATTAATTTCGCTAAGGTGGAAGTAAGTGGTAGCGCTCAAGCGGGGAGAGCGCCGCTTGGCTACAACGTAAGAACGGCAACGGAAGTTGCCGCTGTGCCTCATCACCGCTGCCGGATGTATACTCTGCGCGGCGCAAGTAGTGCGTTACTGGGAGTGTTTTAAAGATGACACGAGCCGTTTCCGTGATTGCTGTGGCTTAATATGCTTAAAAACTGCTGCAGAAACGACAAAGAAACTACGTGAGAAGAGCCAGACGACTACGCATTCATCGCAATCTCCTTTCAAAACGCGCGCGCCCGTTGACATCCGGGTTCATCGCTTACCTTTACAAACAGCATCACCTTTGGGGCGCTGGAAATTTATGCCGTCAGTAAGCATTTTCCTCCACCGAAACTGACGGGAGCGTTAAAATCCTTGGCTCTCAGACTGTTTTGGAGCGGTTTGGCGCAATTTTTGCGATTTTCAAGCTTTTGGAGCAGCCCGGCGCAGGAAAACACATTTGTATCAGAACTGCGCAATATGCCCAGCTGTCTCACCCCTGACTCCGTGTATTATAACGCCTCGAGATTCGCGATCGCTGCGCCGCCTGCCGCCGCTTCTCCGCGGCGTTTGCGGGATTAGCGCTGCGTGGCTGATAGGTGGTCATGCAGTGTTTTGGTTCTCTTTCGCTTCTCTTTGCCTTTCCGCGCACTAAACAACTTGTTATGGTGACATCTGTATGCTAACTGCACGTTTAGGACACTTAAAAAAAACAGCTGCGTCTTGGTAGAGCGCTCTAACGCCAACAAGAGCTACCCGGGGAGGCGGTTCTGCGCGCTCCTTGGCCGCCCTTGCGGGCGTCGGCGACGGCAGCAGCATATCACCGCTTGTCACCTTCGAACACGTCAGCACATGTGAATTCTATTTATTGTCGCCTCGTTTAGACCTGATATTGGCACTGTAAGAGGTTAGTTCGTTTTTCAGCGCAGACAACAAATACGGCTTTGCTTATAATATGTACGTCGTAGAAAAGTATGTTTCGGGGATGTGATAACTCAATAGCTGACAAAAACTTGTGCCTTTTATGGGAATATAAGCCACGCGAAAATGTTAAGTACACTCAAAGGCTGTGAATTGTCAGATGTGCCGTGCACTCATGCCTTATAGTAAGAACCATGGTATATGTTAATGAAACCACGGGAAAATTAATGGTCTGCAAGTCAGGAATAAATAGAATAGTCGTACGGGAATGAAAAAAACCGAGTGCAGCCTCTGAAATGCTAAACACGTTTGTTTGAGCAAGGTAGTATTCACCAGACCAACTAAATGCGAAATGAACTATTTCGCTAGACATGGGGCAGGGGAGGGGGGGGGGGGTGAGGGAGGAGGACGCTCAACTATCGTTGTTTACAAATGCGGAGCGAAATCAACGAATGAACGTTTTAGTAATCACACACACAAGCTGCGTGTTCACTTTTCGTTTGTTTTTCGCCTTCAACGAACGGCTCATCACTCGGCGGACGCATTTTTTGAAGAATACAGGGTAGGCAGTTCACAAGCGATACGAGGTGTCGTTGGAAGAGTTGATTGATTGATTGCAGGGTTTAACGCGCCGACGCAATTGTTAACGGAGACGATGAGGCACGCCGTAGTGGAGGGCTCCGGATTAATCTTGACCACCTGGAGATCTTTAACGTGCGCCGAAATCTCGTACACACGGGCTCGTTGGAAGAGTGTCGTATCTGATAAGGGTCTCTGATTTCGGTTTATGCGAGATTCTGCAGTCTCCCTGTGTCATATGACGATGTTTCGAAGAAGAGTTTGGTCACGGACGCAGATTACTCTATAAGCCCATCTTCGCGCTTCTCGTGGAGGGTAAATGTAACAGATAAATCTTTGCGAGCGCTCACCTCGAGACAAGACGACACAGCATTAAATTTGTCGTCGTGTGCTGACTCCGGAGTGTAATTTGGCATTATCCATCGTACTTCTTTGGTACAATGTTTGTGAAATGTATGCCGCATTGGCTTGTTCATGGTACTGATCAATATCTGATATGTGATATTGGCAGGCGTAACTTGCGTGCTTTCAGGTATGAGTGCCCCGTTGGATTTTGTAAGTGCACAAAGTCGATTTACATCATAGTGTGTATGGCCGCAACATGACCATCGGAGGAAACACTGCTTACGGAGACACTGCCACTAAATTTCAGGGCAGCGGAATTTCAATCAGCTGCATGCAAATGCTGGCTTCGGGACGCCGGCCTGTGACACACGCCCGGCGCTCATATAGATCTTACTAAGATCGCGTCATAAACGTTTATACTCTCGTGAACACACCACGCTTGCAAACATTGTGCCTGCTCCACGTTATTCGGTATTTCGAACGCGGACAAACGGTAAATCGCTGTCTTGAACGAGCCCCAAAAGCAACGGCGACAGGGGGGAGCGGGCCGGGGACTCCCGCGCCTGCTTTCGAAACGGGCCGCTAGGGGGATTTCAGTGGCGCCCCTACAGGCCGCGCTCGAGGCGGCCTCCGCGATCGACTGCCGGCAGCGCGCCGTTGCGGATGCCGTGCCTTGCCCATTGGGCCATGATATTTTGGTATAAGACATAGTAAATTTAGGGTTGTTCGTTTTCGGGTTTTATATATTTTTAAAAGCGGGGGTAAAAATCTGGTACTATTTTTCAAACTCATAGTCGTGGACAAAACGTTTTTTAAATGCGGAGCATTTCTTGGGCTCGCCTGGTCCTCCGTCGTTGATGGCGGCGCCGTCCACACGCTCACTGCGCATGCGCAACTCTTCTCCTTACACCCACAGCTCCGCGATACTACACTATAAAAAAAAATTAGTTAGGCGGCGCCCGTTTCGATCCCACGACTCTCTGGCCGCAACGGGAGGTACGCGGTGCTCTTCCCACAACGCTACAAATCCGGGACAGGAGCAAGTGCTACGAACGCGCCTTATGTCCTTGACTCATTCAAACTACGTCAAGAAGCTACTGATACAACGAAGGTACGCGAAGCTGAACGTCAACGGAAACGACGAACTGAAAACTTTAGAGGGGGATGCTGAATTTCCCGTGGGAAAGCTGTGGCGGGAAGCGCCACGCGCCTTGCAGCTCAACCAGCCCCGTCCGCAGCGCCTCTGATGCTGATTGTGGCAGGATGCCCTAGGGATTGGCCAACCAAAGAATCCATCACGAGATAGGTTCGCGTTCAACCACCTTCGTCATATTCCCGTAGGGGAACCGCCGAAGAAGAAGAAGAACGAGAAAACAAGTCTGCGAAGAGGAGGGCGTGTACATTGCTCTCAGCCGGAGCACCAATGTCAACAACCTTTACCTCACCAAAGCTGACGGAGACTACCGATTCTACCACAGAGACAACATCGACAAGAACATGATGGACGAGTTTCGGCGCCTCGAGAACCACCGCCTACTCACCGTAACACAACAGCACTTGCGTGCCTTTGCCACCGGTGTGGACCCGGACGCGGAATTCCCTCTGGCGCTAGTAAAAACCAGACCACTCAACATAACGGCAACACAATGGAACCACACGGAACCGCCACGATGCTTCGCATCCTCATCAGGGTTCCCCACGGGAAGATGGTGTAATTTTTTTTTTGTGTGTGTGAAAACCATTCCGGATTTGGGGTTTTTTCGGATTAGAGCTTCTTAGCTCTAATGCGTTATAAATTGTTTGTTTCAAGCTGGTAATCGAAGGCGGGGGGGGGGGGGGCATCAGAGTTTTCTATATAGCAATTACTCTCCGAAGTTTGTCATTTGTTTGAAAATGAATCAGTAAGGATGACAGTAAAGAGAACTGATAGCTTCTAATAAATCAAACATTTTATTTACAAAGAGCTGGTCACAGATTTTTTACACATCCTTGTTTACGTACACTATCACCTGCATGCGCAACATGTCGGTCTTCATTAGAGGACTATCTGATCGTTGAACGTATCTCAACTGGGAGAAAGTTCTCTCGACAACACAGCTTCCATTAGCTAGGCACAACAATGTCTCCAGCATTTGCCAGACTTGGGCAGCGAGCGGCAGAGTCATGTCAATACCCAATGAGTTCGGAAGCTGTGTTTGTGTGGTTTGCTTCCAGCAAGGACTGGTTGAGGACGGCGGACCGTCAGCGCACGATTGTGCGTGCAGATCGCTACATTTAAAAGGCCCATTCTGGGAGAAATCGGCTTTAACCCGATTCGTAAAAATCGGGTAAAATCGGGTTTTACCCGAAAACGAACAACTCTAACTATATTGCCCTAAAAACATCTCACCAACAACGCATTTGTGTTAAAAGTAGAGCAGACTTTACGGGGGCTTACATGCAGAACAACATAAGCCTTACGACACTTCCCACTTGGGAATTTCTGCAAATTCTTTATATTTAAACTTTTTTTAGAGAGGCTGATTTCCTTTCCCTTATCTTCCCGCTCCCATTCTAAGCCAACGTGGCCTCCTGCTCAATAAAACATTTCACCCACTTAGGGATCAACGGACGCACGCTGAAAAGAAAACATTTCCAGTTCTGCAATCGATTCCTCCGGAGTGATAATAATGCCCCCTTCCTTGCGATGCTCTTGTAATGCCATGATTTGAAGCGCAACAAAAACACACGGACGAAGAACAGTGTAGACGGGACAGGCGCCACAGACAGGTCCGTGTGTTTTTGTTGCGCTTCAAATCATGGCTTCTATTCACCAACTAGCCCAGCAAGAAGTTCTTCTCAGATACAGCTCTTGGAATGGCGAACAGTCAACTGAGTAAGCTTCAATTTCATGCGCGAACGGTTGAAAGCTGTTCATGAAAAGGACAAAAAAAAAAATCCCTCACAATTGTGAATGAATGAGAAGTTTTCATTTGTTACGGGATGACTCTGTGGCTTCGTCGGGGAAAAGGGGTTCAGAAAGGAACACACGCACATGCATATATATACGCGCAAATGCGCAATCATATCAGGAGATCTAATTGCGCTCGCCTCGTTTGAGAGCGCCCAACCTGAGGAAGAACGGGGTGTTGAAGGCGCGGGTGTTGTTCTCGAGAGAGAGAGAGAGAGAGAGAGAGAGAGAGAACAATCTTTAATGAGTCAGGCGATGTCAGCCGAGCTAAACCGCCTGGCTTGCTACGCCAGATGAATGCTGTGACAATGATGATTATAATGATGAAGAGGAACACATGATTTGAACTATTTACAAAGTCTGATCAAGGCTTGTAGCTTTTAGATAGGCCAGTAAAGCTTTTGTGGCACGAAAGGCACGAGGGTGGTCCATCGGCCTATAGGGTGGGGATACGCGGCTGCAAGTATTGGACGCACTGCTGTCGGCAGCCCATGACCCGCAGGTGGAGTGTACTAGAAGAGTCCTTCTAGTACACTCTACCGCAGGGTTGGTGGGCTCGCCATTGAGCCTAAGCGAGCACGTTTGTCGACGCAGCCCCATCACGCAGCCCACCACGTGTCTCCTCGCAAACCTCGTTTACTGTTCACAGGTCAGTCAAATTTGATTGGATTGACTTGATTGTGGAGTTAACGGACGCCGACTGCACGCAGGCGATGAGAGCCGCCCGTAGTGGAGGGCTCCGGATTAATTTTTTACCACCTGGGGATCTTTATCGTGCGCCGAAATCTCGTACCCCACGGGCGTTTTGCTTTTCGCCTCCCATCCAGAAAAGCGGCCGGCCCGGCCGGGAATCGAACCCGGCGACCTTTGTGCTCAGCCAGCGCAACGCCTTAGCCACTGAGCCACCGCGGCGGGTGGTCAGTCAAATTTGCTCTGGGCTGGGCTGGTGCTCATACTCGTGTGTGCGTGTGCGTGCGTGCGTGCGTGTCTGTCTGTCTGTCTGTCTGTCTGTATGTATGTCTGTCCTGAATGTATGCTGATTGGGGTAGTGTCACTAAAACCTTATTTAGTGACTCTAGATTGGGGTAACCACAGCCAGCCTGGTTCTGTGTATGGTAGTATCCCGGGGTAGCGGCCGTAACCAGAGTTCAGGGTTCTGTCAGTACGCTCGGCTTCATGATCCTGCCGATGACACTTTTTGGAGCGAGACTGGAAATCGAAGTAGCGGCCTGGTGGCCTGGGTGCATCTGAGGATAGGTTTTCGGTGAGAGTGAAGAGTCTTCTGCCCGCTGTTGTGTTTTGCCGTCTTAGTCCGTGGCCCTCATTTTGCGCCTTGTCAAGGGCTTCGAGGGGTGGGAGTCTAGAGCACCGGTAAATTATTAGGTCCTCGTGTGTCACGGCAAGCCCATTATTGCACGGAGACGTTCGAGATGAAGGACCGCTAGTTGTGCGTAGTCTGGTTCAGAACGAAGCAAGCTGCTGCGTAATTCACCTAGGAAGTGAGGGTTGCCACGCATATAGTCTTGACCTGTGGCGTAGCCAAGAATATTTCTTTCAGGTGTGGTGTGGGGGGAGGGCTCGACCAAGAAAGGGACAGGGGCGGTAGAAGGCAAGCCCTGGTATTCTGAGTCCTCCCTCCACTCGAGCCTCCAGGTAGAGGAGATCCTTGAAATCGATTTTCCCCGTGCATAAGCATTGCGGAATCCTCCCCTCTGCCGAGTGGAGGGAGCAAATGGAGTGGAGGAGGGACTCGGAGTACGGCCCAAGGCTTCTTGTGCGTTGTTTTTCAAGCGAAGCTTGAAATAACTGGCTTGAACTTGGCGATGTGTGTATGCTTTAAACGCTAACAGTATAGCCTACCTTAAGGAGATTATATTATGATGATGATGACCTGAATTCACGTTCGCAGGTCTATGGTAGTTCAAGGGTGATTCGCTCGGCCAAAGTGCAGGCGGTTATGCGGGCACGCACTCGTGAGCGTAATCGGGAGCGCGCTCGGGAGCGGCGTGCGCACCCCGAAGTTCGTCAGGCGTAAGTGGAGCTAGGCCAACAAGCGACGAAGGCACCAGTTGTCGTTGTGCATTGCGTCCGAACGGATTCACGTGTTTTACATTTTCCCTTAGGAAAGGGACGAATAATTTTTCTATACAGCTATGTAGTACAGTAGAGCACGATTTGAAGGTTATCGCGCGAGCATCGATGATGATGACGATGACTGGAGGCCCTCCCTTTGTAGCGGGACGCAGGTTGTCAGCAACCGACTTGCCTGTGTTATTCCACTTATTTGCCCTATCTTTAACTAACCTAATAGATTTGCCTCCCCCCCAGTTTTAAACTCCCATCACGCCCTCCCTTCCCCCCTTCCTGCCCTTGCACTTGTGTTTGCCTCCCGCCGCTGTTCTGAATTCTCATCCATATGATTACCCCCCCCCCCCCCGCGTGCCCATTTCTTCCCTACTTTTCCTCCACCATTCCAGCCACCCCTTCCTGAAGTTTAGGCTCCCCTCACACCAAATCCCAAATCCTCCGTCAACGCCGTTTCCCCATCGCCCCGCGGCGGTCGTATCTCTCTGCATTTCCTGACAATATTATCTACGGTTTCCCGGTCCCTGCAGCAGCATACACAGGTTGCCTGTAGTTAGCCGTGTATGCCCGTGTTCTCAGACACACCTCCCGTGCTTCAAAGGGCAATGCACTGCCTCGCGTATTGACATAGAAACCTTCCTTCCTAATTTCCAGTTTCTCTGTCCTATAAGTCTTCAGGGTTTTCTTTTTTTGCTTCCATTCTATGTGCCCAATTTGTCGTCTCTGCTGTCTTTACCTGCCTTTTAGCTGTTGCGTATACCCCACTTTACCCTACAGACCTTCCGTACCGTTTGTTGAATGCGCTGCTGAGCACGAGGTCGCGGGTTCGATTCCCGGCCGCGGCGGCCGCTTTTCTGATGGAGGCGAAAAGCAAAAACGCCCGTGTGTACGAGATTTCGGCGCACGTTAAAGATCCCCAGGTGGTCAAAATTAATCCGGAGCTCTCCACTACGGCGCGCCTCATCGCCTGCGTTGCGTCGGCGCGTTAAACAATCAATCAATACCGTTTGTTGAGCTGTCTGGTCCTCCATCGCACCACCGCGTGTCCATCATGCTCCTCACATACAGGTACTTAAACACTCTCGCGGCCCTTCTTAACACGAAAGTGTTTTATGCCCGGGTACACCAAGATTTCGCCGGCGTCATATCCGTCACGACATGACATCGCCAGAAAAAGTTCCAATGACGCGGTGGCGCCCGGATTCGAGCCACGAACTCCTCGCCGCAACGGGAGGTACACAGCGCTCTGCCGAATGCGCTATGGATTCAAGCGCAAGTAGTCTAAAACGCGCCTTATATCTTTCCCACAGATGGTGCTGCCGTCTAGGAGAGGCGAAGCGAAGTAGTTCATTATGACGCTAATGAGCGCCGACAGTTGGCGCCTCGATGCCAGCGTCTTCGGGTACGCGGGACGCTTTCTGTTTCGGTTCCTTTTCGTTCGCGCGGTTTTCAAAGGGCTGTGGTTTCAGTCCGATTTACGCAATGTTCCAGCGCGTGCAATCCAGTGTCTAGTACGTTGACGCGTCTAACGGTGCCATACCGACGTAATATAAATAGCGATGTGCAAGTTCATATGGATGCATGCGCACACTAAACATTTCAATGCTCCTGTGAAGGCACGTTTCACTTTCGTGTTTTACCGATTCCTATGAAAGAGACATCAACCACATTTTTTTTTTCGTTCTTCAGTGTCACGAAGTCTCTCCTCAAATTTTGTCTTGATCTTCACCTTCCTTGCCTCAAAGGACGACCAGCCCACATTCCCCTGTACCACTTCGTTCGTAGTTTTGCTATGGGCCCCCAGGGCCAGCCCGCCTACCGCCCTATGATTTACCTCCAGGCTCGCTTTGGTCTCGAACGGCTAAGCGTGTCAGGGGCCTAGCTGTTTGGAACCATGTAAATCAAGGTTGCGCACTCCCCTCTCCATTGTTGGCTGTTTAATGATACAACAATGCCTCCCCTTTCTGCTTTACATTTGTTGTGATCAAATACAGACTTGGTTGCCTTTTATCTACGCCAATGATAGAGGAATTGGCAGAAAAGATCTGCTAAAGCTGATGTTTCGCCTGCTTCATTTGAAGGAGTTGCGCTCCCGCGATATAACCTTCAAATAGCACTCGGCTGTACTTGCGGCACATTCGCGTATTATGACAGCGAAGCAAGCGAACGTGGGTCTTCGCGTCCTTAATTATTCGCCTTTTTGTTACTTTTATTGCATTTATTGCACTGCTGTTGAGTGTTGGCCTTCTTGCACGCTTCTTAAATTTCATTCTATTTCTAGCTGTTTAGTCGAAAAGCGTTGGTTTTAGTAAAATTGCAGTTAGGCAAATACAGGATGCTGATTCTAACCGAGAGGGTGGCGAAGAAATCAGTGTAATAGTGCCAAAAAAGACAAAGCTCCGCAATAAAGAGAATTGTACAATTTTGTTGATGTGCAGCCAATAAAAGATGGGCAGAAAGCAATGCTTTTCATACAGCAGATTTTATTGAACTGCATAGTCAGTGAAAGGCGACGTCGGTATGCAAATAAAAGTATTGTAACGGGCTCGTTCCCTTGGCTCCTCGCTACTTTAACTATAAACTGAACCAGTGGCCAACCCCTCTCTGCAGGTACACGCCCTCTGGGATATATGGAGGAAGAAGATGAAGACGCTCATCTTCTTCCTCCATCCCAGAGGGCGTGCTGTTCCTGAGACATCGCAGCTGCCTTACCTGCCATTACTATCCCGATTTTGAGCACATCCCCTTCGAGTATTACTATCCCGTTTTGAGTACATACTACTTTTGAGTACATCCCCTTCGTTGCCACGTCACATCTTGAGGTGAACCTGTCACTTCCCGTCTCCTTACTGCTCGCCAGGCCAGTTTGAGACAATACGGAGCTTCGGAGTGGCCGTCCCATCCACAGCTACATGATGCCGCCCACCAGTGAGCCTGGATCCACTCCGCCACTATAGTCATCGTTTCACACCCCCGCGATCCCAGTGATTTTCCAGGCACTGATAACGTCGACACTGATGAATGGCTCAGCATGTATGAACGCGTCAGTGCCCACAACCGATGGGATGAAACAATAATGCCGGAAAATGTTCTATACCACCTGAAAAGGGCGACAAGGGTTGGTTCCTAGCCAACGAAGCGAGGCTAACGAGCTGGGACATCTTCAAAAAGGAGTTCCGCGACTTCTTCAGTGAGTCCCTTGGGCGCCAGCTAGCTTCAAAGAAAGAACTCGATTGCCTCGCGCGCGTCACAATATCAAGGATTGATAGTTGGCTGAACAAAATAGTCATATGCTGTGTCATGCTGTTGCACTTTGTACCATATAAAGACAATAAAGGGCAAAATATAGGGTTTAAGGCCGCACCACATACATGTGTACGTGAGGCTTTTCCTGCTGTTTCACCGTTTCTCGGCCGTGCTGTTCCGTTAGCGAAGTAGCACGAACGCCTCGATCGGCTCGCGGCGGGTTCCCGGCGGGACTCGGCAGCAGGTGCTATTCGGAGCCCGGCGACGTCCGCGCGTCGCCCTGATGTATGTTTACATGTACAGCATCTGGAGCCGCCACAGGGATCAAACGTTGGCTTAGGCGGCTTCAGGCGGTTCTTCAGGCTATTTCAACCTCATGCAAACCTGGCAATAAAAATTTCGAAGGGTAGGGGGTAGAGGGGGACACGTGTGGTCTTGACGGTGCGTGTGCCGGCTTCACCAAAGTGGTTGACTATGCGGCGGATTATAGGTGAAGGTGCCGGCTTGAGCTGACGGATGCATTCCTTCAGTCCACCAAGCTCACTGAAGGGATGATCCTAGCCCGCTGTACTCCTGGTCGCGTGATGGCCTTGCCGGCCAGTGTAAGGCTGATATTGGATGTTAGTCTGTTCCGGTGATGGTTTCATGGCAGCGGAATGTGGTCGATCGACTCAATGATCCATGGAGGTTTGCTTCATGATGCCATGTACCTCGGCTGTGGCTAGGCAGGTTAGGTTTGTGCCTTTGGGCTTACCCTCAGCGCGATGTCATTCGTGTAGAATAACAAACCCAGGTCTTGAATGTTCCGTAGTTATACTACCAGCCCTCGCATCACTATGATGAAGAGGACTGGCGACAAGGTGGCACCATGCGGCACTCCCCTGTCATTTGAAAACGTTTCTGGCTGATCTGAGCAGGATTTGATCTCAAACGTCAGGATCGTTTGATCGCCAGGAACGATCACACGAAGTTTAGTATTCGTGTGCCAACTCCAGTCCCTTCGAGAGCCGTCAGTATGGCCGACGTGTCAAATGCATTTTGTAGAAACAGCGTGCCACCTTACGAACCGTGATGTAGTGCGATCTTTGTTACGAGTCAGCTGTCGTGTTTCCTATACGGGCACCACAGACTGCAGCTAAGAGCTAGCACTCATGCCTTGACTGACAGGAAAAGTGCTTTCTGACACGGGGCGACTGCACATGTGCACAGCGCCGAGACGGCTACGTTTCCAAAGCGATTCTGGATACTTTAAAAATCGGATTTCCCCAATTAATCTTTCTCGAGGAGATGACAAGCTCTGAATACCTGCTGTTTCGGGCGTCAGAACGAATCGTGATAATAGTCCAAGCAGCCATCTTAAATTTGATGGAAAAATAAACCCCAACGTAAACTCACCCTCCTCCTCCAGGCTCAAGTTACCTCTTCGCCGTTAGAAACAGCTCATTACGAACCCAAACGGTTACAGCAACGTACCACGCAGCTAATAAATATTCAGTTACCCCCCCCCCCCCCCTCCGGAATCGTTGGACTAAGCGAGAAATTGATTTATTTTTGCCCCGGCACAGCGGGATAGAGCAACCGGACCTGCCTGAAAACAAAGCTGTTTCTTATAACGTAAGCGAGCGAATGTACGTCTCCTCCGAACGGACGCCACAATAGACAACAGCCTGCAGCCACCGAATGTAACATTGACCCAAAAACAAGCCCGCCGAGATAAGGGAAACAGGTTTTCTTCGGAAAACTGGCGCGAGAGCAGCGACTCCACACGATTTCGGGCCCTCGGTAAGAACAGCAAAACTGTGCATGGGAGGTCGCGTCGTGCTGTCCGAAGTGCGGCGGGCGGGGTACATTTCCGAGGCACAGTTGAACAGGTCCGCGGGAACAGTCGGCGAGAAGTTCTCCCGCGTAGAGTGCGGCACGTTTTCGCGCCTGTCTCACGAAGTGCTGCCGCCGAATGCGTACGAACGGGGTCGAAGCACCTGCCGGATACGCGGGACGTGCCGGCGATGCGGGAGCTATTCGTTTATTCGCGCGTGTACGGAGAGGTGCTGCTATCAAACCGATCGAGCTGGCCCCTCGCCACCGAAGTCGTGTCGGATATCAACGGACTATGCCGAAAGCACTGATGGAATGGGGTCCCTAACCCGCACAACAGACCGCAGAAACAGGCCGGGCCCGACGTGCACGCGGGCCGTTTACCAGTTGGCTTTCTCGACATCGAGCCTTTGTCGGGCGGATCAGGAACCGGGCTATTTCCGAACGACCAGTCGTAGCTTAAACGGTAAATCTGGAGCGATCGCATGCGACAACACCGGCCGGGAATGATAAGTTGGCAAACTGCTTCTGTACACCTTGATCGCTTTGCACTGATCACACGCGGCGCGGAAAGGACGGCCCAGCGTTCCTGCAGCTTGCGAAGAGCATCCCATCTCTAGCACTAAACAAACGACCCACAAGAGACAGGAGTAAGACGGAAAGGCGCTGGAAAGGCCGGAAGTGCACAGCGTGCATAACAGCGGCGCATATAGTCAGCGTGACTCGTTCGAGCCTCGTCGCTCACCACTCCAACAGCGCGTATACCTCCCTTTTCAGTAAGAGTAATCAATAAATCAATCAGGACATGATGTAAGTGCGCCCAAGGGCCAAAATTCTGGCAAAATTATTCTCTTTCGTTTTAGGGGCGAAGCCCCTGAGAGGCTGAAGCTGTTGGCCTCTCCTGTCGTCGTCGTAATCGTCGTCTCATGTAGTCACGGCACTAAAACACCGGGAAACTCGTTTACGCCACGCGCTAGAACGTAACGCGTACTACAAACACACCGGCCCACTCGTATATACGCCTCGCGCTAGAGAGCTTCGTGCTTCAAAGACAAGATACCTTTACAGCAAAGCTGTATACCTCTACCCACCAACGGTTTCATCTCCATTGGCAAAAACGCCAAGGCGTCAAGAATACTTATACACTGCAAGCTTCGCCCCTCCCCAGTTTTCACGTTAATGGAGATGGCCCGGGATTATTTTTTTTTCGAGCTTACTGCAGGTAGTTACAGATACGTGCCGTCCAGTGAGCGACAGTGGTTGACGTAGATCCGCGCACGCAGCGACGGTTGATAATCATCTCGTGAAACATAGAGATTCAGAAGACAAAAACAAGGAACCAGGTAAAAAAACGACACGCAGGGTACATGAAGCGGGCGTGACCATTTGTAGCGCTATATTTAGGAAGGCACACCCCGTCCGCCAATAAGGCAAACCAAACGGGGCGAAACATGTTGCTTTTCCTTTCTTTATAATTGCGTTTCAGGCGCACGACGGAAGCCACGCCTGCTCCCAGAAAGCCGGGCATTTTCATTCCCTTGTTATGACTTACATATTCAGTGAATCACACATCTTTCACACAACTAGTCCTCCTCCCCATTTCCGTGTAAAACAAACAGCCCCTGCACCCCCCCCCCCCCCCCCCCCGCGCACACGTAAAATCGACACCAAAACATGGTTGCCTCCATTCTGATCGCAATGCGAAATAAGAGTAGTTTCCGAACAAGCCGCCTCTAATCATTATCTCACTGATAACCAGCCATGCGTTAGCCTAGCTCCCTTATTGAGTGCCAGACGAAAAAGAAACACTTCGTATTTAAAAATTCAGCACCCCCCTGCAGCCACAAGAAATAGATTAAATTCAGAAAAAAGAAAGCAGAATGTCCCAAATGGCACTCGGATTATGCGCAAGTCGCTCCGCTAACAACCAAACCCTGAAGTCGGCTTTACTATAGCATTCACAGATTTATCGGGGAAGATTTTTTGAAAGGCTAGCTGATACCGAAGTAGGGACGCTGATCGGCCTTTATACACAGAGGCTACTACACACGAAGGCTTTGCTGGGGAGGAATCTTTCCGGGGACAATATAAGAGGTCTGATATCAAAGTACGATGACCCAAGGACCTCCCAAAGACCCCCTTGATAGGACGCTACACAACGAGCCTCTTACAAGCCGGCTTCACCACTATGCACCGATGCATTGCTGGGACATTTTCGCATGCGGCCAAAGCGTTACAGGTGGACAGATAGTTGTCCCCGTTGAATGCACACAAAAATGTTAAGCATTCAAAATGTTATTGCCACAACTTCAATATCGACCCTCACCCTATCTCAACCAACGTCGGTTCTATAAACGTGGGCCTCAACGTCATGGCCCCCGTTTATAGGCGCCGACAGGAGCGCCACAGTTGCGAAGGACGCCGCCAGCGCGTTGTCATGGTTGCCGTTGGCGGAAGGTGGTAGAGGAGGGAGGGAAGCCGTCGGCGGGCCACTCAAGAGCGCCAATCGAAGCGAGTGGCCTGCGTGGGGCTCTGATGAGGCCCCCCCACCCCCGGCCCCCCGCCGCCCCAACGGCCTTCCGTGCCGTTGTCTCAGCGTCGCGTAGACACCACGGATGCCCCAAACTCGAACTCATTGAACCAGTCCAGTGACCGTTCTCAGCGCGGTGACGGGGATACACGCGACACCGCGCTGCGCCCAGGTGAGTGGCTGCCGCCGTTGCTGCTGCGCCCCCCGCCATGAGCCCACGCTCGGACGTGAGCGCAACGGTCGTCTTTGAAATGCCGCCTTCGCCGTGTCGGGGCGAGAGTGCGTACACTGCTAGCGCCACTCGTACGGCTCGAGCTGCGCTGTCCTTCGCTCGCCCACTCGTGTCCGAAATCCACGCGTCGTTGCGTCGTTTGATCGTTATCACGCGACACGGCGGTAAAGCACAATTCAGAGAGAGCCAGAGGTTCGCCAAGCTGTGTCCAGCAGCTTATACCTGCGCCCAACGATCGACGTTGGCCCGCGTTACCTTAGCTCACGTTGGTAGGAGTTCCGCACGGCCGTCTTGCGTGCGTCTTTCGGTTCCAGCGCGCTGTAAACTTCTTGCGAGCCATCAAAGCTCGTACAGCGAGGAGTGCGCCTACATAAATGACTGGAAAGCGCGTGAGCGTCGTGACAGCGCGCGTAAGCGCGGAACATTTAGTGTCGTTTTCGCGCGATGTAGGAAAGATAGGCGAGTATGCGGAAAGCAGCGGCCCAGTCGAATTGCCCCTAAGCTCTCCGATCCCGGGCACGGTCGGTTGGCTGGCAGCATACCTGTGCGCGGTTGGCCGAACACGTACCGCGTACTCCAGTTACTCCGCGCAGAGACTCTCTTTCCTGCGCCGCCGTTCCATTTCCGCTCGAACAAACGTGCGGAACAGACGACTGCAAGCCGGTTGGTCGATCGGCCGAGGCAGGTCCGATCGCCAAGGTAAACAAATGCCCAGGGAACGGGAAGTCCGTATTTAGAAAGATGTAAACACGGCTCGGTGCATTGCCCCCTTGGGAAGTTGCTCGAAGGACGGGCACGGGCGGAAGCTCCGGTGGGTTCGCGCTCCGCGTTCGGCTGCGCGTGCTGTTCATCGTGAGATCCCGTCACGGCGCCGGGGCGGCCGATCAAGGGGGATCGCGTACGAGCAAGCGCCGTTCTGCCCTCTGGCGTGACGGCCGGCGCGCATTCCGCGGGAGCCGTTGACCCGTCGACCGCAGCGGCTGACCGGCGTGCGCCCTGCGCGCAGGATTCCGGCCTTGAGCCCTGGGCCATGGCCGGGGGGAGGTCCCGGGCGGTGCCGTGATGTCGAGCTCGGCGAGCCTCGAGGCGTCCGCCACGCCGCCAACGCTGAAGATGTCCAGCCGGCAGCTGCTGAACGTGAGCTCGCTGAGCAAGCACTCGGCCACCGGAGGGGGCACGCCGCTGCTGGTGGCCGACGCCGCGCGCCGCCGCCTGCAGCTGGCCGCTGCCTCGGCGTCGCGGCTCGCCGTGCACCAGCTGCTGGGCTCGCTGGCGCTGCTCTGCCTGCTCTCGCTGCTCATGGCCTTCCTGGCGCTCTTCTTCCTCCAGCGCGTGGCCAGCGCGGGCGGCGGCCAGGGCCAGCCCCCCGACGAGCACCTCGCGCTCTACCAGGTCGCGGTCGCCATGAGCACGCTCACCATCTCGCTCAACCTGTGCTGCCTCTTCGTCTGCTGCATACAGTTCCTGCTCGGCGTCAAGCTGCTGCGCGCGCCCAACGGGCTCGACAGGTCGGCCACTGTACCGTGTTGTACGCCTTCACTCGCCCGTACACACACACGTGCAACGCAGACCGAAACTATCTACACGTGGACACACGTATACACATCCTCGTGCACGCGCCAGGAAGAATAATTGAACTGCGCCTATCAGTTCTCGTTCTGTTTCTCAGATTTCTACCTTAGCTGACTGACTTGTACCACAGTTATCTCTCCAGCCGTTATCTACCCCATCTCCCCAACTGCGAGTGCGCGAGTGCCATCAATGTTCCAAGAGTGAACACATTCAAGTCAAGGGGGGTACATAATAGGTGACCAGCCGCTACGCTAGAAACTGTGTCGAAGGGGGGGAGTTAAGGAGATAGCAGCTGTGTTCATATCACTATGCATCAGGACGCATATCTTCTAAGGGGCAACCAAAAAAAGAAACCGCACAAATTTCGGTTCCGTCCTTCACCCTAGCTTTTCCCGAAACGCTATCTTTATGCACAAAGGTGAACAATGGCTACTTGTGATAAACCATGTCATCTCGCTCTCTAGTTTCACTTTTACAAAATCAGAAAAGAAAAAAGGCTTGATGCAGCGGAGTGCAGACTACTGAAGGTGTAGCAGAGTTTACCATCTGGTTCAATTGGCAAAGCAAACAGATCACTGCAAATGGGAGGACTGTCAGCTGGTGTCCTTCCCTTCTACAATGTGTGTGTAGCCGTGACAGCCACATTACCGACAAGCTCTCCCATTCCACCTGGAGCGATGTACAGTACACCAACATTATTACTGTCAAGATTAAAACTAGACTAAGCAGTATTCTGATACAAGTGGCGGAACTTTCAACACATTTTAATTGGGTTGGCTATGTGAATGATTTTGAAGGGATTGCCAACTCATGTGAGGTGGTTTTGTTATGAGCGTTTACAGTACTATACCCTTATTGCATTATGGCATGGCAGTTGCATCCATTTAACTTAGTCTGTGGGACGTTCGTAAAACAAGCTGCCCTGCTATTCAAACCTAAACTACAGCAGGTGTGTTCTTGTCGTGGCATTTTTTGTGACATTTCCCATGCCTTGCTTATCTCAATCTTCTCCCCATTTCTGGCTACAGGACAAACATGTTCATCAAGAGGAGCTCACATACTCGTGTCCTGGCCATCGCTGGCTTCTTCTTGTCAATACCAGTCTTTTTCACAGGTACGGTGTGAAGGAACCTTTTGCCTTTGGATAGCTTTGTGAATGACAGCATTACAGCATTACACATACAAACATTAACTAATGTCTATTTGCGAAGAAGCAAGCCAACCATGGAATTTTTCTCAGCTGAAGTTTTCAGAAGGCCTACCCGCATGGTTTGACTTACACAAGTTAATAAATGAAAGCCTAGCTAACATCAACAATTGGCAGACCTTCTAACCTACCTGAAGCAGAACAATCTAGTTTTGCTTCAACAAAATTGGAGGGCTCACTAGATGCAAACCAGAAGCGCACGTGAAACTACAGGTGTGATTCTACACCCTTCTAAATCCCTTTTTGTAGTGGTTGTCATTGAGGCTTATGGAGATAGCCCTGCCACAGCTCGTCCTAATACTACTACAAAAACCATGAATGTGGGCTTCTTTCCTTTTTTTTTTTTTTTGGGTGGCTGTGTACTCACAGTGCAACTTTCTGCTGTAGTGCATTCAGCTTTGACATTGCAGACTCGTGCTTGTAATTCTGTATTGCAAGCCCTTTCGAATTTGAACCCAGTTAGTCAAGTCTACTTCTAATCAGTGTGGTAAGAATAAACTAAAACCACGGATTCCTTTCGGAACCAGGGCATGGTTCATCAGCCAACCGGCCTAACACAAGCCATAATTTTATCGTAAACAATTTTGTCCGCCCGTTTACAAGTAACCATTCCGTTATATGAATGGCTTATTTGCCGCCGAGTCTTCTGCATCGCAGCTGCCCTACCCAGGTTTGTTCTGTTCCATGAAACCTGCTTGGAGTCTTGAGCACGATACCTACTGGCCTTGTTTCCTCTGCTCTCCGGGCTGATCCATCTTTTAATGTTACTAAGGCCTTGGCAAGGGCAGTGCACGCACAGCCCCGTCTCCCGTACCTGTCCCTCGCACTCACAGCAGCCCGTTTCTCGCAGGGGTGATCCTGTTCACGTTCATCCACTTCAACGAGCTGCCAGCCATTGTGACCAGTGTTGTGATCGGACTGGGCATCGTCTTCTGTGGTGTGGCCTCGGTGCACAACGTCTACCTCTGGCAGTGGGAGAAGACCTGTGCCACGCGCGAACTAGTCGAGAGCCGGGCTCTCGGAGTGCAGCCAGACCTGACACACACCTTGGAACTGTCCACGCTGGTGTGACCATTGTGCTGGTGGGGGTGTGACCGTTGCGACCTTGGACACAAGACGATGCCAGATGGAAGCACAGAGGATGGGCTGTCATCATCAAGGGTGCCTGTCGAGGGATTTGCTAGCGTTTGGCGAGGCGGGCTAGTCAGCATGTGCCACTTCTTCGGACAGCATTTTCGAACTTGGGTGCTCGGCACAAACGCTGCAACACGCCAAGAGGTTAAAGCAACATTTTAATGCAAAACATTCTTAGGCTTTTATGTGAATACAAAGCCAAACACTAGAGTCTAAACCAAGCTCACAGCACCAGGTTATCTGGAACTAGGTAATAGTGATAAATACTGGGGCGGATTTGGTCCCAGCCCCGGTTGTTGCTTTTCAGGCGGCAACAAAAAGCCAAAAATGCCCATCTGTTCAGATTTCGACGCACGTTACAGATCCCCAGGCAGTCAAAATTAATCCGGAGCACTCCACTACAACGCGCCTCGTAGCTCGAGTGTAGCTTTGGCATATTAAACTCTAATCTGGAGCAGTGCAGTAAAAGCTCGTTAATTCGAATTGCAAGGGGGCTCAGTTCAAATTAATGAAAGTTCAAACTAACGAAAGCGAAGTACAAAAGTCGTACAATGCGATTGTGGAGCAGTAGAGCATGTCAGCAACTGAATGCTTGAAAAAGGCTGCAACTGAAGCCTGCCTTCTATCCTCACTTTTTGCTCTAACAAGTGAATGCAGCGGAAGGCCTCCTTTTTGCGTACTCAAAAACTAAATGAGAAGAGATGGGTGGCATTCCACGTGGTCATTACTTTTGAGTGATGGCTGCACTGGTGCTTCATCAAACACCTCCTTGTGGTCACTAGCAGCGACAGGTTCTATGCTTCTGACCTGAGAAATGATGCCATTTGTCAGCACGCCCCACACCATAAACTCATGTCCACATCAGCGTAGTCTGCAGAGAAACTTCTTCCAAATGTCCACCATCGGGGCTTTAGATTGCTTTTACCCTATTTAACTTCTCTCCGTTGTTCTCTTTTCCGGAGGTGACGCATATTCGTGTGTATGCAGCAGGGCCATTTCTCTGGCTGTGTGCCAGGCCCCAAGCTGCCAGTGCGGTGGCATGTAGTTTGAATTATCCGGGGCAGAAGCCTCTCGCGTTCAAATTAACAAGCTTTTCAATACATGGATTTCTATGAAGACTTGTCCGGACCAAATCGTACAGTTCGAATTATCCATCAATTCAAATGATTGAAGTTCCAATCAACGAGCTTTCACTGTAATGAATTCTGCTTGACTTTGTTTGTGCTCCTTCAAACGAACAAAATAATATAAAAAATATAGTTACGAGGCAAGGCGCTAAACACACCGCAAGGTGCCTGGCTTCTTCCTGCAAATATTTCCATGGGAGTGGCACATAGTGGCTTTCTCTGCATGCACCACTAGCGTTTTCCTACGTCAGTGTGGGTGTGTCTGCATCTCATGCTGGAAGCTCACATCTGTGGGCAGCTGAAACAGGGTGAATGGATTGCCGAGTGACAAGTGAGATATTTAAGCACCATCTTTGAGTGCAAAGCATGCCAACAAGCTTGGAATGCATACGAGAAACAGGTGTTTCAGCTTAGGATGTCCAGAATTTCCAAAAGTAATTTGATCATTACAAATTCTTTTGGATTAAAATATCGGGGAAAATAGATTGGGACAAAAAAAATTTAAAACTTTCATAATGGACTTAAAATTAAGCAGTTAGCAATTAGAGGTTTCATGGCAGAAGTTCAGATAATGCTGTTTTCACCAGTTACAATTTCAGTTCCTTCTACTTTCTACTGACTAAAAAAAAAAATACATGCTCCTTGATAACAAATGCCAGAAACATTGATGACAAATACACTTTTGTGTTCTGGGCTTACCACACATCAGGCACAATTTTTTCAAAGTCTTTATGCACCAGAGTTACACCTGGGGCAGACTTTCGAGTTTTGCTTGTTTCAAAGTGTCCATGTTGAACAAGCGCCAATTGGCTGGCTGAAGGTAGAACAGACATGATGAAAGTGAGCAAGGCAAAGGCACTTGTTTCTGTTCATGTCATTCATGTTGGAGGCCCCACAACTGGGACTCTGTCACAACTTGAAGCAAGCATTGAGCTTTTACGGCAGGACCTGGCCTCTATGGGCTGAAATATATGGAACTCACTGCATCTGATGTAAGTTCTAATCTCAAACTTCTGCCTTAAAACCATTAATTACCTGTGTATTTCTGGTAATTACTGCAATACCATGTTAGTATATTCTCACGCCTGCAAAAGCACTTATAGATAGCTTTATTACCTGATTTGAGAAACCAGTGAAACAGCCCTTCTGGGGACCAAACTGAAGTACGCAATTACTTGTTTGCTAGAGTGGTGTCTTTTTTTTTTAGTTTTAGTAATGTAGGCTAGAAAGAAGAAGAAGAAAAAAAAAAGGAAGTTGACTACTGTTGGTAGGATTGTGCTTGGGTATACAGCAACACAAGGGGCGGGCTAGAAAGAAAACGTACACTTGATTTAAAGACTGCGCCTTAAAGAATACCACTGGCACTTGGTGTTCCCAGGTGGTCTCCCTCCCAGGAACTAAGCCCAATGCTGCTTAGCTGTGGAAATCAATGAGAACCAGTGTATTCAGCATGGCATGGCCGATGGCAAGGCGCAGTCTTTACATCAAGTGTGTGTGTTCTTTCCAGTCCCTCGTGTTACATCGAAGCGCAATCCTAGAAACGATGGCCAACCAACTAGCCCGACACCAAGTGTTGCTTAAATTAAGTTGAAAATGAAGTGTTTGGATACAACAAAGGCACCCCTTTTTCTTGTGCTGTTAGTGTCTCGAAAAGTTTTATCTTTCTTGGCATTCCTCGTGAGTTGTGTGGAAGTTTGTTGCTTGGTATATTTATTTTTCATGTAACATCACAAGAGTGCTTGTGCTCAGCCAATTCTTGCACATGTGGAAGTTACTCAAAGTAGTGCTAATGTTGTTAAGGGCATGGTTGCTTTCATGCCCAGGCTTACTCGAAAGTTGTTGCTATGTTTGTGCCATTGTTGGCTGGTTTGTCACTAAGCAAACCTTGTACATGTTGCTTGCACTCACTTTTGCTCTGAGATAGCTTCTCACAAGAATCAGGTAGGGTTTGTCTTGTGGCACAGACCATTGGGACAAGTAGATTTCACCTGCGCTTTAAGGTGCATACAAGCACAGCCACATTGAATGCAAAGTAAAATGCAATTTTTATGCACTCATTATGTACCCAATTGCATCTGCAGCCATAAATGTTTCAAGCCGATACCAGGGTATAGCAAGAGGTAGCAGCTGTATGTTTGTATTTCCCTCCGCGAGGGCACGTGTACACCTGCTGAAAGCTGTGTTGCACAATTAACGCGATCATTGTGTGCCTTTCTTGGGGCCTGCCTGTTGCCATGTTAGAGGTGTGTCGTTGCAGAGCTATAGTCAAGCGACATTTGTGCCCTGTACAGAAGCGATATTCGCTTGCAAAGTATTTTATTTTGAGGTGTGAACACAGTTCAGCGAAGAACCAGAGAATGAGATGACCGTTTTGTTAACACTTCTATGCACGTTTGATATGGTGCTACACATGTACATAATGCCTTCCCTGCACACGTCTGCTGCCAAGTACAAAACTCTGCACTGCCCACAGTGATTGGTTGTGGGACCAACCGCTTGTACATACAAAGTGAATATAATATTTCGTGCACACAGCCCTTGGCTTCGCTCTCCTCAACTTCCATCAATGCGACGTCTAACTGGGGATCATAGCCGTCAACGCTATTCCCGTTCCTCTCTCTTTACAAGTTGAAAACTGAATGCTTTGTGCACGTTAGTACTGCACGGTACACTGGCACGAAACCATGCTGTCAACTTGTGGTCCAGCCGACATGCTCGTTACATGTCCGTGCCGTGTTTGCTGTGCACGGCAAGGCATTTAAGAAATCAAGGAGCAGTGTGCTTGAGAACGTCAAAGTGCAAAATATCCTCACGCGTTCTTTAAAGCGAGCACACTTATTTCGCGGTGCAGTTAGATGATGCATAGCACAACTAAAAAGAACAGGTGAGCGGCGCTTTTCCCAAAAGCTCCTAAAAGATACTCATGAAAAGACCGAGAGGTTGCTCGAGGACCACACGCATTGCTGCCAGTCGATGAAGCACAGCTACGGTGGCACTGCAATGATGCCAGTGCTGCTGGCGACCTTGTGAGCATTTTGACTGGAGGCACTGAAAGAGTACTTGTGACATTAAAAACAAGTTGCAACCAATGGAGACCTACACGTTATCTAGCCATAGTGCCCGAGCTTCCCTCCTTGTCCATTTGGTCTATATACATAACATCACCTGGTACAACACACTTATCTTAACAGGCTACCTGTCATAACAGAGCACAGATCCCATAAAGAAACATTATCTTTTTACCCTTAAAAATGGACTTTGGTTCAAGCTTTTCCTGAGAATCATTACACAACCTCATAAGATCGCAGTTACGTCGAGCCCAGTGGATTAGGCGCAGTAGAAATGGTTGACAAAGTTAGCTCTGGACTGCTATAGTTACATAAAGAGTTACATTTTGCTGCTACAAAATAAAAGAGCTTACATTACTGGCTTGCTTTTACCCACGTTCTGCACAGAGGTAGCACCTGCAGCCTGTTTTGTGTAATCACAGGCACGTGAAAACATTTGCCTCATTAGGTTGGAAAAAACGAAGTGAAGCAAAATATTTATCACTACGTAGATGTTTCAAGCAGCTTGGGCTGGTGAAATACCCAACAGAATAGATGTGTTTCTACTAGCAAATCTCAGTGTTTGTACTCTCTGCCGTACAGGGCAGAAAGCAGTGTGTTGAAAGATATCTCAGTAGGTGGAGTGCACCAACTGGAAAAATGCTACCTACTTGACTATTTTAAGTGCAAACCAGCAAGCTGTTAGTTGAACAACAAATGGTTTGCTTATTTCTTAGTGCCAGCGATGCCCTGTTCAGCACAAAAAATTTTCAGACTGTGCTCACAGTGCATATCTAACAGGTCAACAAAACAGGTGCACTAAACATCGACCTCCCTGCAGCCACCATAGCTGCCATAAACACAAAACTTAACTCCCAGTAAGCATTACCCCAAACAGGTGCTCTAGGAAAAGGAAAAAAAAAAGAAGAGAAACAGGCAGCAAAGAACTGTTCACTGCTCTCAAACAAGAAAAAGAGCACACCAATCACTGCGGCTTGGCAGTTTGGCAGAAAACAACAGCACAGTTGAATATCGGCATGGTGATGAAGGAACTGGAATGTCTGATGAACTCGGCGCACTAGTGGGTACACGGAGCAAATGGGGCCCTCCCAGAATGACGTCGCAAGATGCAGCTTCAGGAGGGGGCGATAAGAACTGGGCAGATGCCTCCAGTGGCTGTCCCGACCTCAATACGGCCTTTTACCTGAAAGCAAGCAGCAGGTGTGGCAATTAGCGAACAATGAGCGCTGCAAATTGTGAACAAGCATAGCACACCAACGCAACCATGAAGGGAAGGCACCATGACATAAACTATGTCAAAGTGCAACAATTACGAGCCAACCCTTGGCTGGGGGTTTACGAAGAACCTTTGCACAAAGCCATTGCAGGACGAATGTGGACACCAGCAAGCAAGTTAAAAAACAAGACCAACCCATTACTAAAAAGCGTTTTACCTGATCACGCATGCCGGTTTACTGGTATGCTACATAAAAAACACTACCCCATTTTTTTTACCGTGGTTTACTTCTTTGTCTTCATCTTGGCTTTTATCGCATCATTTTTGAGGGGGCGATTAAGACTTAGGGTTGGTTCTTTTTTTCTAGGTGCATTAAAAAATATGCAGGTCAGAAACAAACATGGACATCGGTGGTATGGCTGGGTAGAAAGGGGGAAAACATCAATATGTCAGTGACACTGAAAAGATTAACATCCTTTCTGTGCATAGGTAACACAACCTGCTATGGCAGGGAGCAAAACAGGCTGTGTGTGAAAACGGTCTGCTTACATTTCTCGGGTAGCACGGCAACTGTGATAATTCGTTCCCGGAAGTATGTCTCGCTGAGAGTGAACACTGCATCCTCAGCCTCATCCCAGGTGGGCATTGTCACGTAGGCATGGGTGCTGCAAGGCAGAGCAACGTTTGAGAATGAACGCAGCCACGTGGCATGGAAGCCACCGTTCTCAGTGGTGCCACACAGTTGGAATTAGCTGCCAGTTCTCGCCATGCTTTCCCGCCACAGCATGGAAATGTATGCACTAGCCCATTACTATGCAGAAGAAAGTCATACATGCTTCAATGCTGCAGACAACCACAGCCTAGAATCTGTACCTTAAAAGAGACACTGAATGCTGAATAACGTTATGTCTGAATTAAAAAATCACATCCTTCATGTGCGCTCCTTCCAAATCAAACAATGCTCTGTCATTGTCTCGTTTCTTTTTTCTTGCATCACAAAAGGATATGCCAGAAGTCGTGGGCAAGGCAGCTTAGAGGGAAAGAGGGGGAGAGAAAACGGCATTAAACAATTCAGGTCCACACTGTGGCGAGGTGGGGACTTTGCGTTGACGTCATCCAACGGAAGGCATGGCAACTATTGCGCATCTGGTGAGTGGCAAGCGTTACGTGATGGCAGCTGTTTTCACAGACAGTAAAACCTCGTTATAACGAAGTTGAAGGGGCAGTTATAATTACTTCGTTATAAACGTTAGTTCGTTATATACAAAGTTCATATCTAACGCTACTTAACGAAGAAAAGAAGATGTACTCACTATCGAACCTCACAGCAGCCGCCACGAGGGAAGAACGACCGCGGCGTAGGGAAAAACAAGCGAAAAAAAATAAGAACAGCAAGAATTACAACTTTATTCGCGCGAAATGGCTCATCACTGATCGAAACAGCACATCAGCCGTTGCGTCTGCCGCGTCTTCTTTAGACGAATGATGGCTTTTTCAGCTGCAGCCGCTATTTTGATTCTGTCCTCGCCGTCATAGTGAGCGCCAAAGAAGCAGCGCAGCAGGTCTGCCGCATCCAGCGCTTGTGCGGACCCGCCGACATTAGGCTCAGGGCTGTCGTCGCAGTCCTCATTAGGCACCCCAGTCACCTCACGTACAATTTCCACCTCTATTAGCTCCACCGTCGTTACCGCGTCAGCATCGGCACTGACGTACGTGCAAAAAGTGTCGCAGTTGGGGACGACACCGGCGTCAAGAAGAGAGTCTTACGACGCCAGGGATTGGTTGCCTGCGGCACCCTCATTGACAACAGCATCTAGATCGTCGCTGTCACCACTGCTTACGCCAAATGAGGCGTGCCGGAAGCAATTGGCTATCGTGCTTGCCAAAACAGCCATCCAGGCACCCTGCAACATGTCGATCGCCATGTACAGGTCGATCGTCGTCTCGCGCTTCATGCGCATGTTCACGAGAGTTCTGTCAATTACACGCTTGCGGTAGCCAAACTTGAAGCTCATATAACCCCTTGGTCCAGGGGTTGCACAACAGCAGTGCAGTTTGGGGGCAGGAAACATAACTCAATGTTCCGGAGCGCAGCAGCAGTGTGGTGGGCCGCACAGTTGTCCAGGACGAGGCATATTTTCCGGTTCTGCTTGCCAAGCCGCTCGTCCCATTCCCGCAGCCACTGTGTGAAAATAAAATGTCCCTGGTCATCCATGCTTTCCGGTTGGAAACATAACTAACTTGCAGCTTCCTTTTCCCTTTGAAGCATCTTGGCGATGCACTTTTGCCGATCACGAGGGCTGACAACTTTTCCGAGCAGTCCATGTTTGCGCAGAGCAACACGGTCACGCAGACCTTGCTCTGCTTACCCCCCTGGCAGCGTTCACCCTTTAGAGCCAAGGTTTTTTGCGGCAACATTTGGTAGAAAAGGGCGGTCTCATTTGCGTTGATATCTTTCGGGCTGTACTTTTCCAGTAGCTGCCCAACGTTTTCCTCCACCCACGCCACAGCAGCTTCACGGTCGACAGATCGAGCTTCACCACTGACGGCCCTGCCGACGATGTCGTGGCGCTCCTTGAAACGCTGAAGCCAGCCGGCACTTGCGACAAAATCGTCGTGTGCTATGATGCATGCAGTCTCTTCCCTTCCTCTGCAAAAGTGCCCCACTCACAGGAATTCCGCTTGCTCTCGCTGCCAAAAACCATTTAAACACGGCCTTCTCTACTGCTTCGAAGGCTGGGGCTCGGAGCTTCTTCCTGTTGCCTTTGACGCCACGTGCGATAGCACTGGCGACAGTTTCCTTGCTGCTCAAAATCGTGGACAGCGTGCTCAACGTTATGCTGAAATCTTCGGCCACTTTTTTTTCCTTCGCGCCCAGACTCGACAGCTTTAAGCATGGCCGCCTTCTGCTCGATTGATAGTTTTGCGCTTCCGTTTGCTGTTGCCGTTGTCCATCTTCTTCCTGCTCGCACGACCGATCCGACTGAAAAGCTGACACTCGAATGATCGCAGGCAACGCCAAAAGCCGCAGTCGGCGCAGCGCCCCAGACATGCGCAAACACGGAAGAGCGGGCGGGTCCACGAGTTCCACACGAGGGGGGAAGGTGGGAAGACGCGCCCGCTCGTGCGTGTTGCCAAGTGGCTTGTTGCCATTTTAACGCGCGGGAGTTGGCGGCGGCCCTGCGAGCGGGAGTTTTGAATTACCTCGTCCGTAATGAGACGTAAACTATCGCGCGCTATAAGACACTGACCTGTCGGCCACAAAGTGGTCAGTAAGTGCTCGTTTTGGAAAAAAAAAAAAAAAAAAGGTTAGTTATACCCACTGCAAGGACATTTAAGCTTCGTTAAAACGAGGTTTTAAATACATAGGCATCTATGGGAATTTCTAGGGGAATTACGATTGCTTCGTTATATCCATTAGTTCATTATATACCGTTTCATTATAATGAGGTTTTACTGTACACATAATGCCATGGATGCAACAAGCGACGACTTGGAAAATGGAGTGGCGCATTCAACTGCCTCCGCCAAAAGGCACTGCCACTGCCAGCTGACACCAAGGTGCCCACCCTCCCCACTGGTGAAAGCAAGAACAACAACAACAAAGGACACCACCAACAAAATCTACTGTATTCTAAGCACCTGGAACCTTCCACAAATGAACAAAAAAGGGCAAAGTCTCCTCCACTTCACGATGACTACGGGCAGTTTGTCAAAAGGGCAAGTTGCCATTTGTGTGCGCAGTGCATGCATACTTTTGTTTCAAAGAGCAACAAGAATAGGGTTTATGTTTGGTTCTGATTCCCCAGAAATATTTGTTTGAATTCAGCACTGTGTCATAATCACATGCCCAACGTTGCGTTGACTTAAAAAAAAAAAAGACGCTTTTGAAAGACAAAGCACTACTAGTACTAACCATGAAATAGGCCATTTCACTGCTGCAGATGAGTGGTACCCTTTGCTTCCCCTTCAATTTTGGCTAAATGTTTCGCCGCGCTATACCGGTGCAATATTTATGCGGAGGAACTTGTGAAATGTCGCCCCATTTCGTTCCCAGCATCCACAAATGCGAGCCAGCAGAAAAACAAATTATTTGCACAACAGGCTATGGAACCGGTCCGGCCACCAGCTTTACTGATCACAACAATGGCCAATTTTGAAGATATTGCCTGCACGTTTGCCAAGGTGGCAGCACCACACCGGCTCAGTTCAAAACTATGAAGAGTGAAACACCTACATGGTGGAACACTTCATACAGTAGAGTGCAACAAAAATAACGGAAGGTTATTGCTCACTGCAGAGCGCAAGCTGCAAGCCACCAGCCTGCTGGCTGTACAGACTTGTCATTCAAGGTTCTTGTACAGGCACAGTAAGGTTACTCTTCATTTTTTTTTTTTTTGCCGATGTTCAGCAAAAGTGGTTATCCGTTTGGCCTTTTCACGGCACACACTTTAGAATAACTGGGAACAGCTTTCCCCATGCCGTGCGCCGTCACGGCCCAGCCTCCCGAGCACGAGAAGCCCACTTACTAGGAGTGCTGCCCCGTCGGGTCAATCCTCCCCATGACCACCTCCAGGGGGTCCCAGCTTGAGAAGAGCTCAGCTATGTCAGTCTGTCAAAAACAACGCACAAGTGACGACACGGTTGAAAGAGGGGGAAACCAGAGAAACCAATGGCGCTTTCAACGTGCACGGCAACTTCTGCCGTCACATCAAAAAAGCAACAATTAAGTGGGGAAACATTTTGCCCCAAGCAAGCGGCAAGATGCGAAGATGCCTCTCAAAAGAGCCCTATTGTAGCGCTACACCCGCATTCTTACACTTTCTATGGGCTAAAATGCAACTGGCTTCTTTTGCAGCCATTCACATCATGATTTCAGGTTCAGTGCTCACGCCATAAGTTTTTACAACTGCAAGCGTGTGCTGTGCTTTTTACAAGGACAGCACACGCTTGGCCCAATCTGTCAGAAGGAACGCAACTGTACTCGGGTGCAACTTAAGAATGGCAATGCAAGTTGCCGCTCCGCCTCATCACCTCAGTTGGATGTTACTCCGCACGGCGCAAGTAGTGCATTGTTGGGAATACTCTGAACATGGCACGAGCCATTTCCGTAACGTTTTGGACTTCATCTGCAGCGATGACAAACAAAATGCGCGAGAAAGAGCAGAGGATATCCCGCATTCAAAACAATCTCCTTTCAAAACGCGTGCGCATTTACATCCGGGTCCGTTGCTTCGGCAGAGTGATAACGCACATGAGCTATTGCCGTGCTTAACTTGCTCCTGAGTATAGCTAGCCAGCTAGCCCTACAGGTATGTTGCATTGCCCACATCAGGAATGAGAGGAACCTACCATAATCTGCACTGTACTGGCAGGTATGTTTGTAGAGAGAACTAGTGAAACGGTGGAGACAAGACAGTGAGGAAAAGTCAGCTGTACCACAAATCTACAGTTATGAAATAAACAAAAGTACCAATTCCGCTTTGAAGGAACATTTGCGAAAAATGGACAGAAGCTTTTTAAATTACAAGAGTGCATAATCAACTTTGGCAAAGTAATAGGGACACACAAAAAAATACTGGGAAGATTTTGAAAACAACCCTCCTTTATTTTTAAAGATGCCAGAGCATATTATCGAAGTACGCTGGCGACTCCAGAGAAATATTTAACCCCATCCAACCCACCTCCTCATTTTCCGCACCCAACCACCTTCCCTTTGTGCTCACTGTCCCCAGCTGGCACCCTATACCATATAGCATAAGCGTGCCAGCGCACTCAGATTCGCCCCCACTTCCACCTTCAAGCAGTGGAGGGCTTCCCTGGCCAGCCCACACCAGAATACCCAGCTCAACCTGGTGATCTGAACAAGGACGGCCAGTCGAAGTCAAGTAATTCCGACTACGGATGCCTTTCAAAGGGTGAGGCTCATAACATCAGCCTCTGCTCGACGAATAAAAATATTTATTCTCTCTGACTCTCTCTCATCACACAAACAAAAGCATAACTGAAAATTCTGATAAGCTGTGCATATCAGTTCCCAAGTTATAATGGTCTCGCAAGGTGGTTCCATATGCAGTCCTTAGGAAAGCCCTGGAGGACTCAGACAAGATACAAATTTGCTTATTTGAAAGTTTGGGCAGCTAATGCCTGAATACAAGTTCGTTCAGCAAGAAACATTGCCACTATCACTGAGAGACTAGGTTCTATGAAGTGAATTTCAAATAATCCACTTACTCCGTCATTACTTGACGTGGCAAAAGCCTTATGACGTACTTGGGAGAATCACCAAAAACAGGCAGCCAGTGCACCATCTCAATGCCGCCATAAAAAACCGGAGGTTTAAAATCCCTGATTAAACCCAGTAAAACATAGTAGGGTGTTGCAGCCCACACCCCATAACGGCGTAGCCACAAACTTTTTTGTTGGTGTTGGTTCGGGAAATGGAAGCGACTGCAACGAATGGGTTGACTGAACTTTTAGTTCAAGAAGTTCAACTGAATTTTTAGTGCCTCGTAAGAAAACAGTGGACATGATTTGTTTGCAACTCTTGTGACTGAAAGATGACATGCTATGGTAAGGGCCCCTCGTGAGATGGTGCAGTGCCATCGTTACTCGTAAAGTCGCTGTGGCTTTTGCCTCCGATATGCGTTCGTTTCCTTTGGTAATAACACTCAAAATAAAAAACTAAGATTACTCCCTCACCATGAGCCCATCTGAAATCAAAACAAAACTGTTTTAATAATCAGTTCACTGGGTGGGAATCAGCCAATTTTACATTGCAAGTCAGTGCAGGGAAATAGCTGGAGAGTTCCCACTTTTTCTTCTGCTTTCCTCAATAAATAGTTAATTTGGTTAAAATTCATGTTAAAACTGGCATGAGTGTTATACTAATTAACCAATCTTTCGACAGGTGCGAAGCTATTGGTTGTCTTTGCGGTCCTTTCAATGTTCAGACATCGCCTCCTGTTATTTTACAATGCCAAACGCATCAGCCCAGACCGGCCAACTAAGCCCTCTCCTTCTACTCCGGCCACTCTCCCCCAATGTAGCCTTCCCAGCGCTTTAGTCAATTGGCCGGTTCATCCAGGCGCGACGAGTGGTGGAAAACGGCAACGTTGGCAAAACGTGCTCCGCCGCGGCTCTGAGCTTTCTAGCGCCGGCGCGAGCGCCATTTCTTTTTACAATCTCAAGCATCGGTTGCCTTGGCAACCAGGCACAAGCCGCTCTCGAAGTCAGTTACGGTTGCGTGATCCCGGTTCAGCTCGGGGCCCCACCTCGCGACATGTGGGCACTGCAGGCGTACCACTTACTCCCATTGGGAAGAGTGCAATGCATTTGGCATTGTAAAAATACAGGAGGCGATGGTTCAGATGAGCCTCTGATAAACCCGGCACGATTGAACACAATACTAAATGAAGAATTTAAATCTACGCCAAGTGACCACGCCAAAGCCCTTAAACAAGGAGTCTCCTCTCAGCGCACTCACCATTTTCGTTTCAGGAGGGAAGTTTGCCACACACAACGTGACCGGTGATGATAACTTCGACGCAGGCGCAGGAGCTGAAAATGGGCGCCACAATGAAATCACGCCCTGGGAGCAGAACAGTCAAGAATGCGCATCTTCCAGCTCAGATTTGCCAGAAAATAAGGGATCTAAAAGAAAAGCTGAGCCTAACTCTGCTGCCTCACAGGTGGCGTAGTAAACAAGGACCCTACGTTGCTTTCTCTTTTTTGCCATACATAAAACACTGACTGCACCTTCTTTCACAGCTCAAAGCACCCTTGATGTGCACAGTTGCTGAAGGACAACAGAGCCAGGGGACGGTTTTATCAAGTTAAAAGAGAGTGGCATGTTTTCACACAGACACTGGGCACAAACACAGCGCCGATCAGTTATACATTTTCTGTTGTGCGATGCAATAATGCTGGCATACCAGTGAGCTGGAAGCAATGAAATTGAGAATAAACAATCACCCATCAGGATGGTCAGTTTAAATAGGCGGAGTAGCAAGAAAGTCAAGCCGCAGTTTCACGACGGCCGCAACAATCGTTTTAGATGGAGGCGAGAAACGGAGGAGCACGCATGTTAAGGGATTGCCCACATTATTAAAGACACCAAGCTTGTTGGAATTGTAGCCCTCCACTATGGCAGGCCATGTAGCCCAGGTACAGCTTCAGAGTGCAAAGGCCAAAGTTTAAATAAGTAAATAAATAAACAATAATAATAATAAATAAAGTTTTGGAAGCATCACAAAGCATTTTCCTTAGAAGTCCGGATCTTCTCTTTGCTACCTTAATGCCGCTTCAGAAAAATGTATTACCAACTGTTGGCACCAATACATAGTGCATGACAGCAAACACATTGCCAAAGTCCATGAACATCCTTTGAATGTTATCAGAATTGACCTTACTAAAGACAGACGAAGCTCAGTTAGTATGAACTACGGACAGGGAAAGCAAATGCGATTACAACAGTGATGTCCATTGTAAGGGCGAAGGCAGTACTTCCGTGAATTTCCACTAGGCCGACAGAGCACCATGTGCGACCGCCCTGTCAGTTGTTGTTACAGCTACGAGGCTACAAGTTGCAGCTGTTGTGGGCTAGACCCACCAAACAATGTCACCTGTCGGATACAGATAAGGAGACTCGGATTCGGGCCCTTACCAGCAGCAGCGGTGGTGGGGGCAGCAGCCTTGGGCCCAGGGTGCGCGCCGTGGTCCCCGTCCCGGCTTGCTGGGAGACCCATGAACAGCTTGCAGCCCCGAAACATGAAGCCTTGCATCTCTTCGAAAGCCCGGTTGAAGCCCGCCTCCGTGGTGAGCGTCACAAAGGCATAGCTGCGAGCCAGAGTCGGGGGAGGAAGAGAATGCACCGTCACGACAAAACGCTGAGCCACTCCACCCTACCATCACACCACTATTTCAGTGAACTGCACTGCACAAAAGCCACGTCTTGTGCTGAAAGACCGAATTGGCTCCTTTTTCAGTGACGGCACTCGAGCTGCTTCAATGCCACTTCCAATACCAGTTAGTCAGACAGCAGAAAGAAAAATAACTCCGCAACAACGTTCATTTTATCTCACTATCCAGTAGTCTTTTCTCCAACATGCTGGCCGAAAAAAGGAATTACGAAAGGCAGCAGCAGGTCACAAGCACATTTGTGATCCAGACCCACCAGCAATATGTTAGCGTCTACCACAAACATGACAGAAACCCGTGTCATGCAGGCACCAGACGTCAGTGTTTGAAATTTCGCCCTTTCAAGCCACGCAACTTTGTGAAAAGGCTTCCATCTCAAGTCAATGCAAGAATTTAGGCTGCATTGCTAATGGAGGCGCCAGATGTTAACGCTTGTGTGCACGAGATTTCGCCACACAATAAACATACCCAGGTAGTCTGAATTAATCCACAGCCCTCCAAAGTAGCTTCGGTGCATTGAACATCAGTTTGAATTGCAGTGATGCTACCGACTTAGGCCACTTTGGAGCAGCTTTTGGAGCAGGCAAAAATGCGTTTCGGAGCAGCAAAACCAGCTTTCGGAGCAGGTGTTCATAGAAGTAATTTTAAGACACACATTGCATTCTTGATGATAATCACTAAAAGCCTGCCCTTCAACGATAATAAAAAATTAAAAGAACCCTGAACATGGATAGTTTGTCCCCATTTTCATCAGTCTCCTGAAGAATGTCTCCATTGAACTTTGTGCAGCAGCCTGCACAACAAAAATTCAAAAAAACAAGCTCTGATTTTTACACAATAGCAGATTTACTATGAACAAACTAAAAATTGCTCATCCCACCGAACATGCTATGTAAAATCGAGCGCTATTGGAAGGCTATCGTGAGAGCGCTGACTAATAATAACACCTAACCCTGAAACTATGTTAATTCCCTGCGAGGCCACATGCGCGCATTTCAACTTCAATTTCCCCAGTATGTGAATTCTATGCCTCTATGAACTCTACGTGAAATCTAAGACGGGCGTCGTCATTGCGTGCCGTACTCGTGAAGCTCGGCAACAACGTCAGGCGTTGTGAAATTGCCATACTCGCTCGCTGGCGCGCGGCCCGAACTCTCACCGTTTCCTGCCCTTGCATACTAATTTCTACCCCCTGCACTTGGTAAATTCTCACCTGTTTACAGTAAAATCTCCATGATACGGATCTTGCAGGACCGCGAGAAAATATTCGTATCATCCGAAATTCGTATGAACACACACCAAAAAATTAAGCACTAAAACAAATTTTCATTTATTTCTCTTCCTTACTTTCGCGTGAAGAAATCCGTGACGTTTTTCTGCTTTTTTTTTAATCTCTATGTCACCGAGCGGTCCTATCTGGACTTTCATCTCCTCACTCTCGGTGCCCAAGCTCACTTTCAGGAGGTTTTTGCACGCGATTCGTGCGCGTCAGCGTTGTGCGCGCGATTTTTTCACGCCCGCATCGGCGATTCGGCGCCCGCGGTCAGAAAATTACGCACGACGCGCGTGGCAGTGGGAGGAGCCTGACGACTGGCGCCAATGGGAAGGCGTGCGCCTCATGGCGGCAGTTACGAAGTGCTCAAGGCAGCCGGCGGGCTCCGCCGGAGATGTTTAGGCTTAGCACCCAATGACATTTCATGGGCGCTTTCACTAGCGGCGCGGAATGATGTTTTATAGCACCATTTTCGCTCACATTATTAGCTCATTTACCGCACAAAAAACTTCGTGTGTGCTTTGAGCGACATTTTAAAGAGCGGTTAGAAGCGGTATCTTGGGCGCCCCGCACCACTTCGCGACCGAAACCGTCGCCATGTTGCCGCGGCTGGCCGCGCTCCGCGCAGCGTGCGGATGGTTTCGCGGCGAATGTCAGCGTGCCTGTGGAGTGTGCGGCACGTTTTCGCGAGCAGAAAACACCAGCCCGGCCATTCCTGGAGAAAGAGCGCCCAAGAGGGCAGCGAGCCCGTGCATCGCTGTTATCGGCGATGTTTTATAGCACCAATAGGTGTGAAGCATACTGCACGGAATTAACAGTCTCGGGTAGGGGGGCGAGGCACCAGCCGCAAAACGCATCATCGCCGTTATCGCAAGAGCCAGTTTGCCTTGGCTTGGCTCCGATTGTGTCCCGAAAACAGGTGCGCCGCGATGTCGCTTTCAATGGAGAACCTCAAGTAGTTAATTTCGTTTCTGAAAGTTGGCGTACACCTTTGGGCGCAGGTTGGGCGCAGAATCGCCACATTTAGAAGAAATGTAGCAGGATGTAGCAGACAGAGCACTTGGGCGCAGTTTGGCGCAATTGGCGCAGCGGTAGCATCACTGGAATTGACAAATAGTCATAAATGTAGATTGGGTAACAAATAGTATGTTTATTTTTTCGTTGGCCCAAACAAGTCATGCATAGGGTTGTTCGTTTTTGGGTAAAACCCGATTTTACCCGATTTTTACGCCCGAAACACGTTTTAGGAGAATCGGGTTAAACCAGATTTCTCCCCGAAAGGGCCTTATAAAAGTAGCGATCTGCACAATCGTGCGCTGACGGTCCGCCGTCCTCAACCAGTACTTGCTGGAAGCAAACCACACAAACACAGCTTCCGAACTCATTGGGTATTGAAATGACTCTGCCGCTCGCTACCCAAGTCTGGCAAACGCTGCAGACACTGTTGTGCCTAGCTAATGGAAGCTCTGTTGTCGAGAGAACTTTCTCCCAGTTGAGGTACGTTCAACGATCAGACAGGCCTCTAACGAAGACCGACATGTTGCGCATGCAGGTGATAGATAGTGTACGTAAACAAGGATGTGTAAAAATCTGTGACCAGCTCTTTGCAAATGAAATGTTTGATTTATTAGAAGCTATCAATTCTCTGTACCTGTCATCATTACTGATTCATTTCCAAACAAACAACAAATTTTGAGAGAGCATCTTCTAGAAAACCCTGATGTCCTCCCCATTACCAGCTTGAAACAAACACCAATTTAAGGGGGGGACACTGCTCTTAAAACTCTGTGAAACTTGTCAGTCGTGCTGCTTCTTTACCACTTGTTTCAAATATTCCATTATTTTCTGAGTAAGTCAATTAGTTACCAAGATAATTAGAGATAATTAGTCATTTTTGGAGGCACAATAGACAAAACAGTGTTAGCCATAAAGCTGTAATATTTATATTTTCCAATACTGTGAACCTTGGTGAGTGCAATACAAGAATCGTTTTTTTAATTCACCGCTTGGAACTAATTTTACAGCTCATTAAACCTTGGTGGCACCAGTGGCAAGGAACCATTTTGAACGCCCATTTCAAACTCCGAAGTTTGATGAGCTGTAAAATTAGTTCCAAGCATTGCATGCCAAGCAGTGCATTAAAAAAAAAAAATCTCTTATTGCACCCACGAAGGTTCACAGCTATTGGAAAATATAAATGTTACAGTTTTATGGCTAACACTGTTTTGTCTACTGTTCCTCCAAAAATGACTAATTATCTCTAATTATCTTGGTAACTAATTGACTTACCGTATTTTCCGGTGTATAAGTCGCGTTTTTTTTTTAAATTTTCGTTGGTGCGTCTTATCCACCGGTGCGACTATGTATGGAATACATTCCGGTTCGCGGCGGCCCCACGTGGCCAGCGCACGTTAAGCCCCACAGCTCTATGGTCTAAATGAATCCGAAGCCCACCGCTATGGTGTTTCTCATAGCCCATATGTCGCTTCGAGACGTTAAACCAAAGAATTTGATGCTTTTTCTAGTCAAAAACAATGATAATGGCCTCCAACAACCGCGCACCCCTTTCTGCCATGCGCAGTAACTACAGTTCAGAATAAATTCAAAGTAATATCAAACTGGGTTGCAAAAATAAAATGCAGCTTATAAATTATTACAGAGAGTTACTCTGAACCAGGTAAACGTGCTGCTAATTTTTAAAATGACAGCTTGCTGATAAGTTTCAATTTTCAGGCCGCTTCCAGTCGCGTCACTTCCGCCCGCCATGACACCTTTATTGCGCTGATTTACGAGTTTTACGACAGCATGCAAGAGACAGCGCGACGTTAGGAGGGGTGGCCAAATGGGTCTCACTCTTGGGACTCCATTTCTACAAAAACAGTTGCAGCCGGGTTCATAAAGGCCGGAATGATCCATTCCGTGAGTGGTGACGATGTCGGCGAAGAAGACATCAGTGAGTCGGGGGACGACAGCGATGTGCCGGTGGAACTCCAACTTTAATTTGCTGAATTGTTTGTCGGCGAGTCGGTGGAGGAAGACTTAGATGGTTTTGCCTAAACGCCGTCTGTAAGTACATGCCATCTGTGTGTATCAATAAACCATTTTTGAGAAGTTAGTCCTGTCTAGACTTTGGATGGTATATGCACATGTCTAGCCCACCTTACCGGGAGATGCGTTGATATCCGGCGGCCGCCGCAACCATGTACTTTCGCCGCTCTTTCTAACGATCTGATTCACTATGAGTTTACCCAATTAACAAGTGCGTCTTGTACACCGGTGCGACTTATATACGTTTTTTTTCGGAAAAACTGTCATTTTGAGGGGGGTGCGACTTATACAAAGGTGCGACTTATAGACCGGAAGATACGGTACTCAAAAAACAATGGAATATTTGAAATCAGCCGGAAAAAAGCAGGAAGACTAACAAGTTTCACAGAGTTTACTTAACAATTAAAAGAAATTGAAAAGAGTGTTAAGAGTTAAGAAGCTCGTGATGCCTTCTAAAATAAATTGAATGTATTGCTTAGTACATCTGTACATTTAACACGAAAAAACCCGAATTTCAGAATGGTTTTACAAAAAAAAAAAGCCCGATTTCTCCCCGATTATCAGCTTTAAACAGAAAGCACCTGATTTTTACCCCCCGATTAAAAAAAATGTAAAACCCAAAAACAAACACTTCTAGTCATGTAGTGCCTCTACCCCTATTTGGCACAAGCAGTACAAGTACACTTGGTGTAGCACAATAAAACTGGACACAGTTGGCGCAGACTTATGATGCAGCAGCACAAAGATCACAGTACGACAAGGAAGGGACAGGACAAGCACAATGGGGGTCTCCAAATATGTACAACAGCAATTTTCGTTATCGCCCCAGCAATAATGTTGCACAGCATAACCATTTCAGATGATGCATTGGTTTTGGTGTAGATCACTCATAACGTAAGTCGCGGGAGCCACGAAAATCTGCACTAGAAGCGGTACTGCACTATAAACAAAACGGACGCAAATCCAACCCCCATCGCAAGCTACCTTTCAATCAATCCTTGTTTATCATCATTCAAACAAACACTACTTAAAACAGAGGCACAGTCTTTCTTTAGTTTTTTTTTTTTTTTTTTCCTAAACCAGACGCCGCTGCACCACCTTACAAACCTGCACCATCTCACAAACCACCTGCGACTTTAACTTACTTTGTGTTTGTGTTTTGAGGGAGCATGTCTGCCCTGCTTAGGCCGGGAGACAAAGTGATAAGAACGCAAGCTGGATCGTTTTCTCTCGGTCTTGTGTTTATTCGTGATATGCTAATCATTATCAGCACAAGGTGCAGATAGTATAAATCTCCTGATGCAGGGATTGCCATCTCCAGATGTTCCAAAACGGAAAGGGCAGTTGCTCCTCTGCACGAGGTTCTAACAGAACCAACTTACGGCTGCATGCCATGAGGCTGGCTATTTTCAGAGGTGCTCCAAGAGCGAGGGTTTTGGTAGTGATCATGCGAGTGCGAATACATGCAAACTAAAAGGGCGCCCATTTTTTTTTCTTTTCTGTGTCTCAGATGAGAGAAGGGACAGGCACTGCCTGGGATGGTTGATTCCATATTTTTTTGCGACCCTTAAACGATGCCCCAGCTGCGCTAGTCAGTCAGCAGACCCTGCCAAGAACAAAAAACGCACTATAGACGGTATTGTGCTTCGGACAACTGCGTTTTAGATGGTATGCCTATGCATTTAGTTCTGTGAAAGGCAAACCGGTGGTCAGAAAAACCTGCGTTATATCTGGTCCCGCACTATAAGCGGTGTTACGTTATAAACGGTCTACTCCGTACTACAATAAAACCTCGTTAATTCGGACCTGAAGGAAGTGAAAAAAATGTCAGAAGTATCTATAAGTCAAATTATTGAATAAGTAACAAAAACGCACATTTTCAATTATTTTATTCTATACCTTTACTTTGACAAGAAGTCCACGATGCTTTTTCTTTCTTTCTCTTTTTTTTTCGTTCTTGCGAGCAGCTGAGCTGGAAAGGACTAGTTTTCGGGCATGCGATAACTCTTTAGCGAAAGCGCATTGCCTGGAACATCGCAGCAAAACTCCTCTAGAATACAACGCCCCGGGCATAGCCCATCGCACGGGTCTTCGTCGGACGCCTCATCTGCCACACCGAGGGCAGCGCTGATGATGTCGTCATCAATCAACTGGCCGGCAACAACAGTGCCATCATTACTTGCAACGGAGTCGGCAAGCTGCACTTTGGAGGAAAACGGAGGCTAACAAATGCCACATCGTCTTGCTTCTCTTCTGGCACTGCAGACTCCGGGCTGGGCTGCATTCCGGGCTCTCAGAAGCCTCAGGCTGCACTTGCCTCCACTCCAAACTAACCGGTGCACGCGCAATTGTGCGCCGAATTAGCGAATGTTTGTTGCCACAAGGCTATGCACACTTTTGAAGGGAGGGTGCGGGAATGATGAATTATCCGAATTTCTGAATTAACGGGGACTGAATCAACAATATTCTACTGTATTGCTGATGTGGTATTTGTCCAGCTAGCCACCCAAGCTCTTGGACACAAACTGCAAAAGAATTAAAGATGGGTAGACCCTCTAGAGCTTGACATAGAGCTCAGAAATGAAAAACAAGATGCCACAATGCCTTTGCAACCCCTGAACAAAACATCCAGAAATGGCTACTTCGAGGAACACCAAACAAAATTAGCATTTGCTCGCAACAAAACACTTCCAATGCTCTCTGAGCATTTGCTCCTAATAAAGCATGTCTACAAAGAGTACACTAGAATACCTTAAAGTAAAACTTACGGAGTTCCCTTTGTAGAGATGAGGAAGGTTTCACGCACACCGTATTTTCCGAAAAGCTGAAGGACATCGTCCTGAAAACAAAGTTCCAAGGTAAACCAAGTGACCACGGCAGTGCATGCAACTTAGACAAACCAACACAAAAACTGACGATGCTGCTAAAGCAATGACCTCTCCAAAGCACCACCGGCGTCACACTGCCAGTGAGATATGTTGATGAATATAAGTCAGATGCGGCCTTCTTTGGCAGCCTAGACAAAAATGGTTGTGCAAAATTTGTCCACAGCATCTACTTTATGTACATGCAATATTGTGTGACCTACACCACTCATTATGCCTGGTTTGAACCGCCATAAGCCGACTATGAGCCCGTGTTACATTAGAACTGCTATGGGCGTGTTAGTGTGCTAATACGCTCAAGACACTGTGTTTCAAATATGGCGCCAAAAACGCCAAACCTGCAAAAAAAAAATACAGAATCCATTCATCGCATCTACTTAATGGGACATTTGAAGTGAATTTGTCAAGCTCCCTGGTTTGCTTGCACTACATAGACTGGCTCAAATAAACACACTTTTCATCGTTTATCCGGTTCATATGTCGGTAATTATTTTATAAAGCGCGAAAGAAGAAAAACTACCATGCACGGTCTGCGGCGGCCGCACCAACTAAAGGCTGTGACGACGGGAGGAGATGAACCTTGATTGGACGATGCCCAAGGTTAGCATTCAAACAAGTTTCGGTTTCGGTTCTGTAAAACAACATGGTTGACATCCGACGACATCGTCGGATGGGCATTCTCGATATCTCAGTAATCGTCGTACCGCGCTTCTGCCATGTTGTCGGATGTAAAATGCCTAAGATAAGCCTCCCACGATGGCTTGGAATCGTAGCAATCACTAGCCGATGCCTACGCAGTGGATGCATGCCCTCCCTGTCCCCACAGACGCTCAAATGCCATGCGCTTTTCCCGCATATTCGGAGCTTGCCTTACTCATGCCTGTATCGTAAAAAGCGTGTTTGCACCAGGCCAAGGGTCTGTTGATTCTGGCCTGCGCCCACTGCCCGCAAGCAGTCGGTGCTTATGGCAACAGCACGCCAACGAGAACTCGCTAGCACGTCAGTGTCAGCCTGCGCGCGTTCTGTGAACTAGTTCGTGGAGCAGTGAACGTTACGGCCCAAAAATGGTGAACTCAGTATAGAAAACATAGGCCGAAAACGAAAAGAATGTACCCTTGGGGATTCGAACTTGTGACTTGCAAAACAACATACCTAGCGCTGCAGACCACTCGGCCACGGGTCAGCGCTGGCAGCGTTGGAAATATAAGGTATATAATGTATAATCAGTTTACGCTTTTATTTAGTTTTAGCATTTCAAGCAGCTTAGGTGACTATTTGTTTTTTTGCGCTCGTGCAGTAAGCATCCCCCAAATTTTCACAATATCTCACATGTCTAGCAATTGCATTTCTTAAACGGAAAAGCGTTCGCAGATGTGTGGTCGTGCTGCTGACAGCTGTGCTTGTTCTCCCAGTGCAAAAAAGTGCTTCGTGCTCCCTAGTTTTACACTGTACGGTAAAAGTATCAGTTGATTTTATTTCCTTAGTACCTACATTGACTTCGCTGACTCTTCTCCTGCCTTCAAGTGGCCTTAGATTTTCCTACTAGCGTACCAGTCAGCAAAGTGTCGCATGTGCCCTTGTGCAGCGCTTGTGTGGAGCGAGCTTGAGTTGGAGCTAGATACAGTGTACAAACTAACAAAGTAAAGAAAGGCACATTCTTCCATTCACAAACGTGCCGTGGCTTCGTTTTAACTGAGCGAACGAATTGAGACGACCCGTCGGCAGCCGGCGAACTAAACGCTGAGCCGACTGACTCTGCCGGAAGGTCGGCGAGCCGTGCAGTAGCTCGAGTCGAGCCAAGTCATCCCCTCCTGAAGTCACACGGAAACACCACAAAAAATGGGCGAGGGTGCAGAGAGGAGGACAGCATTTCGAATTGATTTTTATACTAAATAAATTCATGTAAACGCGCTCAGAGTGGTCGAAACATGGCCTAGGGACTCCGGACTACAATTTGCGCTAGTAATTCCGCAATGTTTACAAATCACTTCAGTGGCCCTTTAAAAGGCCTCAACTGAACTAGCTCATTCCACTTATTGCCCTCACGAAAACTTCTGTGAGGTCCTTCAAAACTCATTCAGGCAAAACATTATCACAAAAAATGTGCATGTTGTTTCTCCCTTTATACTGCAATGCGATTACAAAGTGGTGAACAGGCACTTTTTAGTAGGACCCTTACCCTATATAAAAAACTTCGCACAGAGAACACCCTTTCAGGCATACTTCTTACGCTACCACCTAGGACGACCACGTATGTACCGCAGCTATTCCCATGCATCGCAAAGTTCTGTCTTATTACACAATGCAGGTGCCAAAACACGCCTTTAAGAAATGTGCAAAGCTTAGACCCAAGTCCTGTAGCCCGCACAGCCACCTTTCCAAGGCACTTCAAGTTCAGCTGCCAAGCGAAAATTGGTGCGCCATTGTGTAATTGCATATTGACGCCACTGCAGCCACACAGACCAACTACAGACATTATAGATAAACAGAGGTAGAACCACAGGAAGACGGTAAAAAGTAACTAAGGAAAAACACAGGGCGAACGTAAAAAGTAACTAACGAAAAACAGCCGAGTTCAAACTTCAAGGACAAGGAACTATTTTTCAAGTTCACATACAGAAGCTGAGCTCTTGCACTAGCAGACACTTTCAGCCAGCTGTCAATGCAGCCTGAATGTAAGATTACAACAGCTTATTAAAAAAGAAAAAAAGCTTTGTGAACACAATGTCACTCTGAGTACTGATCTAAGAGCATAGTGACATAGAACACTTCCATACCTTTGTGACCTGCTTTGGGAGGTTTGCCACAAAAAGCTTGTTCTCGTTGCTGAAGGGGTCCCGGCCAGTAGATGGAACTGTAGAAGCTACTGGAAAGATCAAAATAGCCATGCTGTGAGACCACTCAATGTGTACAGGTAGGACTTTTTTAAAGTCAATCGAAGCTTGTTCAACAGAACTACCAGTAAATGAGACCAATCTGCCACTGATTTCCCTGAGCAAAGAAAGATACCAGAGACAGCAAATAGCACAGCATCTGCAAACTGAAAATGCAGGAAAAACAAAATTTAGAACTTTTATGCATTTTAATTTTATAGGTCTGGTGTTAGTAAAATTTGCAAGGAGAAACGGATGTTAAGCGTAATGCCAATCAAAATAACCAGCTTCGCATTGCAGTCAATGGAAGAACATGAATTCAATACTGTCCCCCTGCTAATTATTCTGTCACTGAGCCTCACCGAGTCTGAAAGCATAATGAATTCAGCCTATTTTGAGAGACGTAAGCACATTTAAATGTCTCCAGGTAAGAAAGACCCTCGACAATGTGCGCTTACCTTACAAAATTTCTGTAAGAAAATGTTTAATGAGTCTATCGTACCTTCCATATATAACAGTTACTGACATTTCATTGTGCCTTGAGGTAGGCTATGCAGACAAAATACAAGTTTGTTTTGTTCAGAAGATTTGGTGTTTTGTAGTGGCCCCAGCGCATGTCCGGCAGCAAACGATGCTTTATTCACTAAGAAATTGTACAATTTAGGCCAAAATTTTGATTCTCCTGCTCAATCGCGTTTTTCGTGATGTCTGCAATGACGTATCCAGAGCAGGTGTTCAAACAAACGTTAGTGCGCTGTTTAGCCTGCAGCGAACTGCAAAACGCCTTGTTTACCATCAGTCCCCCTAGATGGCACCACCATACTGTTCAGGACCACTGTGCGCACTTGCTTTGTTTCTGACTGTATTTGCAAATAGCTTGTTTTTTTTTTTTTTTTTTAATGGTTGGTAGTAGTCGTTTTGTGCAACACTGGGTATGCTTGACAAACAGGGTCACGTAAGACGACGTGGCCCCCTTAACTCTTTCACTCCGGCGCCATAGGTAATCGGAAGCCGGCTTCCAATGGATGATTTCGAAGCTCCCGCAAAATCTAAAACCCACGCTCCACAGACAACTATCGCCATCTGGTGTGTTCATTGGCAACTTCTCTTGCAGTTTTGGTTTCATTTGTTTATGTGTCGCGTGTGGTGGCCGTGTAGCAAGAGAAATTTGAACCGAAGGTAGAGGGGATTAGGAGGAAAATGGCGTCGGGGTCGCGCCGCGCTCCGCACAGTCGGACTGCTGTAGCAAGCACTTCGGCAGCTCCTGCTGTCGATTTTTCTGATTCCAGCAGCAGTGATGGGTCAAGCAACGATGCGGGATATTCAGATTTCAGTTTGGACGACGAAGCTCTGGTTCAGGTGCCTTGCACTTCAACAAGCGCTGGCAGGTAATTTCGTTGTGACTCCGCGCTGTATTTATAAACAAAACGTGCTTCTTATCTGACGACTGCAGTTTTACTTTTGTGTTTAGGATCTGGACAACGTACGGCCAGGATATTTTGCCAAATGCACCGTGCCGTATCGCGCTATCACCTTCAAGATAACCTGGCGCTCGTGTCAGATTAGCGCTGCAGGGCGTTGCGCGACGCTTCTCGGAAGCGCTGGTTCTTTTTTTTTTTTTTTTTTACCACCGAACTGATATGGATTTTGTTCGAGAATACAAAAGAGTATGCTTGGATGCACATTTTACAGCCTCACTCACCCTTCAGTGCCTTCGCGGCGTGGCACAGCCATCAGTTTCGCTAGGTTAACGGGCCCTAAAAAATCCAAAACTTGGTGTACACTGTTGATTTATATGTTAAATCATAGCCAAGGAACGCAGGAACAATTTTTATATCCTAAAATTCCTGAAATAATTTTTAGTCTCGGTAAAATTGCCGATTTGTGTTTTTCGTATACTTTTCTTGAGGGCTTTTTTCTGATTACTTGACAAATAAACTGTAAGTAATCGTACCTTTAACAAAACTGCTGCTTTGTGTTTGGAAGAGCAATTTATGAGCTACAATTTCATGCATAGCAAGGCTAAGTGCGTCCAGTAGCTCAAGAGAAAAAAAAACATTTTGTGGAAGCCCTCAAAATCGGCCGTTTTTCCACCGTAACGAGAGTTAATTTAAGCATGCTCATCTTTCAAAAAGAGGAGCACATACTGTCACATGTATAAGCACAAGGATGCCTCAGCTAAGACAGCTTGGGAATCTCTTTTAAGTGCGAATGCACTTTATAAGCGAGCCCAAACCATCCACCGCCGGCGGCGGCGGCGGCGTCGGCGTCCGCAGTGCTCCTCTATAAAGAAACAGCATCCGGCGCCAGGTTTCGATCCGCGGACTTTGCGGCCGCAGCGCGACGCTCTACCGACCAAGCCACGGACGCGACGTGATATCAGCGTTAGTGACGCGCCTTATATCTTTAACGCATTCAAACTACGTCGTCAGCGGCGTGCGTTGGCGACTCAGCGGCGTTATAGCGGCTTGATAACTGCGTGGTGTACACGTGATACTACAAACCCGATGGAAGAGATGGAAGAGAAGGCGGCGAGGCGGTGGGCTGCGGGGGCCGAGCGCAAGCGCCGCAAGCGGGCCGACAACCGTGCATTCGCACTTTCACATTCTCCCCCTCGGGGAAATGCGGGGGAATTTTTTTAAAACTTTACAAGAAAAAAGAGAGAGAGAAAGAATTGTCACTGTCCTTCTCTGTTGAATATAATGAAGCTGTCACAGCAAGTAATGTATGCTGAGAACTGAAAATTGTACATATTGAAGACTGCCATGCAGGTCCTGCTTTGAGGGCCCATTTGCATCCTCTCACTCCACGTTTAAGGCCCCAATAGGTAGTGAGGAGGCCGTTGCTTAATGGCATACAATATTTTCCACAATTCCCACTGCACTTATGCAAGCCTCCCTCACCAGGCAGATGGGCATTGGGTGGCACCCTGCACTCCTTGTTACGATTTGAGCCAACCAGCAGCCATAAAAAATGCTCACACATTTCGAAATTTCTCCCAAAAACAACAGAAAGGATGTAGGGGTGGGGGTGCTTCAATGTCTCCAGCAGATAACCCTCTTCCACAACACCGTGCTTCACTGTTTCAGAATCCTAAGCGCAGGCGCAGAACTCAAAGGGGAGTGATAACGAGACAAGTGAATCTCAACTTTGCAGACACATACCAGCCTTAGGTAGCTTGCCCTTTGGCTTGGGGCCATCTGCCTTGCGGACCGCCAGGTTTGTCTGTGTTCCCACAGAGCTCCCGTCAAGGTCTCGAATGGCACTCTCAACACTTGCGGCACTCTCCAACCCGACAAAGGCCACACTGCGCACAGGAGGGAGGCAGGGAAACGCACACGGGACCGCAACCTCAACATGGTGGTAGCACACTACATTAGGTGGCACTTTTTATGTGGGGTAATTGAGAAGGCTCATGAAATATTAGGCCTTGAGGCTAGAAGTTAACATGTGGGCTTGCTGCTAGGCCTGCGCACATAGCGATTTTTGCTTTTCGACGCAAAATCAAAGCAAATAATAATTTTGTTCGGAAAGGTTCGAATTGAAGAGAATATCTTGAGACAGCCAACAGAAAAACTGAAATTTACAATTTTTAGATGTGCATCAGTAACTGCATGATTAAGAATAAAAAAGGTTTTAGAATATGCTTGCCTAGAAAAAAAGAAATCAACACTTTCAGTAGGGCCGACTCAACAGACGATGCCAATTTGGTTTCAGATCCAGTTTGAAACTAGCACCGGCAGTTGCAAGAAATTAGTGTATACAAGCGTAGGACGTGTGATAGTACCATCAGAAAGTGTCCAACGCTTTGAAAAGAGCTCTTAAAGGAGCCATGAAGACAAAATACAAGTTGGGTTTATTAGAAAGACTGCTTAGTCCCGATAACAATGATACCAATATCATCGCAATCTTCGAACAAATAACAGGAGATATTGAAGAAAACGTGTGAAGCAGTCGCGACCCCCTAGCCAATTTCCCGCAACTTTTCTATGACGTCACGGAACCTTGTTTGTGCGATTGGCGGCCGCCTAACTGACCTGTCGCGACGACACATGGCTGGACGTCTGTAATGGGGCCTCTAGTTTCATTTGACCACATCACTTGAAGGCTAACGTGCAGTTAACGCAGTGAAAATTATGTTTTATTGTTGGCCCGTATGACGTCATTCTCGCTCATAACACGTCACTGTGGCGCAAAATTTGAAAGTTTTTAAGTTTCTTGCTTTTTTTTTTTTTCGTTAAAAAAACATCTTTTGTGGCTGTAATGGAGCTGAGTGAGATACTGAATCCTAGTTCTTTGAAATTAAACGAAGTTGTATTTTCTCTTCATGGCTCCTTTAAAGCACTCTTGGGGACCAAAAATTTATCGAGTCACAGTTCGTCCACACCATGACGTCCCCTACCAGGGTGCACTGGATAGGTAGTCGGTTTCTTGTATGGGCCAGTTTGCAACAGACAATGCCACCAGCATAGGTGACAAACGCGTGGCTGGGCACCCAATTTTAATGATCTGTAAAATCACTCCCTTGATGCATTAAAAAAAAAGCACTTGAGCAAGTATTCATAGCATTGGAAAATGTGCAAATTAGATTTTTTTTACTAATACCAGAGTCCTTCAATGCTTTACTGGTCACGAAACTGCTCCGTAACTCAATGGGAGAGCTTCATATGCTACGTTTGGCCGCCGCGCGGTGGCGCCACCCTCTCACTGAGGTCACTCCTCGCGCGGCGTTGCGCTGGCTCGAACGGCGGAGCCGCGGCGAGTTGTGTTTGTTTTGTGCGGAAAAAAAATGTAACGTGCATATCGCGCTCTCGTGATGCGACTTAAGTAGTTCAACGACGATGCCGAACATGTGTTGCGTCCCGGGATGTCGTTCCTTGTACAACGATACCACAGAAAATGTTTCCTTGTTCTGTTGACCGAGCGACGGGCAGCTGCATGAGAACTGGAGGGGCGCCATTCCAAGACAAGCAACGGGAGATTTCAGCTTTGATAATAAGTGTGCGACAGTGTGTGGAAATGCACTGCGTGTGAGAATGGAAAAAGCAATGTACCATTTTGAGAGCATCGTGGACCTAGAATTGTACAAGGCTAACTTAAAGCCGGATTTTTGTCATATAAGTCAGGTTGTAGCGGTGCTTCATTACCTGTTTGCAAGCTTGTATTACCTTGCGCTCAAGCTCGCGTGTAAAAAATCTTTGGGGCGTCCTTGGGCTTTTACTTTTCATATTTCCGCAAATTATCCCTTGGGGTTCGTTTTGTTTGTTCTGTAACCGCGCGTGGGCGATTCCGGTTTCTTATCTCGCGTTTCAACCGGAGCGCCCGTTTGCTGTTTGTCGTACGTCCCGTCGGGCAATATTGTTTGATATGGAAAGGGTGCCACCTTGTCGCTAACTTGATTTTTTGTTTCTTCGACAATGTTCTCGATCCTATTTCCATGGATCTGAAATTAATAACGTTCTGAGAGTAATGCATGCATAGCAAACGCCGCGCAACTCACTTTATCGACGTTCATCTGTGCACGTCACACTGCGGACTGCTTCTTCGACGTTTGTGTTTCATTCTAGTCTTTTGTAGTGCAGGAGATCGCTATCTCGCTGCGTTCAGAAAAGCTTTGCTTCGTTCTTGACTACGTGGAAATATGTATTCTGTTTCCTCCGTGTGCTGCACATCGAAGCGCGAAAAAATTTTTGTACGCTGGACCACGCTCTTTTGTCTCTCTTCGTAACATTGAATTTTTTCGTTGCGTGTGATAAAATCAGTTTTATTGTTCTTTTTTCGCTTCCTGTTTTTGCAAGTATTGCTAAGCGTGGATGCAGAAAGACACATGGTGCAACATATATCTCTTCGTGTTTTGATCCTTCGCGTTTCTGCAGCGTTTTTAGATGTTCTCAAGTATGTACCCACTCATCGAAACGACAATACTATTGGTCTATCTCTTTTATCGTTCTGTGCATACCAGAGCAATCGACAGATTCATTAAGCGTAGGCTGAACGACGCGTACTTGGTTTCTTTCAGTTTTTTTATTGTATTATCGATAGGCCCGCAGCTATCCGTGACCACACAGCTACCGTATATGTGATAATTACAACTTTGCTTTAAGAAAAGAAGCAAAATAGATTTAAAAATCCGAAAACACGACGGCGCAGCGTTTGTGCCAGAGTACACAGAAGCCGTTGCCGTTCGCGGCCGAAGTCTACGGTAATTTACTTCGACAAATAAAACCCCATTGAAGGCAGGTGATATACACAATGACTGGACTATTCATCGCTAACTACTACGGAAAAAAAAACACACTTAATCAGCGCGCCAACACCAAAAGCAGCAAGCTTTTGCACGCCAAAAGCTGGCCAATACGCCGCATGCGTGGCGGCTGGATGACCTTCGTGCGGCGGTGGCGCCTGTAGTGGCGCGCGCGGTCCTTATATGAAATAAGCGCCGAAGTTTCGTGACCAGTAAAGCATTGAAGGACTCTGCTAATACTTTTCTTCTACTGTTCCCTTGAGATTGACAGATTAAGAAACAACTTTAGTTATAACTGCTACAAGCATATGTGCCACAATGTAGTTTTGGTGGTTCAAGCCAATCAGGAAAGCCAACATAAAAAAGAAAGCATGTATAGGAAACGTTACAGGAAATCAGCGAGGAGGACGCAGAAAGGACAACAGCACTTTAAAACTGATTTTACCACTACATAAATTCGTGTAAATGCACTCAGATTAGTTAGAACATGGCCTGGGGACTTCGGGCTTAAATCTGCAAAAGTAACCTCCTAATGTTTAGACATCACTTCAGTGTCTCTGTAAAACACTCTAGGCCCCTCCCTTACAGCAGATTACAAACTCGCATACTCAGTAATAAAATGTGCCCCTTTGTGCTAGTTACATTCATGTGAACAAAACGCTTTTCTTCAGTATACCAGGTCTTTGTAGCACGCAAGCCAAGAAACCACTTTTATGGAACATTCTTGAACATTCTTGATGGGCAGCCATGATAACTGCTACAAGAGAAAAGTTTGTTTTCATTTTTCCAGCCTACTTACGGCTTCGGTGGTCTCCCTTTCATGAAGATGCTGATCACTCCATACTTGGCAAAGATGTCTCTTATTTCGTCCTAAAAATCAGCACAAAAATTTTGTTTATATGCTCGTCCTAATGAATCCTGAGAACAAACATTTTTTTCTGGATTAACTGCTCATATGCATTCACACCAGGAAGCGACTAGAATGCAATTATGATAATGACAACGAAACTTTGTTGCCAAACTGCGGCAGAGAAAATTCTCTGCCATTTTAAGGTTGAAAAAAAAAAAAAAAAAAAAAAAAACATGCATATTTGAGCACAGAAGTTGTGGCTCTGTTTCAGTGTGTGGCCAGCTAATAGGACAAACCAGCGCACAAGTCTATAATGCCGAACCAAATGAGGAAAATTTTGAGTCTTCATAGTAAGAGCCCAACATTGTGACAACTAAAGCCTGTTGCAGTGTAGTGAGAAGGATCCGCATAAAGGGACGCTACACACACAGCCAGTAACAAGCAGAAGTATGCATCATTTCCACGGAAACAGCACTCTCTCACACACACACACACACACAAAGCTTTGAAAGCACTGGCTGCAGTTCACACACACAAAAAAAAAAAAACCACGCTGCCACTTTGAAAGAGCCAATCCTCTAAAAGGCAAGCAAAAGTGTAGGGGGAAAGCACATGGCGGCGTGGAACTTACCTCAGTGGTGTCTGCCCTCAGATTTCCAACAAAGACTTCGTGCACTTGCTTGTGGGCTGTGGGGCCTGCAGTGAATTTTCAAGAGCAGATATATATAATCAGAAAAAAAGGCAGGGTTTCCTTCAGCAAAGCCTACATAAACTGAAAAATTGCACCTGGAAACAAGCTCTATATGTTACCCATATTGCTATCATTATTGGCCGCAAGGGCCACCACTGGAGAGTAGAGCACTGCACGGGCCTGATTTTAAGGCCCGAGCCCGGCCCGAGCCCGCTTCGCGAAGCCCGAGCCCGGTCCGGGCCCGGGCAGTCATAAGTGAGCCTGGCCCGAGCCCGGCCCAGGCCCGCCATCTCAAGCCCGGGCCCGGCCCGGCCCGGTAATTTATTTTTTGGCCTAGGGAGGGCCCGCGCGTGTGTGAGCAGGCCCGGTCTTTGACGCTAAAGAAAGTTTGTTTATTAAATTCCGGGCGATCAGACGGAGCATCTAGTCTGCACAAGCACGTCATGAACTAAAACGCAAAAAATAAGGGTTTAAAAGTGCACATAGTTTAGCTTGCACCGTCTGCAGTTCACGCCACATCGGCGTAATAATAGCTCGTGTTCTTAGACGAGAGACACCATCACCTTTGATTACCAGACTCTTGGCAACTTCACGTGGTTGTCTCGGCCACAAGTTGGTAATGCTGGCATTTTTCGATCCGCATTTGAACAAACGAGTATGTACGCGCGTTGAAGTACTTCACATGCAGTGGTCGTTAAGCGGAGGCGTTTCTCTGGCATGCGTGTTTGATTTCCGGCCACGGCAGCCGCATTTTGATTGGTGCGATATCTAAAACACATGTGTACATACATACACATAGGTGCACAGCTCCAGAATGTCTGAATTAAGTCTTCCCCTCTTGGGCATTCCTTGTAATCGTATCTTTGGTATGTTATACAAAAAAATAGAAAATATTGATGCTGTACAAGAAATGTCATTACAATTGCAGTATAGTGATCATCATACCTTAGCAAAACACGTTTTTAAAATAATGCGTACAACTAACAGCGAGAAGCGCGCAAAAATAAACTAAGAATATTCATTTTGATGCTCTCTTTTACACTTCACGTCGGACCTATTAACTCTTTCGTTACCACGCCTATTCAAATCGATCACCGGTGATCGATGATTTATATTGCCTATTTCGACATGTTGTAGTCATTTCTCGTGCACCTAATGCGGTCAGTGGTTACTCTAGGCACTGCCCTTTTAGAATCAGTTTAAATTTTCCCGCTCCGGCGACATTGAGATTTTTGACGGCGTTTTTTGCGAACTGAGGTGCGTGTGTTTTTGAGGAAGGGGGCGTGGCTGCTGCCCTTGAGAAAAAAGCATGCAGATCGTCGCTAGGCTGCATTACCATATTATTTTTTTTTGTCAAAAGGCTCCCGCAAGTCAAATACCAAATAATGCGGTCAGCTTTGTAGTCCGACAGTGTTGAGAGGTGATAATTACTTGAAAATGGCCCCAGCTATTCACTAATGATCTTTGGTTCGGACAAAGGGCAGCTTTATTCTCCCAAAGCTTATTTCTGATGGTCCCCCGCTTGTCTAGCAAGTGTGCCTGCCATTTTCAACCAGTTTCCAGAAGTTTCGGTTTCGTTTTTGCATTGCAAAATTGATATTTGTCGCTACTACGCAGTTACAGAACTACAAGCTCATTTGCCATGGCGCCTCCGTTGCCCGCTACTGCTCCTCAAACAAGCATGCCGCTCGCGCTTCCACTTTATCTACGCCTTGCTTCTGCGATAAGAGCTTCCGCTGAAAGTCAAACGATAACACCAAGTCGTCGGGTGTCAGTTCAGACGAGGAGAACGCTTCCAATCGGCCTTGAACACCGCCAGCTGTTCACCGGCCAGTTTCGGCTTCATACGAGGGTATTTCCGGAGGTCTAGTGTCGCTTCTTAGTAGTACTGTCCTATTCTGACAGAGTCTCCAACAGCCTTGTATTTGTTTCTCTTCGAAATTGTTAGGTGGCGCTGCAATGTAGTAGGTTCGGAGTGCTGATCTCGTTTCAAAGCCCGATGTCGGCTTGGTGGTGAAAGCTTGTTGGCATGATTCTAGTGCATCGTACCTTATTCCTGCAGCAAGGCTACCATAGTGAGTCAGAACATGATAATAAACTGCAAATGAAAGTTCTGACCCATAAGTGATCATCAGAACGTCAACAAACATCCACCAAATAGTTTGGTTCTCAACTCCAAGTGGATTTTTTTCACATCGCTTGCTTGCCTTCAATATTGTGCCGGTCATAATCATTGACAAGGTGTTTTTACATCACATGGAGGCTAATTTGGGCCCTTAATAATGTCAAACCACCAGATTTCTTCTAGAGAACCATCCAAAATAGCAAAATTTGAAATAGTGGTTGGGCTTCACCACATGGCACGGGCACCACGCGGGCTAACATTTTCTTTTATATCTCACAAATTGTACTGCGTAACTCAATTTTTTTTCTAGGACGGGTTTTTGAATTGTCAACCTACAAAATGTATATTCTCAATTTTTTCTACTACTGGTGGTTTATTGTACACAACTTACATTTTCTTATTTTCTTCGACGCGTGGACAGAAATTTCGAATTCAATAATTTTTTTCGCAATCATTATTTAGGAAAACATTATTAAAACTGGTGTCGTTGGAAAGCGCGTGAATAATCTGCATTTTATGTCACTGCAATGTGTGCCTAACCAATATGTACAACGCAAAAAAATGTTTTGTTAGACCCTTAAAAATTGGCCAATTTCCCGCGTAACGAAAGAGTTAACGGCCGTGCCTATGAATTCAAGCCCGAGCCCGCCCGGGCCCACAGCGTCGAGCCCGAACCCGGCCCGGGCCCGCGGCATTGAGCCCGGGCCCGGCCCGGCCCGCCAATAATCGACTTCGGGTGGCCCGGCCGGCCCGCGGGCCGGGTCTGGCCGGGGCTTTAGGGCCGGCCCGGGCCCGTGCAGTGCTCTACTGGAGAGGCCGGCACTGCGATCGTTTTGACGTCACTTGTAGGATCCCTGTTCCTACCTTGCTGCGTAGTTGGCTTGCAGTGCATGATATTTTGTTTAAAACACTCTTTCTAAGTGATTTCCTGCTAATTTGCGGCGTTTGAAGTTATCAGTGCGTGAATCGTAGTTTGACCTCATGGGGACTTTATAACCGTGGCAGGCTGCCCGCAAACGACTTGAGCGTGGTATGCGGACGTATGCGACTGATCCCGGTGTAAGCGTAAGCTGCGGCTTGTTTCCCCGATCAACATTTAGCTCGGCTACGATGATCACCAAGCTAAATTTCTAGATTTTGGTTGTCGTTCTGAAGAAATAGGTGAAGCAGGAAATCATGAAGCGTTTACTGCTCGCAGAAATGCTGCGCACACACGTCCGCCGTGCCTGCCCACTGGTGGCTCGAACCGACGTAGGTCGCGACAGCAACACCTTGTTGCCGCTTTTTAAAATCACACTGATCGCGGAAAAGGAGGTCCACATTCGCGAAAGTAGATGTTAGTGTGATAAAAAATTGTGCCACCTAGTGTCATCAGCTGCGATTTTCAAGGCGATGCTCAAATATCTGCCGCGATCTACGCCGACCGGCCGCAGATGTCGGGCCTGCGATACCTGCACGGAAAAATCGGCCGAGGCCGTGGCAGGTATCTTGATCATCGATCGCTCAAATGGCAGTCACCACGGATACAAACTTCCACATACGAGAAAGGGGGTGACTGTGCGGTGAAAAGTTGTGTTAGGGACTGTCATTCCCGACTGTAACGATAGCGGCGATGAAATATAGGCCGCGACGCTAGGCCTAAAGTTCCCAACATTGAACTCAGCGCATCCAAAACCGGCGGCGAGCTAGCTGTTGGAGAAGACCCTCTTCTGTGTTGCTTTGGGTTCCCCAAACTTCTTGGGGGCCTCCAACGCTTGGTTCTCCTATTCTTAAACCTAACCCATGAGGTGTTTCGCGTCGTACGCAACCGCGCCTTCTGTGAGCAATCATGAGTTCTCGAACTTGATGCTAGAGAAAGGCGCAGGCTCATTGTAAACAGACAAAAGCCCGTGCTTCAGAGGTCTTAATTAGAAATAAACATAGCCACGTCTAAACCCGCTCGAAGGAGTTAAAAGCTTTAATACCATTCGTACATTGCGGACAAGTTGTCGCAAAAAGTAAACATATCAGCAGTACAGAGAACTAGTGATCGTTAATAAAATCATGGCGTAAATAATAATAAAAAATTCAGAGCCCTTTCACCCCGTGAAGAGGGATGGCCAGCAAAGCTGCGGTGCCGAGCCTCAACGTGAGGTTTGACTGGGTCGTAGTCCAAGGGGTGCACGAAGCAAAACACGTTTGTTTGTAATTTGCGATTGAGCATTATTCCTGGTTAATAACTGAAAGCTCCTCGCGCATGCTCAACACGCCTGTTCACGAGCCACGTGAAACGGCTATCAAGCGGCTCCGACGCAGCGTCAGACTTGGCAACTGCACAATTGAGGCGCATGCCTGGGCACGCGCCGGCGCCAGTGTGTCCGCCGCGGCTATGACACAACACAATCCACTTTAATCCAATCAAATCCAAATCCAATACAATCCAATCGAATCGAATCCAATCCAGTGCCCTTCGCGCTTGCGCAGAACGGCCCTTCACGGCACACACGAAACTGCTCAACCTCGGCCAGTGTAGCTTAAGCTACAAAACACACAGTAATCGTGGTAGAAATTTATTATAGCGCGGGTATGGTAATCACGGCGCATGCTCTATGAAGGCCCTGGGACCTTTTTAATTTTGTATGATTTTTTTCATGCCCCGTGGTTGTGGCGCGCAGTTTTACAGTTCCGGGAATTTCAGTGGGCTCCGCAACGTGGCGCTACGCTCGCTAGCGATTCCTGTCTACATCGCTCTGGGACCGGAGACGATCTGCTGGATCCTAGCCATTTACAGCTTTGCTGTAAAAAAAAACACTGGAGGGGAAATAGGCACTGTTTAAGCCAAAGTGCAGATCGTACCAGCACTTTTAAGCCTGTGCGGCGAAGCAATCCGCTCACCAGTCTCACGTAGTCCTTTACCAGGCAACGCAGTACGCGTCGTGATATCACAACTGAGCGGCACGTTTCTGTCGCTGTTGCAAGGTTTATTTTCTTGCACACACAGTTGCGCACACGTCACGTCGCAAGTATTTCATAATGAATTAACAGTGTACTTTTGTCGGCACCAATTGCATTGTCCTTGGCGTTAGCTGGCTGCGTACAAGCTGTCGGTGGCGATGGTAGCAACTGCCCAGCCACGGCGGTGCCGTCGGCAACAAGCGAGCCACTGATTGCTTGCCCGGATTATTTGGTCTGTAGACAATTTTCTTCTGTAATTTGCATCAAAACCGCGAGGAGGGGCACACGGTGGCCACGACAAAAAACATGCGGTCGCATAAGCACAGGAAATGTGTTCTAGCAGACGACAGTATAACCCGGCGTCCTACAAGTGACGTCACTCGTAGGTGGCGCCACGGTATGTCCTCGGGGCCAATACGTTTCAAAGCCTCCAATGTGACTCAGTGCATGACTCAAATTTTGAAACCAGTGAAGCAAAGCATAATAAAGTTATGAACACGGAGATTCATCGATTATGCATGCTATGTTTTTGTATCACCAGTGTAACGCAGTTCACACAATATAAACCCAGAAAAAAATGTTCGAAGAGAGCCCCCAGCATGGCTAAAATGAGAAGCGGGTTCATGCGGTTCCAAATCATGGTACATTCACTCACCAACCTTGCATAACCAGCCCCAAAACGTCCATCATGCGTACTACAGTGTGCCGGTGTACATTTCATGCCATGTTCAGTCCTTTCAACAGGATGCTGGGCGCTTCCTAAGAACTTACCCTGGGGTACTTGGCCGGAGATGCGGGCTAAGGCAGGCGGGCTATCAAGTAACGGTGCCCCATTGGTCATGCGATGCAGAGGGGCCGGCCCGTTAAAAGACGCAGCCGAAGTCCGACCCCCAGCTGGCGGACCATCGCCAGCTGGGCGGACCAGCGCTGGCGGACCATCGCCAGCTGGACGGACCAGCGCTGGCGGACCATCGCCCTGCCCATGGTCGACCAGTACACGACTCAGAGGCGGAGGGTCATCGGATGGAGGTGAATCGACGACGCCGGAGGGCTGACTCAACACGGGTGGTCCCAGCGGTTTGTCCCACGACTCATCCGGAGCGCCGCTTTCAGAAGGAGTAGCGCTGCCGTTTTGTGAACCTCTGTGGGGCTGGCCAGATGTGCCCAGGGGTCCTGCGAAGGGGCACTCTTTAACCTACGGACTTTACGTTCGGGGTTTTGTGCAATTAAACTGCACCTGGGCTACAAATTGTTCCGTAGCAGGCGGCTTATCAATACATATGGGAAACATTGTGACAGTAGTCTTTAAAACCCTGCAACCTGCACAGCCAATACTGATTCTGGGGTCGTGGCAGCCATAAAGATAAAACTGGCAACAAATAAAACCACTCCCACTGTAGCTCCATTAGCAAGGCACTACTGTTTAGGCCTATAGACAAAAATTTCAAGCACATTTAATTGCCGATTTTAAACAGAAATAAAATTACCACAGGCTGCACAAAAAGAAAAAAAGCAATTCAAGTTACGAAAAAAGAAATATCGGAATGAAGAAAAACAAAGGCCTTGCGCTGTTTAGCGATATTACATACCTTTTTTCTTCTTAGGTCCTTCTGAGTGCATGCAAGAGATGAACGGAATTTTACGCCCCCTTGTTGGAGCAAAAAAACAAGCTAATTGAAATCACGGTTATGCAATAATCCTTCCCACAAAAGCCATTTCAAAAGCAGTGCACTCCCATCGCTTACCATGACTGCCTGCTGACTAATCCAAGTGACGGCCATTAGTCACCTTGTCTCAACGAGGTGTGGAGAGGGTACAGACAAGATGGGGGCACAGTAGCCAGGAAGTTCGTGTGGGGGTGGTGACATTCAAAGCTTGCATGCGCGTGCACACACACACACACCACACACACACACACACACACACACACACACACACACACACAATGCCATGTAAATGCTCAACTTTGTTTTTGATTAAATCTATTCAATACCTGGCCATTTTACCAGTACCACACTTCAGGTTGACCAAAGCGACAACATTTTTTAAGCCTGTACAAAAAAAAATTCACCTGCATGTTTGCATGGGATTTCTTTTCTCTGCGCGTTTTTAGACTCACCAGCTTTCTGCCCTGACAATGCCACGGAGAGCTTCTTGCCCCAGAAGAGGTGGTTGTTCATCTCGTTCACTGCAGCTGCAACTGCCGCCTTGTCCCGCAGCGTCAGGAATGCAAACCTGTGAGCATTTGCAGGATTATTTATTTCTGAAGTCATGGCACAAACCTCTGCTGAAATAATCATCGCAGACAGCCAATAAGAATGTAGAACCTTCTCCAGCGATTTCGTATCACGACTTGCCCGAAAAATTCTTCTACAGCATCCTCCCCGACATCACGTAAGGATCCACTGGACTCCCGCCCCTTTCCGTCGTGTCTGGCAAGAAAGCTGCCCACTGGTGTGCACGTGAGTTGACCCACAGGGCAAGCCAGGTTTTCGGCGAGCAGTGGTAGGTCTGTCCCCTATTGCCTTTCCACGAGACCACACAGCATTATCGTCGGGAATGAACAATATAGCCCCCGCGCACACAGACCTCACTAAGGAACAAGAACACCACCTCCAAGGCATCCAAACTAACACCTTTCACAACCCCACTAGAGCCCACATCTACGCCCCCACCCTTTACTCCTCGCAATGCCACTTCTGCGAGGCTCCAGGCATCCTCTACCATACTATGTGGTGCTGTAATTAGAGAACCCACCCTTACGCCGCTGCCCTTCCCCTCCCCTGACACAGGGAGAGAGCACTGCGCAGCTCGGACCTTGACGACCAACTTTGGCTAATGAAGAGAGCCCAAGAAATCACAAGATCACAAGGGGTCCTGCAATGAGGACTCTTCCCAAGGGCTGACTGATCTACAAAAACATTTATTCCTTATTTTTGAAGCAAACAAAAAACCAACAGAGAAAGTGATGCAAACGTTCAATAAACTGCATCTGATGCAAGTATTAAACCTTTGCTATTGTAGTAGCTACAAAGGAATTTAGGCAACAAACAAGATGCTTAGTAACACTTTGAAATTCAAATTTGCTGTTTAGGGCACTAAGGAAGCACTCGCCCTCACGAGCACGCCATACAAAATGGCTGCACATTAAACGACCACCTTTGGATCTTCGTAGGCATATATGACGCAGATCTTGAATACATCGATGGTTTACCACCAAGGAAAGTTACGCTGCATATCCTTGCCCACTTCGACGGTAGCCATTCAGTTCTATCACTACTATGCAAGATATATATGTACGCTCCTCTTCTGCAAACTGACACACTTAAACGAAGTAAACAACCGCCCACTTCACAGAACGCATACTGTGTATCTACTGTGTTCGCTAGCTTTGCAGCCTTACCAGCAGGCCACCCAAACCACTGCCGTATTGCTGATACAACAGCACGCCAAAATGCCATTTAATGCCGTCAAATTTTTCATGAACTGTGAAATGTTTTCACGTTATTACCATTGGTTTTTCACTTTCTTGGTGAACACACTTTGCGGCCCTGCACTACCCCTCCCCTCTGTAGCTGTGTCAGCAAGGTAAAAGCTGTCTCGAGAACACACCCAAAGCGGGTATGTGGCACTGATGTTGTCATTAGCTATACAGCAACCCAGCATGGGAGTGACAAAGCATCAGCTCTTTAGTGTGCACACTTGTTCGTAACTAAATTACGATTCCTGAGCAGGCCTGACACATGGAGACACCGAGCGCTTGTCAGGAACCTGCACACCAAGAAGACCACATTATGCCATGCAAGTGTGCACTTACGGCTTCCTGTTTTCTGGCTTCTTGAGCACTACTTTTTCGACCCCATAGCTCTCAAAGAGTGTCATGAGGTTTCCCTGTGAGGAGAAAAAAAAGGGAGAATAATTTTTTTTCTGCACCACACAGGCTCTGTTCAGGCGTTATTAATGCACTCAAAAAACAATGAAAACCCTCTATTCAACCCCAGTAACATTTGAATACATGCCAGAGACAAACTTTGAGTCCAGCTTGACGGAAAAACAGTGTGTTTACAAGGAAATGATAGCACAAGTAGTGACATTATTTTGTCAGAAACTTTAATCATCTCTAGCAAAAGAAAAAGGTAAAAAATGAGCAGGAAATATCCCCAGAAAAATCCTCATACAGGTGCGCTCCCTAAATATGGCCTACATTCGGGTCAATACTGTTCGAAATTTATTAACGAAAATTAACAAATGAACGGCAAATTTGATGCACATGCCAAGTTTAACATGGAATCAGCCTAAGGCGTGAACACTAATAAGTGTTCCAGAAAAAAATTATGCAAATTAGTTAATGACAGGCATGGTGACATGAAGGCCAATACATGAACAAAAAATGGGAACTCCATTTTCCCTCTCAATGCTCCTCCTCTAAACAGCATGCAATGGGGCTGGTATGTAATGCAGCCATTATACCAATGTACACAAACACGACCACAAAAGAATGTACGCAAGTACAGCAGCACTGACCTCTTCAATATTATTTGGCAGGTTAGCCACAAAGAGCTCCTTCTCCTTGTCAGCACTTTGCTCCTTAGGACCTGTAAAACATGTATGTGCGAGTGAGAGAGACAGCAAAGGCACAGTAAAAGGGAACTTGTTGGAGCTAGCAATGTGGATGGCAGCAAATCTGTGTGAAGCCTTTCAAGCCATTTTCATTTTATCACTACACAATTAGGTAACTCCTGTCAGAGAGGTCTTGCCACTACAATAAACAGACCATAAAGTAATGTTGGCTTTCAATATCTGAACACAGATGAATGTGGTTTTCAACACTTCTAAGGCAGCAGCAACTGCCTGTGCTGTTGCTGCACAAGATGTTTTTGAATGAAAAGCACTTTAAACAAATAGTTGACAGCAAGAAGCAAGAGTTTGTGCGAGCATTTGCTATGAAGGGATCTTAAAAGGCTTTATCAAAGTTTTCAATAACAACGAGGTCTCATGATGTGTGTTCAGATGCAAGTTAAGATGGCAATCATCCCACAGCATAATGTTCACAGCTTGACCAACTGCGCTCAAATTTGATTGATTGACTGCGGGGTTTAACGCACCGAAGGTATACACCTGGGCTACGAGGTGCGTCGTAGTGGAAGGCTCCAGAAAAATGCAGACCACCTGGGGATCTTTAACGTGGGCCGAAATATAGACACATGGGAGTTTTCACTTTTGAATGTACAATACGCATACCTGCCAACCTGGTGACGTGGAAATTCGGAATATCTGCGGACTGGGGGAAGTGGCGGGCAGCACACTAATTTTTAAAGGAGTACTGACACGAAATTTCAAAGCTGAGATAACTATGTAAAACGCTTCCTTTTTATCACGAGATGTCTCCCAGCAAGTTTCAACAGCAACCGTTGAGCCAAACATATTTAAAATCCATTTTAATCTTCGCCCGCACGAGAAAGCCCAGAGCGGGCCGACGTGACATCATCTGCTACGTGCCCCAAACTGCCGACGTCGGGGCTCCCGTGACGAAGCCGACGCGCTGGCTGTGGTTGGCGCGCGCTGCTCGAGCGTGTGTACACGTCATGGTTTTGGGACTGACGTCATGCTGCCCGGGCCTGTGGGGACGGCGAAGACCTCGGTCGGTCTGGGCGCGCGCGTGCGCTCGCTCGCGCGCGCTTCCAGAGAGGCAGCGATACGGCAAGAATGGTGACGCCATGTGATACATGCTGTCATGGCGGCCGCTCGGCGTTTTTTTTGTCGAAACCGAAACTGGCACGAATAAACGACGCCGTAAATGAATGTTTACGCTGCGCTCGACCGTCTAATCTGTCATTCTATAATTAGTGGGCTGGTAGGCACGCATAGCAGCGAAAAAAACGTAACATAAAAATTTCGTGTCAGTACTCCTTTAAGTCTAAAAGGATTCACGTTTTCCCGAACCATACGTGAAAACCGTCAGTGTTGAAGAGTAATGAGCAGCAGCTCCATTGGGAAGGGCAGCAAATTCGGATATGTACGATTTTGAGAACACTTGGTAGCGCTTTCGCGGCTTCGAGCCCGCCATTGCACAGCAAAGCAACTACCGTGGTCGTACCACGGGTCTTACTGCACAGGACGCAGCAGTCATACAAAGAGCGCCATGAACACGGAATTCGTAACCGGCCCGTGAAGAACATGCTAGAAGCAGGCTTGCCGAGGTAGCAGTGAGTTCTGGATATGAATGCGTAGCCCACCCCGAGAAGGCGACAGAAATCGCAGCTTCGCAGATAACAACACTACATATTGCTTTCTCATGGCCGCACAGGTACCACAGTGTCGTTTAGATAGATGGTTCCATTTTTTTCAAAAATTCGTAATTCCAGGCACGATTCGCAAAATTGTAAGACGGGTCAAAATGTGTACACTTTACGGAAAATTCGGAAGAGTTGGCAGGTATGAATACGCACCATCAAATAAACTGGCACATGACTCGTAGCCCCGTGAAACACATTGCAAATAAGTTAGAAACGTTTAAAATAGTTCCATCACGGACAACACTGCCCCTGCCAGCAGATCACCCAAACAGCCATGCAACGGAAGCGACATTGCAGACGGCTGGGTGCGTGGTCCTTCGGTCAGGCCGGAGAACCGGTTTGAGCTCCGCTGGGCACGGTTCTTTTAGGACTGCTGCAAGCGCTCCGGTCGGATGCTCAGGTTTGCTCCGGTCAGATGGCTGCTCACTCGCCGGCTGCAACGTCACTTCAGCCAAGCCGTAATGGCCCTACTTCTCAATTTCGGTTTCAAAATCTCCCATTTCTGATGGTCATTTGCACCGTATTTCAGCTGTCATTGTCAGTGTCTTGAAGTCTATAAGGCAGACTATATGGAAATAAAGTTTTCATGAGGTTGATATTTTGACTGCCGTTGGCCTTTATTAGGGAGCCAGGTTAAATTAATTTCCTCCAGCTGAGTTCAGAATTTCCTTATGTTCCAAACCAAGTAAAATACCAGCTTCTGTATACATGGAAGACCGACACTACACAAATTATAGTTGCACATAATAGCAAATGCCATTGATTGATTGTAGGGCTTAACGCGCCGACGCAACGCAGGCGATGAGGCACGCCGTAGTGGAGGGCTCCGAATTAATTTTGACCACTTGGGGATCTTTAACGTGCGCCGAAATCTCATACACACAGGCGTTTTTGCTTTTCGCCTCCATCAGAAAAGCGACCGCCGCGGCCGGGAACCGAACCGGCGACCTTGTGCTCAGCAGCAGAACGCCTTAGCCACTGAGCCACCGCGGTGGGTATAGCAAATGCTATTATGTGCAACATTGTGAGAATTCACCCAAAAACCACAGAAACATGACCTTAAAAAGATGCGTTACTAGCATTTGTAAAGAACATACAATTTTAGCCACTGTGCCACACCTTTGCCCAACCGATATCCTTTGCTCTTGTAATCATTTAATTCTTTACTATCAATGTAAACTGCAGCTCCTGGAGCCAATCTGTACTCTGCTGAATGCTCCTGCACCCTGAGTAAATTCCAAGTGCTAGCAGCTTCCAAAATGATATTAGGCACTGTCAGAAGATTGCACACCAAGCTTTGCCTACACTAACTGCCCCAACAACCTAATTATGAATCAAAGAGCTAAAAGAGAGGTAAAAGAAGGGGGGGAGAGGGAGATCACTGTGAACATTCACCTTGGTCCCGAAAGCTGCCCTGATGAATTGGCAGTGCCAGCATCTGGCTTGGGTGTGGGAGCTTTAACTGTGATGGGGCGATTGTTCAACGTGAACGACTCTTGCAAGACTTCTTGTGCTTCTGCTTCAGTGGAAAAGACGACAAAGCAGTGCCTGAAACAGCAAAGCAGTGAAACAAATGAGACTCCAAGGGTAGGGATGCAAAGCAGGCGTGCACACTACGACTCAACGGTGCAGTACTAGTACTCTGCGTGAGCACTTCCAGCGAACACTGGCGCTCCTCCTCACAAAAGGAGCGGTTTTCAAACTGCGACTAGGAGCAACACTAATCCTCAAATGCTGCAAGCTTAATGAAATTTTTCAAGATTATGAAACATGTCTGGTGGCAAGCCACGATGCTTTTATTGTAGGCGCACTAAAGGCTGGCGCTGTTTCGTGTATTTTTCATTTTACGAGAGGAAAGCGAGAGCCCACAATTGCACATTAACCTTGGCGGTCCGTTGTCAAGTCGTGCCTTAAAACGCAACACGGCCGCAGCGGTCCACTGTCAGGGTACGCCCGACTTGGGTGTAAAAGGTTAGACTTCGCTGTTTTTCTCACTGCGGCGCGCCCGCATTTTTTGTATACATGACGCGCCATCTCTTGAGAAATAAGTGAACTTAGTTTGTTGAAGTTTTCTTCTCTTTTTTTTTGCCCTAGGGTGCAGCACAATGTTCAGCACGGGTTTTCTAGATTCCAGCGCCTTTTCACATGGACACTGTTCGCTGAAAAGCATGCCTGCCTCCTCATCGTGTGCATTCTACATTGGTGCACCTAGCGAAAGTGATGACGACTTCAGTGAGGAAGAGAACACCATGCTTTCCATCAGTTAGTGATGACAGTGATTCGACAGCAGCGAGTGACGAAGACCCCGACGGCGGTGGAGACTGCACCATGAGGATCATTACTCTGTGCGCTGCCCGTTTTGTCAAAAGACAACGAATGGGTCGCATGTTGCGTGACTACTTCCCAACCTCGCATGCTGCCCACAGGGACTTCGTGGCAAAGGGTTAAGGTACCATGCTACTACCTTGTGGATAGTAACAGAACAAAGCCACCATGGTAGGCTCACCCGAATGCTATACTACCCAACCGGCCTACTTGAAAATAAATAAATGAATGAACATATTCTAGGTGGCTGAACTACGTATTGTGAACAATGTTCAGAAAAACCTAGCACAAAATTGAGAAGATTTTGTAAGAGGTGCCAAGTGTACTTGTTCAGGCTGATTTTTATACACATATACAGATTACAAAAGAAAATGTAATTCTGCTCCCTTTTCACTCCATATTAAGAGGCGCACTAAAGGATGAGTAACTTTTAAAAGATCTCGGCTTTTGTTCATTGGCCGACAATATCTTGTTTGCTAAGAAATAAATCATTTAGGCTGGCATTTCCCTCTGTCGTTTCCCTTAGATTTTTTGTGACATTGAAGCACAAGTCACGCACCGCCCTGAACAAGCCAGGGCTCGACATTATTGATCGTCACCATCTTCCTGACAGCTTGTTCACATTCACTTCAACTTTTGTCGCAGAGACCATAAGCCAATCAGAAAAGGTCTTTTTAAGCAATCTTGTCACGGCAGCATCCAGGCTAAGTCAGTCGTCAAGCCCCACCCCTATGTTTTCCTCTTCAAAAATATTTGAAGGATGGGCTGCCACCTAGGCAAAGTGTAGAAAATAGAAAAGCTGTAGAAACTGTAGAAAATACGGCCAGCAATGAAGTTCGCAGCCGCCACATAGTGGCAGCTAGCCAACAGCACTAACGTTCCCCGACTTCTGTCACTGTCTCTTGGATATACATACAAATATATGCTAGTCGTTAAGTAGGTACGGTAGGCTCCGTGCTTAGCCACATGCACCTCTAGGATGCGCTGGTATTGCAAGGCAAGAAATTTCAACGAAGCAAAGCCTAACGCTTGTGCAGACACATCCCATTTCATGTAGTCAGCTACCTGAGGTCAGCCTATTTTAAAATGTGCATGCTCTGCACACATTCCCACATACATTCAGTTTCGGTTTACAATTCCCTGTATCAGTGTTTGTTTCAGAACCACCAATCACGCTTCGCTGTGCATTTGCGATTCATCCCTTAATAAATTGTCGTGCAGGAAAGCGTATGTGTCAACACTTGTTTGCCTGCTTTTGGTATTTTCTGCATTAATAAGCAACAGCTGCTGCAGTGAGTGATGTGTTTGTGTTCACAAAGCTCTATTCTACCAATGTAGGCCAACTTGTTTACACTTTATGCTCCCTTTAGAGCTGACGAGCAGTACTGCGCAGAGAAAAAATACGTAACACAGTTGCAAGACGTAATAAAAAGCGTGACCTCCCCTTCGTTTATTGGCTCAGTGGCTAAGGCAATGTGCTGTTGAGTTCAAGGAGAAGGGTTTGACCATGGCTGAGACGGCATTTTTTTTTTATGGAAGCGAAGAACTAAAAAAATTAAAGCAGTTCCACTCAACGTGAAAGCTGTCTGAAGTGCAGAGCAGTGATTCACCATAGGGGCTGGCGTGCCGTTCTCTGGTCTTAGCTACCACCCTTCACCTCACTCCTCTCTTGATGAGTGGAACAGAGGTTCATTCAATGCAATTCAACTTTACTGTCTTCGCAGTGCTCGCACACCTGCTCCTGGCACAGCTCGCATCCTTTTCTTTATATTCTTGTTCTGCCTTAAACAGCACGAGTGGGAGTTCTGTTCTTTTTGTGCTCGTTTTCATCTTGCACATGCTGCCTTTCGGTGTCATTTTGAACGCATCAATTTTTTTCTTCTGCAGTCACTTTTTTTCGCTTCCTATCATAAAAACCAACCCAACAAGCATTCTTGGGCTAAACGAACGCAAGGACTGCAGGTGAAGTGCATACATTTTGCCTCAAATATACCTTAAGTTTTATTTGCGCTAAAAAATGAAGACATGCATGACTAGTGCAAGTAGTTCCTGAAGTTTCGAACGGTTATGAGAACATAAACCTTTTGTTGAAGTGTCCTCTTATTTTTGGCCAGAAAGCTAAATCTAGAGACACGCGAGTGCCTTTCTGAAGCCTTTGTTTGGGTGTGTGAACACCGTGGGACTCTGGCTGGGTGCGTCACGCCGTGTGACAGCGGTGACTAGATAGCGTGACTGTGGACAAGCTACGGTGACAAACCGGGCCCCTAAAGTGCTCTGCACTTAAAACGCCCATGTGCTGAGTTTTGGCACACATTACCAAGATCCCTAGGTGGACTAAAATAACCCGTAGTCCTCCATTAGGCACACCTCATTGCCAAGATGCTGCTCTGGGGCGTTAAACTTTGTAAACTTGAACTCTTCGTTAAAAGGGGATAAAAGTTGTCTTTGCCAGATGCAACCTTGTTTTGACAACGAACTACCAACAAGCTCTAGCTTCTACATTTTCCATATATGCTACGTAACTCGTTGGCCACTTTGGACGTCAATAAAACCAAACAAAAATCTCTAACCCAGGTTCCCTATCTTCAAAACAAGGCTAAGGGTGGCGAAAACAAAGAGCTCAGCCAATGGCAGTTGCTAGGATCAACTCGCGAATATACGCAAACCTGAATTACGTCTGAAAGCACACCCCATGATCATGCAATACGCACGGCTTCTTCGATTAGAAAAAAAAAAAAAACGGGGTCGGGGCTAGTTAGCCCATTTTACTTACGCCTTCTTCTCTCCTTCGAATCTCATATACACGTGCTCTACCGTGTAGTTTTCGAAAACCCGGCGAATGTCATCCTGCAAGGAACCCCGGTCAGTAAATAAAATTGATGCTCCCGCGAAAAGCCAGCCCAAAATGTTCACTCGACATACAAGATAAAACTTCACCTACCTCTTTTGCGTCAGGGCCAATGCCCGCTACGTATACTTTTCGCTTTTCGGGGTTGCCCGGTTTCATGTCCCTGGGCTGTTGTCTTTGCTCTGTGAAGAATTTAGAGATTCAGGAAATAACATGGCAGTTTTCGTATTGAGTGGGATGTAGCACGGTGCAACAAGCAGCCATGGGTCCGACTTACCGCCCCAGTTTCCGCGGCTTCCTCCCCTTCCCGTGTCAGGCCTTTGCGACTTCATTTGGCAAGCCGTACAGGGTCTTCCACTGTAGGGACAGCAAACGGGGCTTTGTTTAACCAACTCTGGGCCTTCGTATACACACATACACACAAAGGATTGCCGAGGTTGACAGCGCTTATCGAAACGGACAAGTAACAACGAGTAAAGACTATAAAACAAGCCCTGTCACATTAAGCCAAACATTCGTACGCACCTTTAAAACGCAGTCAGTGCGCCTCAACAGCGATAAAAACCACGTCGTTTCTGTTGTCAACAAACGGCGCGAGCTTTCCCGACCACCATGTGGAGAAATTCCAACAAAAAATCACGAAAAAAGTTGTGCACAATGTTCCCAGCCGTGGCTTCACTTCTCGCCGTATTTGTGGAACAATGAAAATCGTGATGATGAGAAAGTTGAAAAATAGCTTTTTTGCATCGTATTAAGCATTTCTCATAAAAATAATATTTTACCCAGGCTTTATTTAGTTTAAATAATAATTAAAGTGAAATTAATTAACTGCAAAACGAGGATGGGCCGGCGAGATGGGCGAACTCCGCGAACGTGCGTGCGCTTGCGAATCTGTGTTGGGCGTGATGAGTCGGATGAATAAATGTTATGCAGGTACATACTGCATTAAACAGCCCGCAGCAAGGGAGTGACCGAATCCGAGCGTTTCCGACTAACTCATGCCTGCTCATGCCTTCGTAAAAAGAAAAAAAAAGGAAAAGAAACATAACTATCTAAGGTCAATTGCCTACCCGAAAAATCTACGAAACAGCCCTTATAATCCTCAAAGCACTCCCACTGCCAAACTGGAACGCCTAGGAATGTGTAACATACCTGAAGAGCTCACGGAAGCCCACTCATAATTCAATTTTCCCGCCTTTCTACCACCCCTGCAGGCAGACCCATCTTAGATTCGCTCGGGCTTAGTGCCCCGAGTCACCGACCTTGACGAGAGAGTATGCATTCCTGCTGACTTACAGAATCTCCTACTCGTTCGGCCAGTTCACCGTTACCCGCAGCCCAAGTCAAACACCATGAACATCGTGCACGCGTCATAACCCGTAAATACCCAATACGCCCGACCACCGCATATGTTGACGCCGTTAGCACCGTTAGTTATCGCCACCGCGACGCCTGTGCAGTCCCCGCTATCTTCGACCCTAAGGCATCCCCTAACCGCAGCATCCCCTAACTATCCTGTCACGCTTCCCTGCCACTGCCCACGGCCGCTGGATGAGAGGCGCTCTCATCCAGCGGCCGTGCACTGCCACTGCGCAAGAGGCGGCCATTGCACTGACGCTCACTCATCGGCCTACCTTATCTCTGATTCGAAAACGGCCATTCAAAATTTCGCCCGAGGTAACATTTCCGCGCAGGCTCTCAAAATTCTTCTCAGAAATCATCCCACCTCCCACGCGGAGCTAATTTGGACTCCTGCCCATGCGGGGCTGGAAGGAAATAAAGCGGCTAACCTAACAGCTCGAGAGCAAGTTCTAGGTGGGTAAAATCGCACCCCTTCCCATGGAGCCCGATCAACCCGGGACAGCCTTTTGACTTTCCATGAAATTACCTATATAGTGGCAAGCAATATCACGCCGGCGAGAGAGGCGATTACCATCTCTCTCGCCGGCCAGTACCCTCTCTTGTCGCGCCAGACCAAACGCCAATGCGACGATCGACTGCAAACCCCTCGAAACAGACTCTCATATCATTTGCCCATGTCCTCGCAACTAATTCCCTCTCGTCTCTTCAGATGAGCACAGGAAGGATGCGTTAGGCAGCTCGGATCCTCGAGTCCAGCAAGGACTCGCTGAACGAGCAGCTCAGGTCACCGGCACCCTCTAAGCGCTGTTCACCACTCGCCGTTAATCCAATTGATGCTCCAATAAATTTTATTCTCTCTCTGCATTAAAATATTCTCAGTTCTTCGTCTCCGGCCTTGAGAGGGCTGTATGATGACAAAAAAAAATTTAGAGCTGCTAAAGCCGACTCCGAGCGGCGAGTGCTCATCCTGGGGTGGTCCCTACGTCTTCCAGGGCCTCATCCGGCTATCACTCTCGTGTGCGGGAGCACGACAGTTCTTTGAGAAGGAACGCGTACACGCATTTCGCGAGTCACCTAGAACATGTGGGTGCACACCACGTTCTTAGCACACGAGTCGGTGACGAGACTGATGTACAAGGACAAAAACTAGCGCGTGCGCGATATCGCTGGACGTTTTAACAGCTCTGTTCGTGCAGGCGTGCAAGTGCCAAGATATGTGAGGGAATGGGGCGAGGAGGCAAGTGAGTGGGTGGTTTGAATAGAGCGTGGAAAAGAAGTGGACTGGGGATATTTTGAATTCATCTGAGGGTTCAACAGAATGCAACCCAGTCCCGGGGAAGGGGAGAGGGGCACTGAAAGGCTACAGGCGAGGGGCCTACGAGCCGATGTTCGGAGTGCGCGCCTCGAGGAAGAAACGCTCTGCGTGGTCGAATCGAACCTGTCCCATCGCGTTGTGAAACCGGCGTCTTGAGAGCACCTGACCACGGCGGCGGTCAGAACGGCGATACAGCAAAGGGTGCTAAGAATCTCTGGGTACCGACAGGCGGCCACTCGAACTTGACCCTGGCAGCGTTCAACGCACGCACTCTGTCTAGCGAGGGAAGCTCAACTGTACTACTAGAGGCCGGGTCGGCCTTTTTGGCGCCCTGTGCGAACTGCTGCCAAAGCGCCCCCCTCCCCCCCGTAAAACTCATTTTTTCAGCGAAGCTCTCTCTGGCTGGGATCTATTCTAGTACACCATAGCGATGTAGACAAGAATAGCACGCGAGCGTAGCACCACTTTGCGGCGCAAACTCAAATCCTTGGAATCGCAAAACTGTGCGCCACACCAGTTTTACCAGTTGTATTATTTTTCTTTTACTGTGCGTAAGAGAAAAAGGATAAAGGGGCCCGCATATTTTGGTATAACGCGGCTTATATTGCCCCTGAAGGGATACCTTCTCAGCAACTAGAGATGAAGACGACTTTATTGGCCTTTTAATTGTAAGCTTCCTTTTTCACATTGTGAGTTGTACAGCGAAGCACGTCCGCCGGTCTACGGAGGGAGTATGATTACAGAAAACGGCTACAACTCCTCTTTCATTGAAACTGTCCTAAAATAAATTATATGACAAGTAGTCGCCAAGACGGCTCTACCATATTGCGATAAATTTTATTTCGTTTGAAAATCACATACTTCACAGTGAAGGTGTAAGTGTTGCGCAATCCTCGTCTTCTGTCAACCCATGGGCTTCTACAAGAGGGAAACGGACAGCCCATGTATGTCCGCTGGAATAGAACTTCAGTCCGTCCACGCTCAATAGCAAATTGCAAACGCATTGCTTTGTGCACCCCTTGGACTGCGCCCCAGTAAAATCATATGGTCGCCCACGTTCAGGCTCGGCTCGACAGCTTCGTTGGTCATTCTCCTTGACAGGGCGGAAGGACATTGAATTTCTTTAAAGCGAAAACTTTCTTAGTGTGACCGATGGCGTCCTGTCAAAAACCGAATGCCTTTCCCCATAGACTGGTTGGCTGACCGAAAAGCTCTCATAAAAAAAAAATAGAAATAGTTCTTAGGGTCTTCATATTTTGATGGAGGCTGCAGGCTCTAACTTGGAGGCTCACTAAGAGGGTTCAAGTTAAATTTAGGACGACTCAGCGAGAAATGGAACGGAAGATGATAGGTCTATCATTAAGAGACAAAAAGAGAGTGGAGTGGGTCAGGGAACAAACGCGTGTTAAGGACATATTAGTAAAAATTAAGAAGAAGAAATGGACGTGGGCAGGGCATGTAATGCGAAGGCAAGATAACCGTTGGTCATTAAGGGTAACAGAGTGGATCCCTAGAGAAGGCAAGCGTGGCAGAGGGTGGCAGAAAGTTAGATGGGCAGATGAGATCAGGAAGTTTGGGGGGATAAATTGGTCGCAGTTAGCACAGGACTAGGATAATTGGAGATTAATGGGAGAGGCCTTTGCCCTGCAGTGGGCGCAGATAGACTGGTGATGCTGATGCTGCTGCTGCTGCTGATGATGATGACTTTGATATAAGATGGCTTAAATTGCTCCAGAAAAAGTAATGCATTGCTGTTTAGACGTGAAGCCGACTTTCACAGTATCGGTGCAAGCTTGGTTTTTGTAGGCTGGCTTCCCCACACTGCATGTAGAAGCATAGCCATCTGCGAAAGGAGTATGATTACAGAAAAGGGCTCTTCCGTCAACAAAAGTGTCCCGATACTTCTAACCGAGCTTCTATTGTGTTAAAACGGTCAGTTGAAAATCGCTAAGAAGGAACGGTTCTGGATAAGACGACACATTCATCGATCATAGAGAAGGAGTACAATAGTGTACTACATTTCATAAATAACGTATCGGTATACATTTAGATCGTTCGTAAATGCGTTTTCCGGGCGCAAAAAATTCGTCGCTTTCGCACTTCTCCCAACTTTTTTAGGAAGGGATAGTAGATTTTTATGATTACTTTTTTTGCAATTGATTCTTTTAGTCTTCTTAGTAGAATGTCTAATCGTAAAACAAAATTGTGTTTGACAGTTCATTTACGCGAGCTATGTACGGTATTTCGGTGGCTGAGGCCTGCAACGGGGACCGCGTATCAATGCGCCAACCAGAAATAGGTTATTATGTATGACGCCGCCTAAGGCCCGATCAGGTCACAGGCCATATACATTTCAAGCAGATAATGCTGCTTTCAAGCAGATAATGAAGAAAGAACCCGGGCTGGGATTTTTAATCCACAGATAAATAGCATGAAACGTGGAGGAGTTTTTCAGCATTAGCGAGAGAGTCCCCGAGGCTGTTGTCATCAAGGTAAACAAGCGATACAGGTTAAAGATAGCACAGGCCTATGCACCAACAAGCAGCTATGATGATGAAGTCGTAGACAGCTTCTACGAGGACGTCGAATCAGCAATGAAGAAGGCAACAACACAGTTCACGATTGGGATATGGGAGACTTTAACGCAAAGGCCGCGGTAAGAAGCAGACGGGAGAAGGTAAGTGGGAAACTTCGGAATAGACAATCGCAACAGTCGAGGAGATACACTTGTGGGATTTGCAGAGAGAAATAACCTGAGGTTGATGAACACATTATTCTACAAACGAAATAATAGGCAATGGACATGGAAAAGTCCCGATGGCATGCACAACAAAAAACGAAATTGACTTCATTATAAGTGACAACCCGGGTATTGTGCAAGACGTAGAGGTGCTAAGCAAGGTTCGGAACAGTAATCATAGGATGGTTAGATGCAAGGTGAGGCTGAATCTCAAAAGAGAAAGGAGGAAACTCGATCGTGAAAAAAACTAGAAAACTAAGAAACGCCGCATGGAGCCTGTCTGGGCCAGATCGCAGGAGTTTAAAACAACTCTCCAAAACAAACGCTGCAAATAGGGGGAATCTTGAAAGCAACTAAGAGAAAGCTAGCCATCGGCAAAGACAGAGTGTACGCACTCAGAGACGAGCAGGGTAACATTACGCCAAACCTGGAACAGATAACAAAGATAGCAGAAAGATGTCCCGCTGGGGCGTATCCAGGATATTTTTTTTAGGAAGGGCGGGGAGAGGGGGGGGGGGGGGGGGCACTCAACCAAAAAATCCCGCCATCTCCACGAAGTGAATGATGATGAGAGAGGCGAAGCTGAAATGCTTATCGGTAAAACCGTGAAACATTCGCCCACACGTTCAGCTTTCCACCGCTCCGTTGGCAAGCCCGTCGACGACGTCGATGTTTGTCGTGATTATATAGGGCTTGTTTGGGACGATGAGAATCTCCATGGGTAAGTTGGCGAATTCGGTGTGTGACATTTTAGCCACCTTGGCCGTCGCCTTCTGCAGACCGTCTTGTGTCGCGTACCCCCGGTACGTGTCTTGAGCTCGCAGGCGACGAACGACAACCTCTTCTTCTTCCTCTCCTCCTTGTTGGGTAGCAACGAACGCGTTGAACGTTTTGACCTCTTCGGCCAATCTTTGGTTGGCCAATCCCTAGGGGGATCCTGCCACAATCATCATCATTCCGCCGTGCTTACACGACGGGCAGAGCAATGTTTTTCATACAGCAGAAATTGAAATTATTGAACTGCAGTAGTCAATGAAAGGAGATGTCGGAAGGGAAGCAAACATATCAAGGATTGATAGTTGACTGAACAAAATAAGTACAGCGACATTATCTGTCGTGTTATTACACTTTGTACCAGTGTAAAGACAAGGAATGTCACGCTAAAGTCCAAATATGGCCGTTCGGCCGTTTTGAAACAGCGTGACTGCCTCGATCTGCTCGTGGAGGGTTCCCGGCGCGGCTCGGCGTATTCGGCGCGAAATGCAGCAGCAACTATTCGGAGTCGGGTACGTCCCCGGCTGAGTATACGTTGACATGTACAGAATCTGGAGTGGCCATAGGAATCAGACGTTGGCTTAGTCCTGCATGAACAAGAATGTCCTTAAAACTGCAGGTTCCGCGCCTGCAGGCGACTTCAGGCGGTTCTTCAGCCGACTGGAATCAAAATCCTGGCATCCTGGCATCGAAAATTTCGAGGGGGGCATAGGCCCAGGGTGCCCCCCCCCCGGCTACGCCCCTGATTTTCTGCTAGTAACTAAAGAGGAGGTAGAAAAGGCTCTCAAAGACACGAAAAGAGGAAAAGCTATAACCATGGATCTTTTGAATTAGAGGGGGAGGGATCTTTTGTACTGTAAAAGCTTGCTGTACTATTTTCAGGATGCTTGAAGATTCAAAAAGTTCCCGTAGCCTGGAAAAACGCCAACATTATCTTGATTCATAAGAAGGGAGATCCCAAGCACCTCAAGAATTACAGGACTATCAGCTTACTCTCAGTTCTTTACGAGGTGTTTACCAAAGTTAGAGTTAGCCGCATAAGTGACAGCTTGAATTTAAAACAACCCAGAGAGCAGGCTGGGTTTAGGAAAGGGTACTCAACCATGGATCATATCCATGTTGTTAATCAAGTGACAGAAAAATCTGCACAGTATACTAAACCACCCTACATGGCAGAAAGCATTTGATTCCATACTCACGGCAGCCGTGCTAGAAGCACTAAATGACCAGGGAATAGAGGAGACTTGCATAAGACTTCTACAATACATATATAATGAATGCACGGGTAGGATAACCCTCCACAAGCAAAGCGATAAATTCCCGATCCGAAAGGTAGTAAGACAGGAAGGTACCATCTCTCCAAAGCTATTCACAGCATGTCTGGAAGGGGTATTTAAAAAGCTTGACTGGGAAAATATTGGATGAAGGATAAACATGAAATACTTGAGCCATTTGAGGTTTGCGGACGACATAAGACTGCAGAACACATGCAAACAATGCATGAGGAACTACAATCAGAAAACACGGCCGTGGGGCTAAAAATTAATATGAACAATTTAAAGTAATGAGGGATAAGCATGCCAAAAACGACCTCTTCATCTAAGGAAACAAAACGCTACAAGAAGTAAAGGAATATAACTACCTCGGGCAGATGGTTAGTGCTGACCCCAAACCCAAGAGAGAAATCCAGCGCAGAGTAGGTATGAGTTGGGGAGCACTCGGCAAGCACTCCCAAATAATGAAAAGTAAGCTACCTCTGTCACTAGAAAAATCTACAACCAGTGCATACTGCCGGTAATGATAAACAGAGCTGAAACTTGATGCCTCACTAAACACCTAGAAAGCAAACTTAGGACGGCTGAATGGGCCATGCATTGAATGATGTTAGGTGTAACGCTCAGTGGCAGGAAACGGGCTACCTTGATGGGAGAACAAACTACTAGTAGAAGATATCATAGTTCAAAAAAAAGAAAGAGAAATGGACCTTGGCTGGCCATGTAGTGAGACGAACCGAGTACCGGTGGAGAATTCGGGTAACAAAGTTGATACCGACAGATTGGGCTAGAAGAAGAAGGCCACTAACCCAATGAGGCATCGGGGGAAAATTCGGGGCTAAATTGTGGGCTCGAGCAGTGCAGGACGGGAGCGGTTGGAGATCAATGGGAGAGGCCTTCGTCCTGCAGTGGACCTAAGTAGTCTGATGATGATGATGATGATCGTGGAGAAAGCTTTGCTTTTTAATCATCTTTTTCTTAACAGACCTAAGAAAAGTCAAGTTAAAGCTAGAGAAGAGTTATAGCTCCGCTGTTTTTTCAGTCTTCGCATCACAATCGCGAAGGTGGCCGAATTTTTTCATCGGGCGATCATATACCGCTTGTGTTAAGAAAGCGTCGGCTGCTTGCTTAGAAGGCAAAGCCAGAGGGTGGGAAGTTACAGCCCCCTCCCACCCCCCTTTTCCCGAAATTTCGTCTCGCTGTCATGCACGGCGACCAATGCAACCACCTGCTCCGAAACCATCCTAGTATTTTTTTTTCGAGAACCCCGGGAATCCTGTCCGAAAAGCGCACCTTCTCTCCCTTGGTGGATCGTTTCCCTCCTGGCATGCCTAACTCCTATGCAAGACCTTCGTCCACGGGGGTGTTCTGCGAGCTCGCGGTCTGCGACACGACGTATAGCTAGAGTCGGTGCTCAAAACAAACTATAGGGGAGATTCGCAGGCGAAACCGCCTTCCAGGCTGTTTCAGTACATCCATGCATCCAGTGCCGCCGCTGGAAACAATTTTGCTTACTTCGGACTTCGTGCGAAGCTAACCCCGTCAACTGCGCTATCAAAAACATAAAAACATACCATTTGACGCCTATATATAAAAAAAAAGACGTGGTCAAACTCTGTACGGAGCTAACTATGCATTCTAATACAATATGTAAACTAACGCAAATAAATGCCTTTATTGTATCCCTTGTGAGAGGAGCGAGAGGTGAGGGATGGGGGGAGAAGAGAGGCGAGGGGAGGCAGAAGCCGATCGCCTCTCGACTACATTGCGGCTATGCAAGCAGATACGCGATCAATCTGTTCCGCCTTACGTTTCCGTACCTGTCATTTTTGTTCCGGAATGAACCGGCGATGTAAGTTTCTTGCGTGTCGGCGTTACGTCGTCGGGTGGTATAACGGGACTGCGAACCCTTCGCTAGAAAAGAGGGTCCATTGCATTGTTTTAAAAGGAAACGGAGAAAAACATGCACGCCGGGTGCGATCGATGCAAATCCACAACCTTCGGATTACACTTCCAATGCTGTACCAATTTTGTTACCGGCGCGGCTGTATCTTCATCCATTTTATGGTGTAATTTATGCGCATTTAAATGTACTCGATACACTCGGTGGTATCGAGAATCCGCGAGGTGAAGGAGGCCTTCTTTTTAGCCACTGAAGTCATGACTCGAGCGTCTGCGAACAGTCGGCAAATTTCAAATTTGGGATTTAACGCGCCGGAGCCACACCTGGGGTATGGGGCGTGCCGTAGTGAAGGGCTCCGGATTAATTTTTACCCCCTGGAGATCCTTAACGTGCGCCGAAATCTCGACACACGTGCGCATAGCATTCTAAATGCTATGCGCACGGACGCGGACGAACATTGTGAAGTCCTAAGGTGCTCCGCACCTAAAAGAAACTGTGCAGTAGACACAGGCGAGAGATGAGGCGGAGTGACGCGAAAGATGGCAGTTGGATGGAGTGTTTTAGGGCAGTGACCTAGGGTACATAAACACTATTTAGC